>LPNX010573549.1:480094-539322 GCA_001517045.1 Pseudotsuga menziesii
GCATGTTTGATTAATGTCGTGAATAGGAAATATGCTAATCTAGGATGTAATTAGCCAATGAATCAGTAAATACATTATGTTCCCTAGGGATATGCCTATATGTAATGGTTCCAAATGATATTTCTAACAAACGTACCCTCTGAAAGAGGCAGAGGAGCACCGGGTTCCTAATGGTGTAGACATGGTTTAAATGACAAACCATGAGCTGAGAGTCCATCAAAACTACTAGATCACAGACATCTTGCGAGGAAGCTACAGTCAGAAGACCGATGACTGCTTCATACTCGGTGATGTTATTAGTAGCGGGACCTAAGCAAACCGCTCCTAAACTAACCAAATCTTTAGCTGGGGAATAGAGAACCCAAGCAGACAAGGCTAGATTCAAGGTGTTGCGGAAAGCACCATCAACGAAGCCGTAGAAAGACATCCGCATGACCAAAACATGGTATAAATAGATTCAGACACCAAAACTCAAAACCATCTTGAAAATACTAAAAACACATTGAAAGTCAATCAATATACATATATACAAGATACCATCCAAGAAGACCTGGGCATAGTACCTTTTCAGGTACAACCCATTGAGAGGTTGCCCCAAAGGGATCCCATCATAATCTACCAACTCATAGGATCCTTTCTCTAACACCTTGGAAATAATGAAAGGTCCATGCCACATAGACTCGAACTTACCCTTTCCTAGCTTATCATATATCTGGTCATAAGTCAAAACTAGGTCACCCTCATTGAAAACACAAGGCTAGATGAATTTATTGTACTGCACCTTGACACATTTCTTATGTGCCTCATTAGCCAAGGCAGCATCTCTACGAGTCTCATCAAGGTTATTCAAGTACAAGAATCTCGCTTCCTCTGCGGAAGTGTCCGGAAGACGTTCAATGGCAAGTTGTAAAGATGGAATCTAACATTGGATAGGCAAGACAGCTTCAAGTCCATAGACAAGCTAGAATGGCGTGAAACCAGTAGCTGTTTTCACGGAAGTCTGATAAGCCCAAAGAGTGGAAAAAAGAATGAGATGCCAATTGGATTCATGATCTTTAACCATCCAACGAAGTAGAGTTTTCAAAACTTTGTTAATGGCCTCTACCTGACCATTAGCTTGCAGATAATATAGCGTAGAGTTTCATGGAAAAAACCTAGCTTGGCACTTAATTCCTCTATCATGTGATTACAGAAATGAGATCCGTGATCAGTGATGATGGACTGCGGAACTCCAAATCTAGCTATAATATGATTGAGCAATAAGAGAGCAGCAGTCTTACCATATTCTACATATGTAGGCATGTCCTTAGCCCATTTTGTGAAATAATCCACGGCTACAATGATGTAACCATGCCCCCTGGCTGAGGTAGGCTTACAATGCATGAATTCTATCCCCCATTTGGAAAAAGGGCCAAAGGCAATGACGGGGTGAAGCAAAGTAGGATTGGTGCACTTTTTGGGGTAAAAATGTTGACATGGTGGGCATTTCTTAACATCCTCATGACAGTATTTGAAGACAGAAGGCCAGAAATAGCTAGCGTGAAGGATTTTCTGGGCTATAGCCATCCTAGATAAATGACCGCCACATGCTCCGGAGTGGCAATCATTTAGCACGTGTTTAGCCTCCTCATGAGTGAGGCATCGTCAAAGAATGGAATCAATCCCATGTCTATACAAGGTATCATGCAATATGATATAGTACTTCACGTGGTGCCAAATGCAGCGACGATCATTGCGAGATAGATGCGGCTGAAAATGCCAAGTCTAGAGATAAATTAACAAATCTCTATACCAAGGATCAGTAGTGCTAATAAGGAAGAGGAATTCATCTAGAAATGAATCGCTGGGCTCAGATTCCATAGTAGCATAGGGAAGGTCACATATAAGCTCGGAAAAAACCAAGGATTTCTTTGATGTAGCCTTGGCAAACTCAAGATCAAACTACTGAAGGATGACGATCCAATAGGAGTACTTTCCCCCGGGTACATGACGAGTCAAAATGTAGTACATCGGGTTTTGGTATTCCAATACGGTGGTAGTGCGAAGCAGAATATAGTGATGAAATTTTTGCACAGCGATGACCGTGGAAAAAGCTAGCTTCTCCACATGTGAATAACGGGCATTAGAATCAATAAGATTCTTACTGGCGTAATAAATCACATGCTCCTAACCGTGGAGATTGTCCTGTACTAAAACCATGTAGATGGTAGTAGCAGAGGCAAAAAAATACAAGAAAACATCCTTTGAATAGTCTGGGGGTTGTATCACAGGTGAATGAGTTAGAGCGTGCTTAAGAATATCAAAGGCACGTTGGGCCTAGTCATCCCAGAATAATGGAGTGTTCTTCTTAAGGAGATGCATATAACCGTGCGTTTTCTCAGTGAAATTGCACATGAAACATGTTGGTGCCTGGAAATTCGTAGGCGAAAACAGTAAAGGATTCTCCCCAATCAACGTTCCCAACTAGCCCATTGACTGTTTGGTGTAGGGAATCTATCCGGTTTGCGGTCCAGCTACAGTAGGTCAAGGTAACAAAACAAAGGGTTTTACCGGTTGTGGCCCAGTCCACCGAGTTTTTGTAATTTTGACTTAATGTATGCAATGCATATGCCTAACTAACAAATGCAGGATGATAAAGATGCAAGGAACTACACAATGTGATGCGCAGGTTCTTACCTCTCGTCTTAGGCTCACAAACATCTAAATCACATATGCAGCCATGAAGTAAATCAATTAACTATCCAATCACCTATCTATCTATCCCCGGGGAGCCAAAAGAATGCGTATTTGTGAGTAATGTGTGATTTCCATGTATGATAAACAGAAATTACAGATAGCTGATATTCATATTTACAACACATGAATGAAAAAAATATTCTAACAATCAGATAGCTAATTGTTATATTAGCAACATACATTACTCTTGGTGAACTTTCCACAAAAATAAATCAGAAATCATCCAACAAGACATAGGCCATAAAGTTAGAACGATCTCACGATTCATGGACACAAGCTGAAAAATAAAGTAGTTCATCTTTCCGCCATCCATTGCATAACATTAGGAAATTTCACATCTCTTTCTCCAACAGGAAAACTATAATTTTTTATTGCAAAAGGAAATAGTTCTTCTTACAATATGTCCTCCAGTCTTACTGGGGAAAAATCCCCTCCTCATTCTACATACTCTACATTTATACAAAAAAGGTCGAATGGTTGGGCTGCCCAAAGGGACTTTTGGGCTTCCCAACCTTTCATTTTCCCTACACTTCACTTTTCCAAATATTTTTACAAAACCAACACAAAATACAAAAAGGTGCTTAA
The DNA here is from genome assembly GCA_001517045.1 of Pseudotsuga menziesii. NCBI lineage: Eukaryota > Viridiplantae > Streptophyta > Pinopsida > Pinales > Pinaceae > Pseudotsuga > Pseudotsuga menziesii. Next base: position 483,416 of record LPNX010573549.1, read on the forward strand.
TCCCTCATGAGGAGGGCCCCGCTTGGCTGTCTAGGAACTTCCTCCATGCTGCAGCTTCATTGGCTATTCCTTCAAAAGTGCAAGGCTCCAAAAACTGAATATTTATCTCAAATTTCTCATCTTGTTTCTTTATGGCCTCGATCCTGGCGGGACTCAACTGAAGCTGATCTTCCAAAAATCGCACACTAACGACTGGGTGGCCCACCTCATTCTTCAACACTAGGTCATCAATAGCCTCAATCTGTTGTATTCTGGCCTCTGCATCCTGATATCTACTCTGCAATATTTATATGAAGATTTTATTGTCTGGAAACTCATCAAGCTTATGTTCAGCGTCTGTCTGACACCGGTTGTATGTATTGAGGAACCTCCTGAAGTATTCTGAGCATGCTCCTTGCATTCTTTTGACGGTCTTCTTGAAGTCTTCTGTAGTGCTGACAGCGAAATCTACTAGGTCATGATATCTCTAAAGGGCTTGGTAGTCTTTGGATGGTAGTCCTGCTGGAGCCTCTGCGTTGCCTTCTAGCCTCACCATTCTAGCATTTAAGACCTCAAGAACCTCCTGGGATCTATCTGCAAAGTACGAGGAAGTTTCCATGATTTCCTCTAACCGGCCATCGATCTGAAGGACTTTGCACCTTTCTTCCTCCAGAGCAGTCTGTATTTGGAGCATTCTATCTTTCTGGGCCAGGATATGTTCTTTGAACGGCTGAAACAATGAAGAGATCTGTTCCTAATGCTCTTTTGTTAGTTCTCAGGAGTGTAGATCATTGGTGGTCAGGATGATCTTCTGCTGCTCTTCTAGCTCCTCCACCTTTGCCAGCAACCGCTCCTTCTCCTTCTTCAACTCTTGATCTTCTACTTGCACTTGCTCAAGGTGTTCTTGTGTAATCTCTTGAGCCTGTCTCTCTTCATGTAGGGCCTACAACTCAGCTTCAGCAGTCTTCATCTCCCTCTGTAAGTGTTCAAATTTCCGCTTTAACCTATTTCCTTCCTCTCTCTCTCTCTTCAGGGTATCCTTCAGCTGAGCAGAAGATTTCTTGTATGACTCCAGTTCATTCATCACCTTGTCTATGTTATCCTCTGAACCATGTAGTATATCAGTCCCAGCCCTTACGGTAAGCCTTGGATCTAGGTCCGTTCCTAGCATAACATCAATATCTGTTATCATTTTGCTAGGCATACCTTCTGCTTCTACCTTCCTTTCCGTCCTCTTCATTATTCTCTTGGTAGCCCTATCATAATAGACAGTATTGAAGTCAGGGACTTCTTCTCCCTTTTTCTAGATGAAAGGCACTAGCTGGAGCGTAGGGGCCACAGGGGTGCTAGCAGGGAGTACTTGAGAGGTATGCACCTCAGGGTTTTCCTCCTCCTGGGTCTGCCTTGCTACTGCTTTAGAAACTGATTGTTGTGTCAACTTTATTCTTTTAGCTTCCTTCTCTCGGAGCTCCTCATCGAGCTTTCTCTTTGCTTCTTTGGCTGCTTGTCTAGCTGCTTCTTCTGTTTCCTTGGTTGCGTCTTTTGCTTTCTCAACTGCTTCTTGGGTAGCTTTTCTTTTCTCTTCTTCTCCCATCTGTAGCCATTCTGCAGCCTCCTTTTCCAACCCCTGAGCTTCTTCATTCCTCTTTTGAATTCCTTCTTCAGCCTTTTCCTGTTCATCACCTTTCCCACCTATGGTAGTGATTTTCTTCTTAAATCTTATGTTTAGTGCTGTCATGTTTGGGGCATTCCGGAAGACAGATTCTTCCTTATCGAAATGATGGGTATATTCGAAAAACACCTTATTCTCTTTACAATGCTCCACTATTTTACCGAGAGTATCATTTCTCTGGAAAGGCATCTCACCAAAATGGAACTTCCCTAGTTCCTCTATGAATTCAGTAGCTTGTTTCACCCTGGTGAATTTGTAGCTACCTAGCCTAAATGGTAAAGGAGGGTATGCAGTCTTCTTGTGTTGGAACAAGAAACTACCTATTTCGTCAATGAACATGTGCCTGACTACCTCTTTATGGACTATATAATCCGTTGCATATTTGGGCAGCAGTAAAGGTGTCTTCGATCCTCCATACATTCTGAAATACATGCCATTGTTAGTCAAGAAATAGTCTGCATGTTCTCCTATTATCTGCATGGCACCTTCTGACATACAGTCACATTCCTTCCAGAAAATGAGCGTGTAGAGTGGCATAATGAAGTGCTCACAGACCTCTCTGTAATGGCTATGGTATTGGTGAGCCCACAATGGTCTATAAGCGGCATACACAGGCCTTCTTTCCCTGTCCCAGATGCACTTGAGACTGGGGAAGGGCTGGTTACACAATATGCAATCTATCAATATTGAACTCATGTAAAATTCAGACCTTTTCTGAGGTTCTCCTCCCAAGGCTGTGGCCAAGCAAGAGGAAAGACTGCTTGATACAAGGCTGGCCCAATTGAAGACTGTTCCTTGGGTTGCCACATAAAAGATAATAGGTATCCATTCAAGCTTGAAGAGTCTTCCATGAGCTCTCCCAAAGATCCTATTAAGCATCAGCGCTATAAACCTGTAGGGAGCCCTCAAGCTCGCTATATCATACTGACCGGTCTGTCTATATCAGTAAAGCTTTCCCTGCAAGAGCATTTTCTTAAGCGTTTCCACCAGGTCCATTTTGATGCTGTCCAGCCAATCGTCAGATAAGAAAACCTGGGCTTCTAGTAGGTGATAGGCCAATGCCACATATCCAGGGCTAAATGTAGCATAGCCCTGTCCTTCAACGTTTCCTATGATCATTGTGGTTGTATTTACATGGGGAAAAATCCATCCAATTACCTCAGAGCATGGGAACAGCTCTGGTCTGGTGGCAACTTTCATAATAGAAGACTTCTCTATGTTAGCATAGATAGATTCTTCTTCGAGGCCCGTGTCGGGAACCTCCCTATGGGAAATCAATCTGTATATTTCACCCCATTTGTACTCGGGCTCAACACCAGAAATACATTGGGTGTCTTCATATATGTATTCAGTATTTGTTTCAGCTTCTGCTTCTGGTACTTCTTCCACCACTGGGGCCTTCTTCTTTTGTCTTTTGGACATGGTGGACTCGACTTCTTCCTGCCATATATAACATTGTAATATTGAGACATTCAAGGTGCATACATTTACATGACAGTGTGCAGCATTTTATTCTTTCTATGTATGTCATGGCAGCAACTAGTCGATGAAACTAAGATATAAGTTTGCATAACTTGACTGACCAAATGCACACTATTTAGTGCTCTTGTCTATATCTTAGCATGATTCAAAAACATTTATGTATGATATTAAAACATCCCATCAACCATCTTCTAGACTGCAATAAAATTACATCCATATGCAAAGTGCCATTTTCATGTGTTTAGTGTGATAGCAAGAAGAGAAACAAATGCATGCATGTACAACCCAAAAATGCCCTGACTATCAGAACTACTGAAACTAGTGCACATTATTCCATGACCGTATCTATACCTAGCATGAAGAAAACTCAGTCCTGTGCAAGAAATTGGGCAATATACTACTGCTGCATGATACTAAAACTTTATCAATCATATTTGAGCCGGCATTAAATCTACATCATTTCGTAGTGTGTCGTTTCTCCCATGAAAACAATCCATAAAGCAAATGCATGTACATCAAATGCCAGGTGCAGCAGTCATCAATTTGGTCTATTGCACAGCAAACAATGAAAAAGGGGGTTTAAATATATCAAGATCATGCTAGCCACCTATGTTTTCCAACATCAAAGATTTTGACAACATAGTTTTATCAGGGATAACATTGACAATGACTTATGCTGCTCGCGGAAGATAATTACATTAACTCGACTATACGTTGCCGGTATTACTGTCATTTTACTGCAAATGGCACTTCGACTAGAACCATTATCCATGCTATTTTTATTTCATGAACTACGACGATGGAATATCCCTTTTAACCATCTAGGGTTTCAGACGACCATGCCCCGATGGAATGCACGGGACGACGCGAGCAATATAAGTTGGGGTTCGAAATACCAGGAAAATAGGAAAAATCGACCAACGGAGGAACCACCAAAAACCACAAGAAAACCCACCACAAAAACTCCCCCTGGACCTCATCATCATACAAGGGGAAGCCAGGTACAGGCGGTGTAACGGCCGCCTACACCGCGCCTCCATCCACTACGCGCGGGGCTGTAAACAACAATGATGGGAAAAACTTGGCTGTTCCAATGGTTATACTACCCTCCCGCAGTGAAAATAAGATAAGACCTTTTCTTACAAGGCTCAAAACCTAGCGGTATGAGGAAAACGGCCGGGGAACACCATACTACCGTAGAAAACCACTAATAGTACAAATGCAAAAAAGGAGAAAATGACAAGGAGCCTACCTGGAAAACGCAACGCAATCAATAGGACGATGAGTAGGTCGACGAATTCCAAGCTTCCACGGTTGCCACCTGGATGCAAGTATACCGACAGTAGGGTCCTTCGCTGGCTCAAGAAAATGACAACTCGATGGCGACAGTGCTTGGCAGTGAGAAAAAAAAACAATAGAAAATCAAACGCCGTCCCGGATATATATTACTTGCTCACATGTGCGAGGAAAAAATATCGGACATCGGATGGCTTTTTCATCAGGGAATGAAGTAATTCTCCTTCCGCAATGGCGGATGGCCAAAGTGTAGACCCAGCCGCGGAGACACGCATGGCGGAAAAAATCATACGGTCGGACGTCGGAAGGTTTTTATGATCGGAGGATGAGAGCTTAAAACCATCTGCAATGGCGGACGAAAAGAACGCAAAAGCCTCCGCTCTGGTTATACATCGGGCATCGGAAGGCTTTTTTGATCGGAGGATGAAGGTGTAAATCCATCCGCAATGGTGGAAGGAAGAATCGTAAAGGCTTCTGATGCCAAAACAAAAAAAGCATCCGACATAAAAACAAACGATCGATGGAAATGAAATGTGATCCGCAACAGCAGAAAACTAGAGCAAAACTCCACCCGTAACGACGGAAGATTCAAACCAAGAAAACTTCTGATTCAACATGTTTCAAATGTGCTTAAGGGCAGCAATAAAGCTAGGTCGAATAGTGGATTTACTTCAAGAAATCAGAACAAAACAATGGGTAGCTCAATCCAAGCATAAGCAAGTCTTTCTTAAAAAATCTTAGACCAATTTCAAACAGAAAAACCAACTAATTCAAGCAAAGGAGGGTCCTAAATTTTTTTAGAATTTTGGGAAATTGTTGTAGATGCAACAAAATGGCAGGGAAAGTTTTCCTTCCCCTACAAACTTTGGAGTTCAAGGATGTTGGTTGGGGCTAGTAGATTAATGATGTAAGCAATCTTCAAAGGATCGATCCGGATGCCATCTTTGGATACCACAAAGCCAAGCAGACATCCTGTCTCAATGCAAAAAACACATTTATGCAGATTGAGTTGTATATTATAATGATGACATCACAGGAATATGTCTCTAAGATGACCGGGATGGTCCTCCCATCGCTGTGAATGAGCAGGGAGGTCATCAAGGTATGGTTTAACAATATGTTTAATGTTGTGAAATGCATAGGACATCACACACTGGAATGTGGTGCCAGCGTTTTTCAAGACGAAAGGTAACTTCTTATATGTAAAGGTTCCCATGGGAAAATGAATGTCGTATTATGCTGATTAGCAGGTAATATCTCAATTTGATTATAGCCGGAGAAGCCATCCATGAATGAAAAGATGACACTTCCAGCGTAGTTGTCGATAATCTGATCGATGTGCGGGGTAGGAAAGTTGTCTTTGGGACAAGATTTATTTAAATCCCTAAAGTTGATATAGAATCTAATGGTGCCCTAATTTTTATTGACAGGGACAATGTTTGATACCCATTCCGTCAGAGGTACAGGATAGATAAAACCGACTTTCAGAAGTTTCTCAATCTCAGCTTTAATAGCTACGGCCTTCCTAGGATGGACTTGCCTAAGTTTCTGCCTGGCAGGTTTAGCTGTGGGATAAGTTTTAATATCATGGATCACAATGGAAGGGTCGATCCCCGGCATATCTTCATAGGACCAGATACAAATATCACAGATTTCCTTAAAAATTGCCTTATATGCTTCAGATTCATATGTAGAGTAGTTCTTCCCAACATGAACATGCTCAATAACATTAGGCTTGGCTGATATGTCAATTGGGTTCATCTGAGTAATGTTGCAAAGGTTTCCTTCATAATTTGTATCTTGCAACAATATAGGACTTTGCATAACGTTGACAATATCAATAGGAAACAAGGATGCGAAATCATGGCTGCCCGAACTGGTATTGGGGAGGAACATGGATCTATGATGGTGATCCTCCCAAATGTGTTCATCCATGTTCATGATCTCTATAATGGACTCATCGGAAGGAAAATTCTTAGGGAGATAGTCTAGAACCGGAAGAGAAGGTGCTAACCAGTACGGTAAATGGTAAGGATCCGAAGCCACTAAACGAATCTCATTAGTGTGGTCATTAGAGCAAGTTTGAATGGTTTCATACATAGCTTCGTGCAAAATCAATGAGGTGGACTCAACAACATTTGTACCCTGGGGCTCAATATCAAATGAGGCGATCATATGTATTGTCACGGTATCCATGCTAGGAGGAGTAGAGGGAAAAATATCCATAAGGGATGAATCCTTCATCATACCCATCCCAATTGAATGGTAAGGAGGAGGGGACTCACCTAACATGGGGATGTTATTAGCCATGGAGGTAGTAACATCCGGCTTATAGAAATTGAGCTGGTCAATGGTAACAATTCTTTCAAGATGCGGGAATTGGACCGTTTGAACTACTGTTGAAGAAACAATGTTCATGGCATAGAACCAATTCCTTCCTAAAAGGAGGTTATAATCTAGTGGGGCATATACCACTTCTACTTGGATGGAAATGGTTTTTCCCCCCAGCTCAACCATAAGGGATGATATGAGGCCGTGGGGTTGGAATCCTTGCCCACCAAAGGATTTAAGGGTCATAGGTAATGTAACAAGCTCAGGAGAGCCAAGAGCTTTCCAACAAGTCAGAGATAACACCAAGTTCGAATCTCCTTCATCTAGTACAATTAGGAATACTTTCTTTCCCACTACTTTCGTAATGATCTGAAAAGAAAGTTTATGCAGTAATCTAGGTTTATAGTTCTCAACATTGAAGTGAATCAAGTTAGTGTTATCTAGGTATACAGCTCCTAATGTGGTCAACAAGTTCTTGCACTGTGTAGGGAAACTTTGGAGTACTTGTAGGGTAGACATTGCACAAGGTGCCTGAGCGAGGTCTTCAACCACATTATAGAATTGAGCATCTTGGGCATTGGGATTAAAGACAGCCTTCTGAAGAGTACTCTTTGGTGGGTGCAAAATCATGTCGAGAGTAGGCTTATCGATAGACAAGGGAACAATAGATGAGGATTTCGGAGAACTAGTGGAGGGAGCTTTCCCTGAAGAAGATTGATCTTCTTGTTTATCTGCGGGTTTATCATAATTATTGCTTCAAGTTTGTAGATGGATGGTATCTGAGGACATCATACGAATTTCCTCTGATGAACTATAGTTACCCTGGTGTTGTAAAGGAAAGTATCCTATGGCTAGGGTTTAACAAGCCATCAACATACTGGGGTTGAAAGAGAGATGCACAATGTTTAGCAAGTATATATAAGCAATATTAGAGATTAGAATGGTCCACAACTAATAAACTGAAGGCTGGTCCAATATTTCTCTTCAATCCTCTTCTTGCTCCTCTCGCTCCAAGAGACCTGCAAAATGAATTATACCTTCCTCAAACCATTATGACCACATATAAAACAATGATAATCAAATAAACATGAACTAATGATCTAAATAACATCATCATATGATCAGAAACAGAGATTCAATCACACATTGAACAATGATTTGGGAAGAAGAAGGACATCACATATTTATTAATCTTGAAAACAAGTACAAGTATACCTTCTCTTCAAGTTTGGCACCTCATGAAACCTTGATCTGGTTCTGCTGCTTCTCTTCTCCAAGGAACTCAGCCTCCAAGCTCTGCAACACAAGGAGAATGCTTCTAGGGAAAAAGTGTGGGCAAAGAGAGTCCCGATTCCTCCAGCATAACAATGCAGAAATTCAAGTCTCCTCTCATGGACCTCCCTATCTCTATTTATATGGTTAAGGAAGAGTTAGGGGAGAATACAAAGTAGTTACAACTGAAGGAATTAGTTGCATAACTACCCAAACTAACCGAAATTCAAAAGGCGTGTTTTTTGACATTTTTAAAAGGCATTCGTGGGTTGCATAACTAAATAGTCATGGACACGAAAAGTATACACGGGTTTCTAGTACAATAAGTTGTGTGTATGAGCAACTTTTTACATCTGCAGGTACGAAAGAGAGCAACTCATGTACCATCAGCAGGTTTTCCTTAAGGAAAGTCACGGATAGGAAAAAAACTCATTTTTACGGTATTTATGGGTATTTTCAGACTTTGGTGTCTTCTAGAAAGTTTTAGCCAACTGAAATACCTTCCCAACAGTGCATAGATGAGGTCAAATGGATTTACAAAAATCAATATATGGTTCCTACAAGATAGGTTTTTTTTCAGTGACTTTCAATGACTTTCATGAAGTGCCGTCATGGAAGTGTCGACATGCGACGGAATCATGGGAAAGTGGTCACAAGCAGAGATGTTTCATTTTGAGCTATAACAGATGCCCCCTAATGTGTGACATTAGAGGGGAAGATGATAGCCAAAATACATTATAAAGGAAACAACTGAGTATGGAGAGAGCAGAGAATCCAAGATCAAAAGGCTCGAATGAAGGTACTTGAAAGAGAGATAAATGTCAGAAAAACTGATCTCTGGGACATACACGTCCATATACAAAACATCACCTAAAGATAAAGTTGGATCCAACATATGTATAACTGATGAAACTATCATGGTCGCTCAATACGCAAAAAGGCGCCATATCAAATCTAAAGGAGCCATGGCCACAAATGAACAAGGTGGATCCATGCTCAACAATCGATCATAACCACAAAAATACAAGGTGGATCTATGTCTCAGCAAAATGTCATATAAAATGTAACAAGGTCTTGCACAACTTGGGCAATAGCAAAAAAATGACAATGCTACTGTCAGCCCAAGGTCTTCAATCCAAACCGCCCAAAACAGGTACAAATCCTAACCATGCAAATAAAGGAGTTGAAGTCGAACATGGAGGAAACCGTTTGATTACTGGTCAATAATGAGAACCGTTAACAAATTCGAGGGAAAACACCATTAATGAAAATGGTCCCCAAGGTACCTAGTACATTCTAACAAGTGTGAATACAAGGACTTGAAGTCGAACACTTGAAGAATCCATTGAGTAAGAGACATTAAGGTATTCCCACTACCCAATAGCGAGGGAAATTGCCATTGATGACAACAATCCCCAAGGTACAGTCATAAAACTCTAAATCTCATCCCTAGAGCAAGATGTGTTGTAGCCAATAAGAAGAGATCCGTTGGAAGGAAGGCATTAAAGCATCCTTCATCATCCAACACAAGGTAATTCAAAGACTAATTGGATCTGGAATTGGTATTGAATTTCATGACAAGAAACGCTGAAGACATGATGTAATGAACTAATACCAAGGAATGGCAGACACAAAAGGTCAAGGCAACTGCAGAATGGCTGACAAAGGTTTAATCCTTGAACATTGAGCACGACACAAAAGTGACTTAGGCATATTTTGACATGAAATAAGACCAACGAAACAAATCTACAATGTAGGAGACCTTGACAGATTCCCCATATAATTGGAAAAGAGACCAACTAGATGAGTAAGAAACTCTGAATCGAGATAACGTCAAAATACTACGACCCAACTGTTGATAGAATCAAAACTAGTGCTTTGTTCAAGGAAACAAGACTTGCTGCCATGATGTAAAAAACATGTGAATGAACTTCCCTTCCCCTCTTTCTTGTAAAGGTTTAATGAGTCCAAGAAAGCAAACTCGGGACCATCTTCATTTTGGCAAGCTCGAAGAAAAGAAAGAAGAATGCTTGATAAAGCACTAATTCATGGATTTTACGAGCCCGAACTAGTACATGCTCGACAATGTTTTCATAGTTTAGAGAGTATGAAAACTCCAAAGAAGACTACAAGGGGGTCCTTTTTCGTACAATTTAGTCTCCGGAGGCCAAAAAAGTATAAAACATACCAAAGAAGAACTCTCTTAACTTTCGAAGAAGAAAAGGCGCACCTTTTTCATACGTCATCAGGAAGGTTCGAAAAAGGTTAAATTACCACCTACCCAACGCTCCTTCAAAAGCAGTGTATAGCCTGAGTTTTACGAGTGTGAAGGAAGTCAAGATCACTCAGAAAGATCCATTTGATTACAAGAAATGGGGCTGACAACAATAAACTCGATGCTTTGTTCTTTAGGGTTTAATGAGCATGATAAAGACATAAAGTACACTCAGAATATTTTTCATGTTTTGGTCCAGAGCACGAAAAAGAGAAAACTAAGCTCATACCCGGGGTTCCTTTTCCGTAAGTTTAGTCCCTCAGGTCCGGAAAAGCGTTAAACCTATGCCTGAGAATACTCTTCTCAATTCAAAAAGAAAAGAGAGGGATCCTTTCTCGTATTATTCCACATGGTCCGAGAAAGAGATAACCTACCAACAATGTGGATGCCCATTCACATATTCTTAACAAGCCTGAATGGACAATTTTACTCGGCAGTCAAGTCTATTTTAAGGAGTCAGACTTGGGCCTAAAGAAACTCAAAATATTTCCCGTGAATTTTTAACGAGTCCGAAAAATTCAACTCACGGCCTCCTTACTATTTTTAACGAGCACGAAGGAGAGTAGAAAGAATGCTCTAAATGTGAGGAGACGCGTGTCATAGGTAGGCGAAACTAGTTCCAAGCACAAGGAACAAACCTATGAATAATGCAAGGAAAGCAAGCAAGATAAGGACACTCGGGGAATGTCTCCTCAAGGTAAAGGGTGTCAAGTTGCAAAGGGAAAATGATACAAGGCTTAGCGACGATGAGAACAAAGATGAGGGCTTTTACAATGAGCTAAAAGCGTGGAAGCTGGCATCAGGCTCATAAGCGCGAGCAGGGCACATGCAAATGCAATTACAACTTGAAACACAAGGCGAGGCAAGTAAACAGTTGTGAATCCAACTAAGAATCATGTCTCCAAGAAACAACAACATCAGGATCATATTCAAAAGAAAAGATCCAATGCAGGTCACTTTGGCAGAAACACATGTGACTTTGCTATCTTCTATAAAAGGGAAAGTCAAGGAAGAATCAACCGAAGAAGATTCTATAATACCAAGGATCAAGGGTTTATAATCACTAAGATCAACCTTAGAAGGAGAGCAAAAATCAACAATGGAGATAGAGTCTGTAGGAACAAATTCAATATCATAGGAGTTGAAAAACTCATAAGAAAAATCAAACTCATCAGGATCACTGACTTGCTGTTCAAAGGAAGAGTCGAAAGACTCAACAAGACCAACATAAGAAGAAAGGTTAGGCTTATTAGGCAAATCAGGGTTGGACTTAGTCACAACTGAACCAACATCTAAAAGAAGGTCATACTATATCAAAGACTCTAGGAAGACTTCATCCGAAGGAAGGAGATCATCCGAGATAGGACACATATCTAAACTTTCAAATGAATCAATAGAGTGGAGAGAAGGATCTACAGTCTATATAGGATGAATCACCTGGTCAACTACTGGGACCAAGTCTTGAGAAGGTAGGCATGAAAACAGAAGCTGCTTCTCAATAGCAATTGAATGCAAAGGACAAGAGGCCACATAGTTCACCTGTGGTGGGGTAGTGTATATAGAAACATTGGGAACCAATAAAGGAAAGACCTGGTCTCTAGTTGGGTCAGGAGACGGATCAAGAAAATCCAACTGATCGATAGTGACAATTTATTCGCCATGATTAAATTACATCACACAAAATAATGTTGACACCATAGCTTGCATGGAATAGACATAATCACGTCCAAGGAGCATATTTAAGTCCAAGGGGTCTTCTATTACCATGAAGTCAACTAAGATGGTCTTCCCACCCAAAGTAACAAGTGTTTGAGCAAGAATTCCCAAGGCTATACAAGTTCTTCTATCAAACGCTAGTAACTAACTAGCAGTCGACACAAGGGTGGGAGGTCCCATGCCTCACCATGCACGAGAAGACAAGATACTAACTGAGGCTCCTTCATCAACAATACAATGAGCAATCATATATGGTTCAACTTTGACCTTTATCTGAAAAGGTGCATCGGAAGGAAGGTGTGGCTCAACTAGGCTATCCCAATCAAAGGAAGCAATCCAAGAGCTTGGTCGGGGTTGATCCGAAACAATTTCAGTGCCCCGTTGTTTAGTAAGTTCTGAACTAGCAGTGAAGAAAATGTGACTAGCAGACACTTCACTCTCCAAAGGAAGAGTGGGATTGATTGATACTGAAATCAATTCAACCGCTTCATGAAAGGCACTCTCTCAAGGGAGAGTGGGATTGACCAAATATGACATTGGTTCAATCACATCAGGATCATTCTTCAAAAGAAGAGTGGGATCAACCAAATCTGATATTTGTTTGACCACTTGATCAACCAAAGGTTGAGTAGGTTGTTGAGGAACTATAGGTTGTTCAGGAGAAGGAAATTCTTGAGTCTCGGACCACAATCTTCGCACCTCTGTGATAGCAGGGCACTGGTGAGTAAGATGATCTCCCTCGCATAGCTTACAAGGGAGATTAAGTTTGCACTTCGACCGACCAGTTTTCTCAATGGTGTCAACATGACTAGCAGTGGCTGACTGTTTGCTCTCAACATGACCTACAGAGGATGAGGGTTTGCCCCCAGCATGAACACCAGAGGCTGGGTAACTGAGTCCAACCTTGCTAAGAGAGGTTGGTTGTTGAAAAGCTTCAGAATGTTCAAAAATGGGATGACCATGAATCCAAACTCTTCACACCTCTGCAATAGAATTGCATTTATAAGTAAGGTGGTCTCCCTCACAAAGCTTACAAGGAAACTTGGGATTGTGTTTTGAATGGTAGTCTTTTCAACAGTGTCAACATGACTCACAATGGCTAACGAATTGTCTTTAGCATGAACTATAGAGACTCAGAGACTGCCCCCGGCATGACTTGCAAAGGCTGAGAGACTGGATCCAACATGACCTACAGAGGTTGGAAGGGCACCACCAGCATGAACAACAGAGGTTGAATGGTTAACATCAACATGCTTTTCAACAGTTGAGTGTGTGCCCCCAGCATGAACCACAGAGGCTGGGTGGATGGATCCAACATGAGAAACAGAGGTTGGATGGGGAGGTTCAACTTGAAAAACAGAGGTTGAATGGGTGCCCTCAGCATGGAATGTAGAGGCTGAGTGACTAGATCTGACATGACCTGGAAAGGTTGGAAGGATCCCACCAGCATCATCAATAGAGGTTGGATGGTGAATATCAACTTGACTTGCAGAGGTTGAGTGCTTAGATCCAACATGACCTGTAGAGATTGGATGGGTGACCCCAGCATGAACAACAGAGGCTGGGTGGTGAGGTTCAACTTGACTTGCAGAGGTTGAACGGGTTCCCCCTTGCTTATGTGCCTTCTTCCTATTCCTCCTTCTTTTACTCCTTTTAGACTGGCGGTTACTAGTATCAATACTTTCACCGCATGAGGTAGAAGGAGGAGGAGAATCAACTATAGGTGAAGGGGAAGCATTGTTTTTATGCCCTTGATATAAGGATCTTACCTGAGAAGCATCAGGAGCATTCAGGACAGTTGGAGTGGAAAACAACCACACCGGTAGCCCTAGGGTGAATCCAGGTAGATTCAGGGTGGCCATCAAGGGAACACCAACATTCCCCATGAGAGGAATAGTACAAGGAGTTCCCAGCATGGGGATATCTTGGTTGGTGTTCAAAGGGGTGTTATCCATAGTTTCAAACTAGGAGACAAAGTCTGAGGTTGATAGACAACCAAAATTACAAAGCACACACCTAAAGGAACACTAAGTACAGACAAACCACACAACACTCACTAAAAAAACTCCTAAAGCCAAACAAACAAACAGGTATAAGATATACTTTCCAGAAGAAAGCTGATAGACAGTTACTTGGCATCCCTCTAGATGTTCTTAGGCACAAGCGAAGGAATCACCCACCTCCCTCCCACACTTTCTACCAGGGTTACCTTCCAAGTCCGTCCAAGGTCAACCAGAAATAACCTTTCGATGTACCTATGTATGAACCCTAGATTTCAAAGAGAATAAAGGCTACCTTAACTATATTAACAGTCTGGGGGGGCAGTCACAAGCCTGATTCGTACGCATGGGCATGGTAGCTAAGCCTGAAACCCTATCTAAGACAGGATCCCCAGATGCGTAAAAACCCTGGTCTATGCTTTGACAAGGAATCAAAGGGTTATCGCCTCAGTCCAGGTCTCCACGTGGCCTCGTGCTTAACTCCCATTTGAGAGGAGCTTCTGAGATACAATCAATGTAGAAAAGGGTTTACCTAGTGATTAGCCAACTACGTCTGAAATTTTATCACTTGTGGAGAGTTGAAACTCCCTAATCCACAAGTCTAGCCTGATGTAGTTGGTGTATGACCCTATAAAATAAAACTTACTAATAATTTTTAAATTATATCGTTTATTTTAAGTGTTGTTTTTAGTCAGAGGGTAAATGGAATGAAACTTATGTGGTGTTTTGACTCAAAGCTAAAACAAAACGACTAAGCAAAGATATATGAAATGCAAAAAGCAAAAACTATTCTCTTTATTTTTCAAATAGAAAACTTGAAAACCACAAAAGAACAAATTCTTTTTATATTTTTTCAAAAACAATGATATGCCATGCAATCTAGACTAAAAACCTAATCTACATGCATATAAAGCAAACATGTGTTTTTGTCTTTTTCTTTTATAAATGCAAAATAAAAATCAGCCTATCAACTAATGCAAGCAAGTACTATAAGCAAAGCAAATAGACAACTACTCTACACCCCAAAAAACAAACCCTAGGTTTCCCTAAAGCTGGATATCAACCTCTTTTGAAAAGAAGGCTCACAAAGGTAAACAAGCCAACAACTTTGGAATGAAGATACTGAGCAAAAATACTGACATAAGCAAAGGTCAAGAAGTCCCAAGTATCAATCTAAACCTACAAACAGAGGCTACTCAATACCTTGCCCAACAAGGTCAAACCAAAGAAGGAGGTGGGGGGGCAAGCAGCAAAAACAAGTATACGTTCTTTTTAATTTTATTTTATAAATGCAAAAGAAAAACTACCTACAAAACAAAGTATGTAGATAATAAGAACAAAGAAAAAGGAACTTTGCTATACAACCACCAAACAAACTCTAGAATGCCCTAAAGTTAGTATAAACCCTACTTGGAAGAAAGGCTTGCATAAAAGACAAGTCAACTATTTTGGCATGGTGAAGTTAACCAACAAAAGAAGAAGGAAACCAACACCAGCAAGCTTCTAAAATCAACTAAAGATTACTAACAGAGGCTAACCAAAAGCATATGCCAAAAATCATACCAGGCAAAGGAGGTGGGGGAAAGAGCAAAGAACAAACCCTAATGCTATAAAAAGGATTACCATGTAGATAAATAACAACCAAAAAAGATGGCACTAACTCCCTAGAGTCATGCACTTGCATAGGACCCCAAAAGACCTACCAAACAGGCCACAATAGTAGAAAGAACCACAAAAAATGAGAAAAAACATTGTTTTAGGGGCATCCGCGGGTTGCACTACTGATAGGTCGCGTATCATACGTGGGTTGCTAATACACCAAGTCGCATATGCAAGCATCCACGAGTTGTATAACTGACAAGTTGCGTATCATCTGCGGGTTGCCATTATAGGCAGTCGTGTATACAAAACTACACACGCGACTATTCAGGCAAGCAAGTCGCGGATGGGTGGAAAAACTCCCAAAAAGGTCAAAAACTAACTTAGGAAGGCAGGGGAGGTGTGCAATCAGACTTATAAAGTGTTCCTAAGTGGCAAGAAGGAACTGAAACAATGCAAAAGGATGAAAGAAATAAAGAGAAACCCCAAACAGACAAGGCTCTCCCCAGTAGAGTCGCCAGTTCTGTTGTAAAGGAAAGTATCCTATGGCTAGGGTTTAAGAGGCCATCAACATACTGGGGTTGAAAGAGAGATGCACAATGTTTAGCAAGTATATATAAGCAAGATCATAGATTATAATGGTCCACACCTAATAAACTGAAGGCTGGTCCAAGCTTTCTCTTCAATCCTCTTCTTGCTCCTCTCGCTCCAAGAGACCTGTAAAATGAATTATACCTTCCTCAAACCATTATTACCACATATAAAACAATGATAATCAAATAAAGATGAACTAATGATCTGAATAACATCATCATATGATTAGAAATAGAGATTCAATGACACATTGAACAATGATTTGGGAAGAAGAAGGACATCACATCTTTATTAATCTTGAAAACAAGTACAAGTATACCTTCTCTTCAAGTTTGGCACCTCACGAAACCTTGATCTGGTTCTCCTGCTTCTCTTCTCCAGGGAACTCAGCCTCCAAGCTCTGCAACACAAGGAGAATGCTTCTAGGGCAAAGGTGTGGGCAAAGAGAGTCCCAATTCCTCTAGCATAACAATGCAGAAATTCAAGTCTCCTCTCATGGATCTCCCTATCTCTATTTATATGGTTATGGAAGAGTTAGGGGCGAAGACAAAGTAGTTACAACTGAAGGAATCAATTGCATAACTACCCAAACTAACCGAAATTCAAAAGGTGTGTTTTTTGACATTTTTAAAAGGCATCCGCGGGTTGCATAATTGGAAAGTCACAGATACGAAAAGTATACATGGGTTGCTAGTACAGCAAGTCGTGTATATGAGCAACGTTTTACATCTGCGGGTACAAAAGAGAGCAACTCACGTATCATTCACGGGTTTTCCTTAAGGAAAGTCGTGGATAGGAAAAAAACTCATTTTTAGGGTATTTATGGGCATTTTCAGACTTTGGTGTCTTCTAGAAAGTTTTAGCTAACTGAAATACATTTCTAACAGTGTAGAGATGAGTTCAAATGGAGTTACAGAACTCAAGATATGGTCCCTACAATATAGGTGCTTTTTCAGTGACTTTCAATGACTTTCATGAAGTGCCATCATGGAAGTGTCAACATGCGATGGAATCATGGGAAAGTGGTCACAGGCAGAGATGTTTCATTTTGAGCTATAACACCTGGTTCGACATGTGGTCTACCAGCTGCTGTTGAGAGGGAAAGGGATCCGTAAGTACTGCAGGTGCGGGATTAGACTTCAAAAACTGGGAGATTTCGTCCCGACGGGGACACTCCTTTGAGAAGTGGTCACCACCACATAACAGACAAGGGTATTTATCCTTTTGTTTCCCTATGTTGGTGTCATTATGGGTTTATTGTGGGTTCTCCTGCTGGTTTCTTGGTTTTTTATTTCGATTTTTACCTTTCTTTTTATTACCTGAGGTTTGAGTACTTTGAATAGAATTGACCTCGGCAGAAACCTTGGGAGTCGAAGGAGTAACAGGTTGCATTTGCTTGGCAGGTTTCATTGTGGATGGGGACTGGATTGAACCAACAATCCCATCAACAAGTACTTCTGCTACTGGCTTGGTAGGGTCAGTGCTGGGGTGAGGAGCTTGAGGAATCAGGTCATAAAGAGTCCTGGACTGGGAATAGACCAAGTCTAGGTACTGGGCCCGACTAATAGTCTACTCTTTTGTAACGGCACCGCCCATGGCCACATCTCGGGCAATAGGATGCAACAAGGACTTAGTGAACCAATCATCTTAAAACTGATCTAGAATAGGGGCCTTAATAAGTCTTCTCCACCTTCTCCACTCATGAATATGGTCAGAAATGTTGGTGGAGGTGTTCTGCCATAGCGAAGTTAAAAGATCAGTGCCCGTTTCATAACGAATAGGGAGATGAAAGTGTGTAAGAAATACGGTTGCCAACGAGCCAAAATCCACAAATGAGTGTTGTGGGAGTTCAATATACCACTTTGCAATCATACCAGTCAAATTTTGCTGAAAAATTCATAACCGAATGGAATAATCCATGATGGAGTTCAAGGAACACCACAAATGAAAAGTCATAACATAGTTCCATGGATCTTCACCTTGCTTCCCATTGAATTTTGGAATGTCCGATGGTAACTTTACCAAAATGGGAGGCCATGAGGGATTGTTTCAAATGGGATCATTAATCAACTTGGACAAATCAGGGAAACTCCAAAGTTGCAAGGAAAGGTAACTATCTATTGGGCTGCACATACTGGTAATATTGATATGGCATGAAATTACTAGTAGGGCAATAGGTTGACTGATAAAGAGGTTGTTGTGAGGAAGAACTACCGATAAATCCTCCCATGGGGGGTTGATTTCTGGAATTAGGACTACTAGGGCCTCTAGGAGAAAGGATTCCAGAGCCACTGGGACTTCCAATACCACTAGGACCACCAAGGCCACCAGGACCACTAGGACCACCAGGAGGTGGACCAGCAGACCCTCTGGAACCTCTAGGAGGTGGAAAACCTCTGGAGCCACCAGAACCACTAGGTGGAGAGCCACCAGACCCTCCCAAGCCATAAGGAGGAAAGTCACCAGGTCCCTTAGGACCACCAAGACCACCAGGACCATAAGGAGGGCCAGCAAGCCCTCCAAGACCATTAGGTCCCCCAGGGGGAGGACCTCCATAAGGTGGTCCTCCTGCATCTCCCATAGTATGTATGGGTATCCCTCCCATGGCTGGCATGTAAGACCAGTTGGGTTTCCTCCATGGTGTAAAAGTGTTTCTAGGGAATGGAATTCCAGTAGGATTAGATGGATGATTAACTACAGGTATTTGATAACCATAACCACTAGAAGACTGAATGGCAACAGGTGGTGCCCCCAAGGGTTGACTTGAACTATATGGGGGATTTACCACATTAGTGTGGGTGGGAGGGACAAAAACTGTAGATGTTTCTATGTTGGAGGTTTTCTCTTGACTAGGTACAACTTCGGGATGAGATAACGTAGGTTATTCCAGGGGTTTCCCCCCGGCATTCAAAGGTACTGAAGACACAAAAATTGAAGGTTGGGCCCCAGATGCAAAATATCTGGGTAGATTTGGATCAGACATAACATAAGAGGTGAGAGGAGTGGAAATTTGACCTGGGATATGGGTTGTTAATGGATGATCTATAATTAGTTCAATGGGTCTCATAGAATTGGCTAGTGAACGATATCCCACAGGAAGGAATGTGGAACGAATTGGTGAAGGGCCTAATAGGTTGTCAATCTATTTTTCTACCTCCTATGCATGGAGGATAGCAGCACGGTATTGTCTGCATTCTTCTTCACTTCCAGGAGAACTTACATGGGTGCCAAATGAGGCAATGGCCTGTCCGATGGGTGTCTCCTAAAAAGGAGCATTAGGACCAAAGTATGGATGGGTATCATCAACATGATCTTCCACAGGAGGATGGAGTGATGAATCCTCATGGGAAGGATGTTGGACCAAGGGAGGCAAGTTTTAAGAATATGGTACTCCACTTTCCACCACCACATGATCTCCCACTTGGGAGGTGGTAGTAGCTCCTTGGTTGATAGCTTCCATTGGATTTCCTTCTAAAACAGAAGTAAAATCGAGTGTCAAGCCCCATACTCTCATGAACTGTCTTAACTTAGCCAGTGTGTATAGTTCCTATCTAACCTAAAGTCTGAAAATCTAGAAAAAACACACCAAAAGACTTTCCTACTCAAACTATAGGTCAAAACAAGCAGACTTAAAATGACAGGAGGAGTTCAAAAGTCAAGTCTCTCACTAGGATTGTCAAGCAAGTGCCACTTGCAATATACCTTGAGGGTACGTGCGTAGTAATCTCCCCGAATGTTGTTTTCAGTGTATGGCTCCAAACAAGACGGCCAAAGGGATTTTCTCAGATAAATAAGGTACCCTAGTGGGGTCTCCCAATATACTCAAGGTACGTGGGAGCTCGAATTGGTAGTAGTGTTGTCTAATGCATAACCGTATACAAGGGGCCTTCCGATATACAATTGAGTACGTGAAGTACCTTTCTATATAACTTAAGGGTATGTGAAAGGCCGTTCGATATACGGATGGTACGTGGAAGAACCATGCGAGTCCTGGAATGTAATGCTGACAAATAACGATAGATCCTACTCTTTACAACACCCGAACACGTCTCTAACCTATCACTCAAGTTACTACGTAAACTTTAACCTACAACTACCATTAATTTTAACTTGTATGGTTAGGTGAATGCATGATGTTCTGACAGAAAAGTAAAACCATGTAGTATGCTTGTGAAAATGTTCACTTTATCATTCAATATGCCTACTTACGGGAGGGAAGAGCGTGTTTTTTCTATTTGTTTCAAAACCAAGAATCATTCCAAACAACAGTCATGAACATCAAATCAAAGACAAGCAGATACTTCTACAAACCAACTTCTTCATTTTGAAACCAAATGGGAAGGGTGAGAATCTCTTTTCCTAAAAGAACAACACCAAGCACACCTATATGCCAATGCACTCTAATTTTTCAAATTTCTTAAAAACATAAGGAAATCTAACTTAAAACTACAAATTTTTTTATTTTGATTAATATACTCCTGTATGCATGAGAGACGAAATATCATAAAGGTCCTGAAAGATTATGAAGCCAATCAGAAAACCCAAATCCAACACTCAAATATGATGTCCTAATCTCAAGCAAAACTTTCCTTTTTTGAAGGGAAACAAGAATTTTACTATGCCAACAAGAAATGAAATCTAGAAGCTAATCTAATGTTCTTCTTTAAGTATATGCAACGAAAAGAGAGTTCAATGAGCACCCTAACTTTCAGAAAACAAGAAATCCTTCTTTAAGCACAATCAACAAGCAAGAAGCGGATGAACAATAAAAATGACTAAACAAATTTTTGAAATTCCACTCAAAATCAATCTTAACCATCAAAGTAGCAAGCCACACATATCAGATTCAATAACACAAGCCTGATAACAGAACTAAAAATAATGAAAATTCCAAATTTTCAAAGAAAAATGAGGAAAAAGATTTTTGGACTAATGCCTACCTGGTACCACTATTTGTAGGTGTTGTAAGAGCGTCTTTAAAGCAGCACCACTCTTCGCTAACCGGATACAGGCGGTGGCACCACTTACTATCCACTGTGTTCAGGCAGTGGCACCGCACCTTGTACAAAGCATTGCGTTGTTCCCTGTAGATGGCCAAAAAAAAAAGAGAACAATGGATCGGATCAAAAATAGACTAGATCAAGGTGAATATTGTCGAATTGAATATGGTAATAGAGCATAAAAAACCGAAATAAATCAGATCTGAACAAATCTGGAAATTTCAAACCCAAATACTACAAATCAGAAAGTAGATTTGACTGTAAAGAGTTGAAGAAAACGGAGCCTAGATTCAGAAAAGAGTTGTAGACTGAGGATGATCAGAACAACTGAATACAACTAGTCCCTAGCAGAGTCACCAAATTTGTTGCTCGAAATATTTCACCTCCTGCGGACAACAAGGTGTTCCGCTGGTCTGAATGGTTCAGATCCAGAATAGATAGATCACAAAGGCTGATAACTCTCCCTAGATGCTGTAGATATTTGGAATGCAAGGCTTTGATAGTTCACCTGTGTACCTGCAAAATAGTTCAACACGAAACGAATCAAAGAAACCAGAATATGATCTACTAATCTATGTTAGTGACTAAGGAATCTAGCAATATATATCTAAAATCGAACATCAACAATATATATGGGACAGAAAATCAGATTGCTTTAGAAATATGAAAAAGTTTACAACCAAGCCTTAGTGTCAACATGCATCTCCATGAAACCAGCTCTTCATCCCCAAAATCTCCGACTCTATCTCTCTATGCTCTCTCCAAATGGTCTTGGGCCAAGAATCAGTCCAACAACATAACAATACCTTCATTGTTCCCTCCTCAACCATGGCTATGAGCTCATATATATAGGGCTAGATGGATAGAGATGGTTGAGAAATGAGTGGGTGAAGTGGCCTCTAAGATCCTAAGATGAGGGATCTCGAGCTCAACTAACCCACAACAGTAGGGATAAGAGATATCTCGAGGCTTATCATCTAGAAGCCTCGAGAAGCTTTTCTTTTTCCCTTTTTACCTAGGGTACCGCGCTTCTCCTTCTATGACAGAGTGGTTTTAGTAAAAACCGCCTATGGACCAAGGGTGACAGGTGGTGGCACCGCTTGTGGAAAACCAATGAAAAGTGGTGCGAATAGGGGTACCGCTCCTGGATAAGGGAGGATGAGCGGTGCTGGGAATTTGTGTGATAAACTGATAAAAAACCAATTAGTCTTCACTCCAGAAGCTGGGATTTAGGGAAAGTAGGTGTGTCAAAGGTCTTATCACATGATGGTTACAAGATTTTGGTATAACAACTCATTCATTTCCAAATGGCCCCTTCGAGTAAAATTGAGTTTATCAACAGTAACCAACTTTCCTTCATGTGGAAAACCCACTACTCCAAGAATAGTTGAAGCAATCATGCACATAGCATAAGCCCAACTTCTCCCTGGAAGCAAGTTATAGTCCAATGGAGCATCAACCAACTCCACTTCAATAGACATCACTTTCCCTTCCAACCTAATCTCTAAATATGGTAGGATACCATGCGAGTAGAAAGACCTCCCGTCGAAAGCAATAAACAAGGCATTTGACGGAACTAGCTCCGGGGAACCCAAAGCCTTCCAACAAGAAAAATACATGACACATGTGGAAGCACCCTCATCAATAGCTGCGTGTCCAATGGTTTTTCCACCATGGATGACATATACTGAAAAGGACACATTATATGGTAGGCACATCTTAACATCTGGTAAATTGAACTTTTCCATCAGACTCGAAGAATCTATACTGCCTAAAGTTGCTAAAAGGGAATTTCGCTGAGCAGGACAACTCTGAAGCACTTCCAATGTGGACATCGCACAAGGGGTTTGGGCCAAATATTCTACCATAGAGTAGTTAGAAGAAACTCTAGAGTTCAGGTTGTGAAATGCCTTTTTAAATATACCTTTTGGTATTTTGGGCATTGGATCAGCAAGTTTTTTAATTATGAGAGGGTTAGATGTTTCACCAACAGATTTACCCTTCTCAGGAGCCTCCGTCTCATAATTGTTTTTTCTTGTCTAGAGGAAAGTACTAGATCATACCATGTTGATATAATTTTGGTCAGGAGGAGCACTCGAAGTGCCCCCAACAACATTAGAAACAGAAGCTAAATTATGTCCTTAGGGAAAAGCATCCTTCAGGATAGTCGGTTGTTGAGTCTTAAGCAACTTTTGAGCTTGTTCCATGAGAGGGAATTGATGAGTCAAATGATCTCCCTGACACAAATTACAGGGAAATTTCACTTTCTTCTTATCATTTTTTCCTCCATCAGCATTATTCATGGGTTTAGGCTTGTTTTGGTTTCCCTCACCTTTCTTCTCCTTCTTATTTTTCCCACTGGGCTGTTGATTTCCCTTTCAGGAGGATTGCACAAAAATGTTTGTGTTTTGGGGTGAGGGGGCAGCCTTTGTTTCCTCCGCTGTAGACTGCTTAACAGACAACTCATGGAGTTGCTTGGCCAAAGACTCTATAGTGGGAGATTTCACTGAACCAACCACACCATCAACATGAGGTACAGGCTTGGGTTTCTCAACACTATGGGTAGATTTCGGTGCCTCAGATATGATTTCATATAATATCCTAGACTGAGCATATATCAAATCCAACTACTGGGCCCTGAGGATGGCCTCTTCTTCATTAGTCACCCCCGAAGTGAATACATCATTAGTTATATAAGGCAACAAATGCTTAAGGAACCACTCTAACAGAAACTCAGGGGTAATGGTGGATTTTATAAGCCTCTTCCGTCTTCGGCACTCTTGGATATGATTTGAAATGTGAGTGGATTTATCTTACCTAAAGTTGTGCAAGAGGTCTGTGTCAGCATCATACTAGACAGGAACCTAGAAGTGGTTCAAGAATACCTCCACTAAGTCCCAAAAACTATCAAACGCAGTAGAGGGAAATTCAACATACCACTTTGCTGCAACACTAGTTAGAGTTCTTTGGAACAGCCTCAAACAAATGGTGTCATCATTCAGTGAGTTGAAAGAGAACCATAAATGTAAAGTGGTGACATGGGCCCCTGGATCCTCCCCATGTTTTCCTTCGAACTTGAGGATGTACGAAGGTAGCTTGGTTGGAACAAGTGGCCACATAGCATTATGTTTCACCAGGTCATTCATCAACTTGATCAAGTCTGGCAAGTTAAAAGTTGCCAAAAATGGAAGTTTAGGCCTAATAGGATCCTGAAAAGTATGAGTTCAGGAACTAGAAGGACTTTCCCCCTAGTTCCCAAATGTGAAGGTGGGGTTTCCCCTAGTTGCTACTTGTGAAGTAGTTAGACTACTTTGAAATTGATTCCACCCATAATCTAGTGGATTATTTCTGTGTGTTGCAGTATAAGTAGTTTGAGTCCCTCTAGATGAAACCAAAGTTTGAAATACTGTAGCAGGTATCCCTCTGCTAAAAAGTGATAAAGGAGAGCTCATAAACAGAGCTGAAACTGGAGTTTGGAAACCTTGACCATAGGTGTTTGTATTTCCAAAATGCATCATCACATATGTAGGTGTAGGGCCCACATAAGAAGTGGATGGGGGAATGTGCCCCCCGTTCCACGAAAATCCCTGAACAAATGAAGAGGATCCAACAAGACTAGTCTGAGCAGTATGCATAAAAGAGGGTGAAGAAAAAGGTGCACTGGGAATCTTAGTGACAACCCCACTAGAAGGGCCTACTACATTCGAGGAAGTCAGTGGTTGAACCACCCGACTACTAGGTGATAAAGTTGTAGCATGTGCACTTCGTCTAGAAGTACCTATAGGGGGAGGTGGCAATCCTCCAGCCAATACGGCTGAGGTGGGGGTAGATATACCCTCCATTGTGCTTGCCATAATGTTGCTCATGAGAACACCAATAACAGGTGAAGTAAATGGAAGAACTTGAACGATCACAAGATTTTTTAAGTCAGTAAAAGGGGGTTAAATTTTCTTGCAAACTCGTCACCCTGCAAGTCTTCTATCTCTACTGCGGTTGTATCAACTAGCTTGTCCTAAGTTTTGGTTCGCCTGGAACTTCATTGATTCCTATTGGTTCAAAAGAACCATTTGTATCTAATCTTCGCCTTTGAGGGGGCGGTGGAGGCTCCACTGTAGTAGCTGGAGGAAGGTTTTGCAACCTTCTTAACTTTCTTAGAGGTTGGTACTACATGGTTAAAAATTGACTCTTCACACACCCTAAGGCTAACTAAACACAAAAAAACAACACAACACTCACTATAAAATATCCTAAAGCCAGACAGATAAGCATGTATAAGATATTTTTTCCAAAAGAAAGCTGAGAGACATTTACTTGGCGTCCCTATAGATTTTCTTAGGCATAAGCAGAGGAATCACCCAACCTCCCTCCCAGACCTTCTATTGGGGTTTTGATGTACCTGTGTATGAACCCTAGATGTCAAAGAGACTAAAGGCTACTGCAACTATACTGACAGTTTGGGGGGACAGTCGCAAGCCTTATTTGTATGCTTGGGTAGGGTAGCAAATCCCAAAACCCTGTCAACACCGGCACCACACAGGGCCCAAGAGGTGGTATTGATAGAAGTCCCTATATGCAAAAAAAAATTGGTCTACATTTTGACAAGGTATCAAAGGGTTATCTCCTTATTCCAAGTCTCCACGTGACCTCATGCTTAGCTCTCATTTGAGAGGAGGTTCCCAAATACAATCAACATAGAATAGGATTTACCTATTAATTAGCCAACTACATCTGAAATCAAACACTTGTGGAGAGTTTAAAAACCCAATCCACAAGTCTAGCCTAAGCTAGTTGGTGTAAGAGCCTAAAAAGAAAAACTTACTAATAATTTTTAATTATATCATTCTTTTTAATATGTTGTTTTTGTTGTTTTTAGTCAAAGGAAAATGGCATGAAACTATTGTGGTGTTATAGAATTGATAAGAAAAGGAAAAACGATGTATAAAGCAAATTTCAAAGTAAATTGTGACTACTTAAACCAAATTTCTTTTCTTTTTGTAAATAGAAGCTAATGAATTTATAACTAAGTGAGAGAAAGCTAAGACTTCTTTTTTATACTTTCTGAATTTTTATTTGACAAATATTGAAAAGAAACAACTAAATGCAACTAAATGCAAAATTATAAAAAAATTTCTTCTCTTTTCAAAGACATCAAAAACTATAATGCAACGGAATTCAAGTTTTTAGCAAGTTCGAATAATAAAAGCATATAAAAAGTGAAATGAGGCATACATGACCTAAAGCAACCTACTTCAACCAACAAGAAGAAGACTTGGAAAAACCCTGACTTGGAGAAACTATTGAACCCAAAGAGTCCACTAGATCCACAAAATAAAAGTGACAAACTGACACCACAAAGCACGACACAGAGTATAAAGCATCCAAGGCCCTGATCACTGACCTAGACACAAGAACTCAAACCTACAGACCAAGCAGGAGGACCACCTACACTTCACAAATGAAAGAAATTAAAAAAAAATCTCAAAGGATTGATGAACAATCAATCGGTGTGACACACATACTTTAGACTCAAAGAGTCATTCCTTAAACAAAAGACTTCCAAACAACTAAAAAACTAAAGAGATAGGGACAAGCAAACCCTATCCAACTTATAGACTACTACATGAAACACGTGACTGTGTATGCAAAAAATATATGTATTACACATGACTATTTAGACAATAACCGGCATGTACAAGGTCACACATGCGACTGTGCATGAAGAAACCCATGTGTACTGCTAAAATATTTTCAAAGAAAAAAGACTAGCAAATAATTCTAGGCATGGTACACTGTAAATAAAAAATTAAGATAAAGAGAATCACACTCAAAATCAGAATCAGAACAATGACTGGTAAAGGGACCTACAAGATGGACCCACACTAGGCTGGACTCCCTAGCGGAGTCACCAGTTCTGTTGTACAGGAAAATACACCCTTGTAACCTAGGGTATGAGGTTACTGACTTACTAATAGAATTGCAGACAATCATCTTTTAGAGAAAATGAAATAGGAATAGGAAGAGAGTTTGTCTTACTCATTTTATGATGGTTGATCCAATCTTTGTCTTCTCCCACTTCAATCTTCTTGAAAGCTTCTAGAGCTACTTCTCTTCACCTGCAAAGAGCCAATTCTTCAAGCAATATATCATGTATATATATCAGTGGTTAGTGAAAAAAATGTTCATGATAACATAATTGAAATTATTCATAAAACAAGACACATTAGAAGGAACAATACAAAGATTGGAATAGGTGAGAATACAACAAATAGTGAATAGGTGAGAATAGGTGAGAATACAACCCATCTTTTGACACAAGGACTCCTATACAACTGAGGAAACTGAGCTATGCTACTCCAAGACTTTGAAGGTATACCACCAACATAAAAAATTTCTTCTGGAATTGATTGATTAGCCCCATCCCAAGGCCTCTATTTATACATTGGGAAATATAGTAGTTTCGAAGGTTAATGATGGTTGAGACAGTTGGGATAGTTATGGGCTAAGGGCCAACTAATCTCATCTAATAATTATTTATATTTTTTAATGTTGACTCTAAGGTACACATGAGTATTTATATAAGCAAGGTGTGTATGACATGCTTGTTACTCAAAGGAAACTCGAGTGTTCAATGTACACGTGGATTGCGATGCAAATAGTCGCATGTGACCCGTGAGTTGTAATGCAAATAGGAGCATGTGCAACCTTAAACTCAGAATAAAAATATATCAAGTTGGTCTGAATATTATGCATCAATGGTCATGCACATATATAGTGTCTAGGCAACTTCAATTCAAATTGTCCTTTTGTGTCCCGACATAGTGGATGTCGGTACTCGGATGAAGAAGTGCCATTTAGGTTGATAACAGTTGTCATGATCAATTTTACCTATAGCCTATAGTTTGGACTCTTTATTGACTATTTCCATATGTTTTGGACTAATATTGGTGTCATGTAGGGTCCATTTTTGTACACTCTCTTCGGGGATTTGACCCATTTGTTCCTATGACAGGTATAATTTTGAACTAGCATATAGGTTAGGATTCCACATCCACTTGCATTATGCATTTTCTTATGACCATTTCATTCTGACCTTAGGTAGGAACCCATTCCACAATGTCATGGAACCTTCATGCTGTTGTTAGAAGTGGTATTGTGTGAATGATAGAGATTTCCTATACATGGGTTCCCTAGTTAGATCATAGTTTTGCATTTGGTACCCATGCTGAGATGCCTCCTTTAGGTTGTGGGAGTCCCTTTTTTAGTCTCTCCATGTCCTTGACCAAGAGCTTCATACTCCTCTTGAACTTTATGCTGGATTTTCCCCATAGGGACTCCCTTGTATATATCAAGTTGTAATTCATTTCATGAGTTTTTCTTTCCTTCTTGAGCTTTATGTTGGCTCCCTGGCTTCGAGTTATCAGCCATATAGCTTGATCTTGTCTTATGTCAGGCCAAGCAGAGCCTTCTACATATCCTTTGCAGCTTGATCACCCCTTTACTAGGAGGAGAGCTTCCCTCGAGTGTCGTTATCATGCACATGTTTCCTTGCATTGAGCATAGGTATGTTCCACTACTTGGAAACATATTTCTTGTCCCTAACACTCATCTCCTCCTATCTATGTACTATAAAGCACTTTTATTATTTTTCAAGCCTTTCAAAATATCTGAAAAAAGTCAAAAAAAAAAAACATAAAAAATCGAACAGGAAAAGATGTTATCTTTGGCAGCAGTCGAATTGTAACGCCTTTGAAAAGAGCACTGTATATCACATCCGTTGGTTGGGTTATTAGTTTGAATTTAGGAGTTGTACTTGATACTTTGAGTTTATCTCCACTAAATGGTTACGCTTCGAGTCCCCATGGAGCCTCTATTGATGCCTCCCGTGTCACAGAGAAATCCCAGCTTGCATATCGAGTCCATGCTGCCTACCTTCAATCAGCACTTGCCTTATGCTCTTGTTCGAAGGAAGTTGAATCCTGAGTCGGCCATTCCTTAGTTATCTTGACTTTGCATGTCGGCAATTCCCAGTACTACTATTGTTTCGTACACATCTTGTTCGTTGAGTTCTTCCACATTATACATATTTGTTGAGTACCTCGTGTTGGTTGATGGGGGATGCCTTAATGCCCTACTTCCAGCGGATTCCATTCCATCGACATCATATCATTTATTTTGGAAAAGGAGTCTAGAGTCATTTGAGTTCCTTAAGACTTATAATCATCAGTGGTAAGTTCTCTTACCATCGACAGTTTTGGGAATACATCAATATCCCCTGATCGATGGATTCTTTCAAGTGTTCGACCTCAACACATCTATTCACACTTGTTAGATTGCACTCTTTACCTTGATTCCCATTTTCATTATCGATGGGTTATCTCACGTCTATTAACGGTATACATCAATCACTGGTAATCAGACGATGGACTACTATGTTCGACCTCGACATATCTATTCACATAGTAGGACATGTACTCGTAGCGGTTTATGTATAAGACCTTCCAGCTTGGTGGCACTCCATATATGCTACCTCCTTGATCATGCCAGTATTCATGAGATTTCAGCTCTCATGATCTTGATTCCAGTGTTTCCAGTGTATATCAGATATCTTCATCCATTATGGAGATCTTAATCCATTGTCTGTTGTACGTGGTGATGACCACACATGACACTTTGTATATCATGCCTATTCATGGTGATTGTACTCTTATGTATTCAGGACTACTACATGTATTTGCAGTCACATGTAGAGATTAACTATTGTATTGTATTATTGAGTGGCTGGTTCTTCCACCTTGGTCTTCATTACTCCACTTTTGGGATGGATTTTATAATGTAGTTCATCCATGATGTTACCCCTCTAACCTCACACATTAGGGGGCATCTATTATAGATGATCTTACCACACCAGGAAGATCACACATTTATGGCCTTCCCTATCCCTCTACAGACTCTTTGGACCCCATGGACTTATATTATACTTTGATGTTCCAAGATCATACCAAAAACTTGCCTATTTATACCTATATGCGAATTTTAAACAAATACCCATGTGTATACGCAGTTTTTGACCTTAAACTCCCGTACATCGAGATGTGTGCAAAATGAAAAATATTTTTAGAGTTTTCCTCATTTGAGGCCGAATAACTTGACTCTTTCCCTTCCAAATGCCTTGAGAACGCTCGGATTCAACTCTCTGTTACCTCTTTGGAGTGTTATATAAGGAAACCCTAGGATACATTGAAGGAGGAGAAATCGAAGAGTAAGGAAACTATAGTCCATTGTTTCCTAATCTTTGCTTATACTTGAGTCTGCATCCCTTTGTCCCTTGGAGCACATAGTGTTCTTCCCAATCTTGCCTTTGCTTTGTGAGCTTTCTATCGAGAGATGGAGGATTGAAATGGTGGAGGCCCAGGTGGAGGACTGGGTTTCTCCAGTTCACAGAAGTGTCAACAAAGTTTTTCACTATTGTATCTCTGATTTATTAAGAGAAATATCTTTTCCTGTCCAATTCATGTGAATTTTGAATATGAATATTGAATCCATGGATGTATTTAATTGCTTATACATGATTGATTATATATACCAGAGTATTGATAACACATTTATATATATCATGTTTGTTTTGTATGTTGTTGTTGAGAGCAAATTATAATTGCAATTGCATTGGAAAAGCTCAACGGAGATCTACTTCAACTGTCTGAAATGAGGTATGATTCTATATCCCTACTTGCCAAATCCCTCGCTTCAAAACTAAGCAGGAAACTATTGTCCACCAAAAATATCTAGACAAAGGTGGTGAGCCATAAATATATCTCCATGGACACTATAACAACATGGCTCAAGAATCTGGTAAAAAAGAAAAAAGGAATCTCAACAACGTTGAAGGAAGTTCTTCTCTCTCTCCCTGCAATTGAAAGCGGTTTAGTCTAGAAAGTAGGGCGGGGCAACCAAGTCCGCATTGGATCTGACCCATGGTTGGGCAGTCAAAACAAGAACTATCTCCCCCACCTCCTAAATCAGGCCTTAAAAGGTCAAGTATATTACCACCTAAATCAAGTGGCGAGTCAAGAATCTAAGACTATTTGGAGCCAAGGATGGAAAAATGATGCAGATGTGGGATCAAACACCGAGCTAGGGCCCCTATGGAAAGACTACACTCATGTGCTTCAAATATCCCATGTTTGAATCACTGATCGACAAGACGAGCTTATTTGGTCCCATGCTCCAAATGGGAGATACACCCCAAAAATGGAATAGAAACAGCTCATAGAAGCATCCCAGTCCATTGAAGGAAAATGGTGGTGGGAAAAAGTATGGAAATGCACTTCCCACTGAAATCTAGGATTTTTATGTGGTGTTTCCTCTTAGGGAAACTCCCAATTTGGGACCAAGTGAAAAGTAGGAAAGTTGAAGGGCCAGGGTGGTATCCACTCTGCATGCAAAATGAAGAGACCATCCAACACTTATTTCTTGACTTCCTATTCCTAAGAAAATCTTGGAATGAGATCGTCAATCTCACCAATCTCCCACTGAATTGGATTGGTGACATGATTGAGGATAATAGAAAATATGGATCAAATCTCCCCAAACACATATTTACCATGCTCTATCTCTACTAATCATTCGGGACACTTGGGTGGGCCGCAACAGGAAAATTTTCCAGGATAAGGTTTCCAGTCCAAAATGCACTTCTCGTACCAGTTTGGACATACTTTCTCATTTTCCCCAAGAGAATAATCAACCAGTCCCCATAAACATCAAAGAGGAAACAATAAACAAACTTATTCCATGGGCCTACTTCGATGGTGCCTCAAAATATGGTCTCTATGTGGGAAAACATTCCTCTTCCTATTGGAAACCCATTTCTTCCAATTTAGCTGGGACTCAGTCGGGGCACAAACAATTCGTAGAACTTCTCACTTGAAACTTCTCCTTAGTTTTGCAAGGGAAAAGAACTGTGCTCATAGTTAAATTTTTGGCGACTCAATGCTAGTTATAAATTGGAAAAATAAACTTCAAATTTGCCACAATGTATTTTTAAATACTATGCTTGTAGAAACTCAACAAATCTTAGAAGAGTTTGACTCATTATGGGTTTCCATCATGTTTACAGGGAATGTAACACAACCGTGGATCAACTTTCCAAAAAGGGGCTAAACCTCACGAAAGGCCAATGGAAGATCTCTGAATACAACAATGAATCCTTCCACGACTTCTACCACAAGCCTTTCATAAAAAGACCACGACCAAACTAAGCAACATCAAACTTTTTTTTCGACCTCTCTACACTTGATATACGAGTTGGATAACTGGACACGCTATTGTGTCTATCTCTGGTTTTCAAAAATACTTTTTTTTTGTCTTCGATGGTAAGTTGATTAAGGGCTCTCCGACAATAACAACATTTTTATATGCTTTATGTTCTTAGAAACAACATAGAATGCCTTTTTTTCTTTTTTTCATCTTTTTTTGACAGAATGACCATCAAGCCATCTTCAGGAAAGGGCTAGAAAAAGTCTTTCTACAACATGTAATTTGATTACCATTTAATTAAATTATGCTTTTTCTTTGGAATATATATATTCAAATTTTTAATTTAATTTAAAAAAAATATTAAAATTAATATATACAAAATTCTAATTATAAGATTATAATTATAATTAAAAATGTTTAAATTTTTTTATAAGTAGATTTATTGGGAAAATTCTTTTTCTTGATCCCACTTTTTAGTGTATCCTAATTAAATTTAATATTAAATTTTTATATCACATAAAAATATAATGCATAAGTTTTATATATATATATATATATGAATGAGTAGTTCATTTATTCAATTTTTTGGATGTTTGAAGTTAATTTTGGTGAGAATTTGATAAAAAAAAATTAGTTAAAAACCAAATTCAAATGTGTGTAAATTGTTTTTTAATTGTATAAAAGGATTCAAATATCTGTATGGGATTTAGACTATGCAAATTGCACACCTGTGTCAGTCTATGATTGTTGAAGATGAAAATTACTTTCTCTTAGAATGCTATGCCTACACCCACATCAGATCTAACTTCTATAATCTTTTCCTTCTAACTAGTCAAAACTATGGCCAACTAGAAACACTCCTCTTTAATCTTTTTGAGTATAGAAATAATATTTTAAAACCAATCAAATAATTTATGTATTGTCTTTTCTCAAAAAAAACTTAAAAACCAAAATTGGTTTCATTTAAAACATATCACCATAATCTATATATATGATTTTTCTACTTGTTAATAATAAAAAAAGACTTATTTAAAACTTTAAAATTTAAACACATTGTATATTAAAAATATCCTAAAATAAAATTAAATGATCTAAGCAAAAGTTTTACCTTAAAAATCAAAATTCCTTTTATTATATGATTTTTTCCTTGCGTCTATGATACCATTATCAATCTTATCATATCATTTTAAAAGTATTTTTAAAACGAATACTCGATCATCTTACATGTGCTTTTAATAAAGTCTAACGTTTAATCCGATTCTGATAATAAGTCAAATGTCCACTCAAAAGATAAACTATCTCGTTCTGCCATGTACGTGCCTTACGTTAGTGGTTTTGTATAAACGTTACTATTATTACATTTCGATGTGATTATTGTGAAAGCAGTGTTTCCTCCAAAGAAATGTTTCCTCCTATTATGAGAGTAAGTCAAGGATTCACTAAAAGCATTAATTATGTGGTTTTCAAGAATTCACTAAACATAAGTTATGTCGTTTTGCAAAGAGGCACATGCTATGCCATGAAAGAACCTCTAACTTTGACATCGTTGAGTGGTATTAAAGAAAAGTTAATTTGCTACTAGTGGCTTGAATTAAAAGTTCTTTTCTTCCATATTCTTCACATGGCTTCATAAAGTTAAAGTGCAGAAGATGAAGTCAAGATTAGGCATGATGGCCGAAGAAAAATAAAGACGTGTTGCTTTGAACTTATTGAGACACTAAGTTGCGAAAAAGTCATAAAAGAGGTGGTCGCAAAAATATTGGGAAATCTTGTCAAGAATATCAACGCATAGCTAAGAAATCCCGTTGTGAATATGGTAGGTTAATTTTTTTTTAAGAGAAGTATATTTAGAAATGTTATTTGAATAATGGAAAGTTGGTTTTTTTTTATGAATTATGAATAAATGTAATCTTGCTACTTATATTGATATGACATTATGATAGGTGGATTAGTCTTCTAATAAATGGTGAAGCAGTGCTAAAACTCACTGTTCTAAAGTTAGTAGTGATTGGATAAAGGACAGTGGTCCAGTAAATTAGTCAAATAAATTATTCATTTTTCATTGTGTTGATTCCATATAGTAAATAGAAAGTTTTCTTGTATCATTGATAAATTGTTTAAAGTGAAATTAATGCATAAACTATGAATATTGTAATGATTATGATGATTATATTGTAATAATAATGATGATTAAAGTCTATTTAGATTAACTTTGGTCTATGTGACTTTAAAAGAAAATACTTGGTTTACTTTAAAATCTTGTTCATGTATTTAAAAAGCTTTTGACAAATTAGTAGGTTATAAAGGTTTGTATTGTACCAAATACTATGAAACTCAGATTTAATGTGTGTGTATAAGCAAAGAGATTTTCAACCTCAACCCTCAGACACTCACAAAAATGGCAAACCCTTTAAACCAATGTTTTAATTTTGGCTATATTAAATTTCTTTCTTGAGCTAGTTAGTACCAAGAGATACTTCTGATCTTCTAAGAGATACTCTGATTTTCCAAGTTATGATTAATGACCTCCTTATACTATCTTAATTTTCTTTTAACTGCTAAATTATAACATTTTTACTCTATGAATTTACCATTTCAACTGCTATTTTTAAAATGCAAAAGTCTTCTAGAAGTTGATAAAGATACATACAAAAAAGACATGTCGGATTTACTATGAATTTGCCATTTCAACTGCTATTTTTAAAATGCAAAAATCTTCTCGAAGTTGATAAACTTACATACCATTTCTACAGTTCAAAAGGACAAAAAAAAACATATCGGATTTAGTTGTTGATGAGCCCGCCGGGGACCACTGACCCAGAAAGCTACAGCTTTGCGTAGATGGCCTGCACTTCTCTCTTTAATGTATTATCCATCACATGTTTAAATAATAAAGTTATCCGCTTCCCCCAAAACATTAAAGTTTTCTTCGCCTTTATTTTTGATTTGGACGTGTCGAATTCATAGCAAATACCAAAACCAGTTCAATAAATTTGATTGTAGAATGCGTTGTTGCAACCATGGATTGCCCCGGTATTGAGAGGGAGAAGGAGAAGGAGAATGAGAAGGAGATGGTTAAATTAATGAGCAATCGATCCATCTCGGACGGAATAAAGAGGGAGCAGGTTGGGATGAATTTAGCTCTTGCAAGTGCTGCAGATGCTAATTATAGCAGTAACAGTGGTATTGATAAGAATCCTGTGAGGTCTGATGGTTCATTGATAAACAAGTTTTGTGAAGAAATATGTAACGAGGAAAAGGGTTTGCCTTCTTGGATTAGGACTGTTAATGGAGGTGCTAAGCATGGAGTTGTTGCAGAGTTTACACCTTCGCTGGCTCTCTCCTCTGTTGGGAGCTCTACCAATTCCATTAACGGTTTTGGATCCCCAATAGCAGTAATGAGGGACTTCGAGCACAGAAAGTCGTCAGATGATAATAATCAGGATGGTTGTTCTGAGTTTCTGACGAGCTTTAGGTGTGGAATTGTTATGGGTATAAAATTTTTAGTTGTTTTTTAATCTGAAACTACTTCTTGTGGTCATGTAGGTCTAAGAGTTTAATGGTCGTTTCGTTTAATTTTAAATCCAGGTCCGCTGCATCCACGATTCCGAGCAAGCAATCAGGTGCACAATTGACCATTTTCTATGGTGGAGCGGTGAACGTCTATGACGATATTCCTGCAGATAAGGTATGGGTATGGGGATTCAAACGATTATTGGCGTTGATAATAAACTTTAGTATATTGATAGGATTTAGTTTAAAAAATAATAGTATTTCTATCATATGAGAAAGTTTAATGGTTAAGAATATGTGTTATTTTTATAAGTCACAGTTTTAAAATCCATTGGGTAAGGTTGTTCATTTGTCTGTTATGACAAGCCATTGGGTAATGTTGTTCATTGGTCTGTTATGACAAGGCTTTAAGAGTAGGCACCAGAGTGGGCTGAGGTCTCAACCCCTGCTAAGTCACAACTTATTGGTATATCTGGCTTAGTTAAGAATATGTGTTATCTCTCTATAGGTCACAGTTTTAAAATTGATTGGGTAAGGTTGCTCATTGGCCTATTGTGACAAGGCTCGAAGGGTAGGCACCAAGGTGAGGGGAGATCTCAGCCCCTTCTAAGTCACAAGTTATTGGTATATATGGTTTGCAGGTTGTTGGATATAGGCCACCACTGAGATAGAAGCTCACCCAATGAGCTTAGAGACCTCTAAACCCCTGCTAAGTCATAAGTTATTAGTATAGCACAAGTTATTAGTATATCTGACTTCTATGCTATTGAGTATGCTATTGAATATACTCTTGGTTGCCGTTCCCATGATTAAAAAAATTTAATAATAATGACATAACTTTTATTGTGCAGGCCCAAGCCATAATGTTAATTGCAGGAAGCGGAAATTATTCCAGTTATCCATGTACTAAAGTCCAGAACGACTCATGTGGATCGGAGACTGAGTTGAAAATTTCTCTTCCTCTCATGCAGTCATGGGACAGATTTTGGATCCACCATCAACCTGCTAAAGGTAGGATCAAGGCTGCCAGTTATAGGAGACCATCACTATACTATATAATAATGTACAAATTGAAAAAAGTTACTTTGTAAGTAAATTTAATATGCCTAGATATCTTAAACATGTGTACACATAAATTAGTATTGCTGCCATGCATATTAAAACTGTGCAACAAAAGTCGAACACAATCTATTACCTATTCATATAGAACGAATTAAAATACCCAGTAACATTAATGGGAAAAGATCAATTCCTTAATCGCCAATTTCCTTGTAAATATTACTGATTCCTGATAATCTCCTTTTGGCAATGGCGTCATGATCAGATCTTCCAATAACGAGGAGGCATTCCCTTCAACGTTTTCTGGAGAAGCGCAAGAACAGGTACCATACTTTGTTCCTATTTCCCATTTTCTTCTAGAAGTAATTGAAAGTCACTGCTAGAAATTAAAAATAAAAATACTGCCTTCTGTTGTTCTCATGTGCAGGTTTAGTGCAAACGCAAAGTCTCCATATACGGCAGGCGAAGCAGAAAATTAAGCCTCACACCATCATCTCCGAATCCCATCCTCCAACATGAAAATCTTTCGGATATCTTAAAAAAAATGCAATTTATTACGCAATTTGATATACAATGACACTGTATTTCCACTACTGTTAATATCGATGACCCATTACTGTTTAATGCAGATGGCTGAGCACAAACAGCTTTGTTAAAGTGAACAAATTCATAAATTAATTCAAGTTTATTTTAGGGTTTGTTCGTATTCGAAATTTCTTCTTCTAGGGTTTGTTCGTAGGAGAAAAATTTATATTATTGTTTTAAATTGACTATTCATGCCATCGCTTTACATAAGCCTGCCTCTGCACTTTAGGTTTATAATAAATATCTGCTCGGTGGAATTGACCACATGGTGAAGAATTTCATGCAATCCACACATCCTTCTGTTAGATTTTCCATTTTAAGAAGACAATAAAGGATAAAGCACAGAGTAAGTTAATTCGTTTATATTCAATTTCTTATTAATTATTTTGATTAATTGGACTTTAATTTTAAAAATATTTTTAATGTAAAGTAACATAATTATATTTGTGTTCATGGTTATTTGGATAGGTCTATATATTTTATATTTTAGAATTTTCTGTTGGAGTATTATTTATGTTTTTTTTTAATGTATGGAAGAGAATGAGATAATTGTACTGTCCAAATTGATTCTATGGACATCCTCCAAAATTAAACTTGTGAGATAAGTGTACTATCAAATTGATTCTATGGACATCCTCCAAAATTAAACTAGTGAGATAAGTGTACTATCTAGATTGATTCTATGGTCCTAGTCCAAAATTAATAATTAATAATTTTAAATAAAAATT
This sequence comes from Pseudotsuga menziesii, assembly GCA_001517045.1. Classification (NCBI taxonomy): domain Eukaryota; kingdom Viridiplantae; phylum Streptophyta; class Pinopsida; order Pinales; family Pinaceae; genus Pseudotsuga; species Pseudotsuga menziesii. The sequence goes on from LPNX010573549.1 coordinate 521,770, forward strand.
ATTTAAAATGTGATAAGTACACTTAGTGATAGTTGTAAAAATTAAAATTAATCTTCAACTATTCAATTATTAGATACAACTATTATTTTAACTCCAATGATTCTAGAACTATTAGCTTAAGTTCAACTCTAATCATAGTTATATTTGATAACTATTGGCTTAACTATTAGATACAACTATTTGGTTAACTCCAATGATTTTACAACTAGTAGCTTATCTTCAACACTAATCACCTAAAGGCTTAGTCCAATTGCATTTGGCATCTAGGAGTCTAACTCATAATAAAATAGCTCCTCCAAACTCCTAATAATCTCTTGCATCTCATAGTTGGCATCTAGCTAATATACAGTTTGTATTACATGTTTACCTTTTCCATATAGATATAATTAAGTTTTCGATTCTTTTTAACAAGAAAATAAAAAATAGCTTAGTTAACATTAAGTACAATTAGTGATACTTGGAAAAATTAAACTTTGACATCAACTATTAGATACAACTATTCAATTATTACCTTAAATACATTAATGATACAACTATTAGCTTGCTTATTAGCTCCAATAATTTTACAATTATTAGTTTAAATTCAACTCTAATCACAGTTATATTGGATAATTATTAGATTAACTATTAGATACAACTATTAGCTTAACTCTAATAAGTCTACAATTATTAGCAAACTTCAACTCTACTCACCCTTAGATTGGAGAACTATTATATCTAACTATTAGCTTGACTCCAATGATTCTATCGATTATATTGGATAACTATTAGATAACTATTACTTTAACTACCATAATCATACAACTATTAAATTAAATTTATATGAATGTGGTAATTAAAACTTGGTAATAAAAAACTATGAAGTGAACTTTGTAGTATCATGGGAACAATAAGTGAGGTAAATCTAAAAATATGTATTATTATTAATTTATTATAAATCTCAATGTGTCTGCATCTTTTTATTCCAAAGATAATCTTATGAATATAGTTGTTGTTAGTAATACTATATTAATAATAATATGTTTAACATAGGTAGGTCTAGACTACATTATTATTATTATTTTAATTTAAATAATATCTTACAATATTATTATTTTTTCAATTTAAATAATTTAGTGCATAGTATATAAATAAAAAATAATAATTATAGTATTTATATAATAATATTGAAATAAAAATCTATAAATAATAATAAATTAATTATTATTATATTTTAATTATATTTATCATTAATACTAATCTTAAAATTTTAATATTATTAATCAAATTATATATTAAAATAACTAATTATTATTAATTCAATATAAAAATAATTAAATAATATTAATACATTGTAATTAATTAAATATAAAAATAAAAACTTAGTAATCATATTATAATTTTGAATAAAAACGGTTAAGATTATGAATGGAAAAAAAACACTAGACAATACAGAATTATCTATTAGGACAACACATATTTTGCAAAGTGGATGGAAATACGTGATCTTAATCAATTGGATCTGTCACAAATTAAAGGATTTGGAGACCTAGCTAGCATTCGCAAAGGACATATGAGGATTGTGCTACTTAAAGGCAAAGCCGTATTGAGTGGTTTGTATGCCATAGGTGGTAGTGAAGGAAGTTTGATGGTTTAGAAACCCTTACCATGGAATATTAATATGATTTAACAAGTCTATTTTGTAAGGTTGCAAACTAATTAATTGGTTTTATTGGAGGTTAATCATCATTATTAACATTATTAGCATGATAATATACTACATTTTTTATTTTTTTATTTTTATTTTTTATATTGACAAACCTTAAGTTTTGACAATGTCTTGATTTTGGTGAACTATTTGAGCTACTTGTGAAATGATTTTGAAAACTGTGAAATAAGATGAAAGGTAGGATATTTATACTTCATACTTGTCTAATCTTATTTATAAGTAAGAATCCATGATAAAGCGATGAAGGTCTTTAGGTATGTGTTATCTTCACATTCCCACCATATGGTGTATATGGTTGTATATGAACTTCTGGATGAACTGTAATCTCTATGAGTAACATGTTAGGATTTAAGTTATCACATTTATACCATGGCATACATACTTATGCCATGGCTTAGCTCACGAGATTTATGTTTAGTATAAAAAATGTTAAGACCTTTGTTTAGTATACAAAACATTTCAAGGGTGGGTGAAGTTATTGATAGTCTCTTTTGATGTATTAGATGTAATAGAAAACTAAAAAAATATAGACTTCTCTCAACTTACATATATATTTTGAGATACCTACACAATGAATCTTGCTTTCATTAAAAAAGATGAAATGTAGGAAATTGAATAAACTTTCCAAATATATAAAAAAAAATTATTGAATAAACCAGGTCAATTTTGATTTTTTCTAAGAATGACATCTTATTTTTTGGCAAATTATAATGTATATGTCTATGTTGATGGAGCCTCTAAGTGCCTAAATGATGGAATCAATATAACAAAATTGATACAGATATAGATAACAAATATTACTAGTACGGTGTTATTTGTCCAAAAAAAATAGTACTTTTTTTTTCTAATTATCGAAGTGAGGACACTTTTAAATTAGTACAACAAGTGTTGGTGCAGCTTTTGAAGGGATTAATGTATTTATGATGTCCATATTTTTTATAGCATGTAGAGCTCAATGTTTAGTAGTGTGGCATAGAACATTTATGAAATGGTCAACAAATAGCAAAAGTTATGGTAGAAACACTAACAGTGTGTTTTTTATTTAAAGAGTTATGTCACACAAAAGAAATAAAAAACATATAATATTTATTAATACACACACACACACTTTCATCATCAATAATTGTGTGTAACATACTCTACCATATCGTGAGACATAAACATATTGAGAAAAAAACTAAAACTTTAAAATAGACATGGTTTAGCAAATTCCACACTAGAGGCTTGGTTACTCCAAAGATAAATCCAAAGTAGAGACCTGGGATTAAAGGTGTTGGCAGGGGTTTTGGGTAAGTGAGTTGTGCAGTGTCGTGACAACTGTGCAAGCTCACGTGACACCACGCAAGGCCACATCAGCACGATGGGAAGAAAGATAATCATTTTTGAATATTTAATGTCTTAATTGACCACATTTTGTGAACATAGGTCATTAGTGGTTAGAAGTTAGTTAGAAGTGGACCTTTGATGTAAAGGCGCAAGCCTATATATAGAGCTAGTTTTGCAATTGTAAGGACACAACAATGATCAGGAGAATGATCACGATCCATGTGAGACAAGTCCAATCTGTTGCAATCTGTCTATGGTCTTGATAAGTCTTCTGTTTTGAACAATCTACGATCTGTCTATCTCGGATACTGAATTTTGGGATGTAATCGGTCTCTTGCTGTGCAGAAGAATTATCTGTTTTTTTAATCTATTGCGCATAATTAATATGATATGATGATTGTTGCCTGAATACTATCTTCTATTTTTTTGTTTTCTCTACTGCGATGTCAATGAGAAGTGTATTGAATATGTTTATGATTTACTAATGTTGTTGCAATAAACTGATGATGTAATCTATCCCAATTCTATTGCAATTCCGATGAATGATGATAGAGCTTATTAAAGTTGTTTTACAAATGATACTGCTGAGATAAATGAATGATGTGATCTGTTAGATCCATAGATGTGAAGATGAATTATGATATCTGTCTTAGTTCTGTTGACTGACTTAGAGTAATCTGATGGTTATGTTGTTGAAGTCGCATATGTCATATCTTCCTTTCTTACTGCCGGAAACTCAGTTCTGACAGCTCTCCCTTGAACATCTCGAGTGAGACTTCGTCCTCTCTGCAGATGTTGCTGGGAAGAGTAAAACATGTCTGCGTTAGTGCTTAGGGAGATCGCGTTGGTTACTAAGTGGACAAAGTGAGAACCCCTATCAACGAGGCTTTGTTGGTCGGTTTTTCCAACAAATGGTTTTGTTGCCAGGACCGAGTTGCAATTGAAGGGAGGATATGTTTTGGCATCCGACTCGAACAGAGATCGAGGAGCGGTTTGGTCTAAAATTGCGAGAGTTTTCTGAAATAGAAAATCAGAATCCGAAGCTGTCAACGGGATATATTCATGATAGTCCTCATGAATGGTTCTTCTATGAATTTCTTGTCATCTTGTATGAATGGATGGAGAAGTTCATTTCTAAGAAGAAAAAATTCCAAGGAGGAGAGCCGACATCTTGGACTCCGAAGCTGATCCAGGAATTACAATAAACAGACAATAAGGCACCGCAGGCTGTTTAGGTGTGGTTGGACAGTATCATGGAAGGCTACATTACCAAGTTTGCAGTTGATAACAATAAGTCATTTAGTTAAGCAGAAAGGGAGTTCTTCAACTGACCACAAGGTATATTTTTGTTGTCTCTGCAGCTATCTATTAAACATCTTATCTGTGAAAAAGGTATTCTGAAGATGGATCAAGAGTAGTGGAAATATGGTGTGCGGAGGATGCAGGAACTGCAACGAAAGGGGGGAGACGGATGGAAAGATAAGGGATAGATGGGCATGAGTTATGGTGCGATTGTGAAGGTCACCAAGGAGATAAGTGGTTGTACAAGAGGAGGAGCAAGGTTTTGAGAGAAGAGGTAGAGGATAGGAGAAGGTCCTGTTGAGATTAAAATGCGATTCCACGAAAAAAAACCACATGGGACAAAGCAACCTTTTCATGATGACGAGGATGACCCGGCCTAGGTTACGCCCAGAACAATGATAGGCTTGAACCCCAGTAGTAACGTGTCCACACCTCGATGCACTACTCCACCACCAGGAAGAAATGCACATTCTATGTCAACTTGCCTGATGTGTCACTAGCAGTCTAGCAAGACAGTACCGGCCGAAGGAAGAAGGCCCAAAATGGCGGGTGAGAAAATGAAGATATCAATATTTCATGGAAACAGAACCGATGACCCAGAGTAATACTGGTTCTTGTGCGAGGCAATATGGACCACCTGACAGACTGTGGATGACAATATCAAGAAAAGCTAGCTGGGAACCACCCTTAAGGGTCTTGCACTGGATTGGTACATGATATTCATGCCGGTTCCTTAGGGAGGTACAACAAAAACATTGGATGAGATCCGTAAGGGGTTATTTGAAGAATTTAAGAAGCTAAAGTCTGAGGCTCAGTACATTACCAAGTTGAAAGAAATCAAGCAGTTCCCTAATGAGACAATTTGGGAATTTGATCAATGGTTTAAGATATTGATGGCTCGAGTCAACTTCCAGATGAGTGATGTTCAACACAAGGAGTAGTTCATCGCCGCACTTGTCCCACATATCAGACAACCGCTAATGTAGCAAAAGATTGCGACGTAGAGCGAGGCTCTGGAAATCACAATGAAATTAGAAGCATCGCTGATAGGAGAAACCGCGGTCACGATGAACTAGATTCAAGCATAGTTGGACAATCCAACAATCCAACTGCAAGATATCAAGAAGGCTAAGGAAGATCATGATGACCTTTGGTACACCCAGTGTCATGCGAAGGGACACACCAAGGATACATGTCCGACGTTCCGAAATTATTTGCTTCAGGAACCCCAAACCCATTGAGCTGCATTGGTGTACCATGGTGGCGCATATGTCAGGTCTATGGGCATTGGCATGAGAACTGCGACTACATGCAAAAGATGGTTACTAAGGAAGAGAGTATGTACTATACCTTTTGCTAGTCAGTAGGACATGACGATAAAAATTGTCAAGCTTATGACTTGCTCTAGGAAAGGACATATGATTCATACTTTGTGAAAGGTGAGGACCCCCGAAAAATGCAAGCGTAGACACAAATGGCATAGCCAGCAGCGTAGGTGCAGTGTACAACACCGCCTAGATGCATTTTATTATGTCGCAACCCCAGCAGTAGTTTATGTCACAGCAACAGTTTGCACCTCAGCCGCAGCTTGTAGCAAAACGATAGTGTGCTCCATGACTGCAATATAATCAGGTACCACTCATTCAACCTCAACCATAATATGTTCAAGATGCGGACTATGTCCAACAGAAACCAAACCCCTTGCAGTAGTAGTTGGCCCAGCCTTAGTTTCAGCAAGGAGGAGTCCAAGGAGGATTCTGTGGAAGATTTAGGGGACGAGGAGGAGGCTTTGGTCGAGGAGGAGGACGAGGTTGAGAATCAATCCAGTGATATACCTATGGAGTATTCAGGCACTATCAGAGGGAGTGTCCTCATGCGCAGTGTACATAATGTGTGGCCAGCGAGCATAATGTTGAAAATTTCCCTCAGTTGATTGCAGAATGGTAGGATGGAAACATTCCTCAGTTGTAGAATGCGTAGACTCAGAACTAGCCAACGTTCCAAGTGCAGAACCACTAGACGATGTAGAATCAGATCCCGTCGTAGATCTCGCCACAAACTTAGAATCAGCCTATGAACCCACCACTGAATCAGAACCCACCATTAAATCAGGCCCAAAACCTGGATCAAGGATCGGCGGTTGTAACAATTCAAGCCAAACCACGAACAAAGGATGTTGGCATTGAGATTGTTACTCCCGTCGGTGTGACAACCGGAGAAGATGGACTACGGCAACAAGTTCAGATCACTAGAAAGAAAAAGGTAGCATTTGATATTGCGATGAAGAAAGACACCTTCTTCTAGTCGAAGTATGCAATCAGGGTAAGATACCTATTATCGCAATGTCATCTGCTTTTGATCCATCTATAGAGGTAGGACCATCGCGGCAGCATGGTACCTCGCAGCAGTTCTTTGAGAGTTGTATGTCGCTAGAAAGGGATCCTGAAGCTCTTGTCAAGATTGAGAAGTTGTTGTACCATTGGGATAAGACATTGAAGGATTCCGCAGAGAACTCCCTGCAAAAGAAGAAGACGGGAAAGGAGATGAGGATGAACGTCCATATCAGAGATTATGAGGCTGACTCAGTTATTCTGGATCTCGAATCAGATGTAAACATTCTAACCAAGAAAAATTGGCTGCTAATGGGGAATCCTACATTGGGATGGTCGTCGGTGCAACTACGACTAGAAAATCAAGCAAAGGTTCAGGCTATTGGTCACGTCTCAAACCTGGTTATTGATATTAAAGGTATGAAGACGCATGCTGATTTTGATGTGATAGAAGTGTTGAAGATGGAGGTTCCTGTCATGCACTGCTAGGGATTAGGTGGGCTAATGATAGCATGGCAGTTATCAATTTCAAAAAAGGGGTTATGACATTTGAGAACCAGGATGTCAGGGTCATCGCTCCCATGGACCCTCAGGAAGGATGCATGTATATTGAACCTGTGAGGGATGAAGACAGTAGAAGTTGGGATCACGCCTATAAAATATCTGAAGACTATATCCACCCTACCATCGATGGTGAACTTGGATGGCGCAGTGCTAGTTCTACGTCCTCTGATTCTGATGATGCTCTGGAAAATTACCAAAATAGGATACATGAGGTGTCATTCAAGAAATGCGGGTTGATCACACAGTCTCTCTGTCACGTAGCAACTGAGATTGACGAGTTGCCAATTTATGAAGGGCTTCCAGTGTTATCAAAATTCCTTCAAGAATTTGAAGAGAAAGTGTTTGAACCACAAACGGTATTGGGCCTAGATATAACACTGAAGGCTACACCGGCCCGATGGTGGGTGATCCAAGTAGAAAATCCATGACTAGGGACTATGTCAGAGATTGATGATGGTGCACTTCAGTGATTTGAAGGTCTATCATGCTGGGAAATATGATGGACAGAATGACCCCATCAGTCACTTGATGGAATGTCAGGCCTTATGGGCATCATGACCTAAAGATGAGTGGGTCCATGCCTTTATTCATACTCTGGATGCGATGTCGCGATCCTGGCATGTAGTGGCAGAACTGCGCAGAAATATAACCACTTGGGAGAACTTGTCCATTTGCTTTGCAGAGACATTTAGTTTCTGGGATGCTAACCCAAAGGTACACAATGCATTGCAAATCATCCGTGACGTAGTGTTCAAGGTTGTCCCTGTCGCATACCGAGTTGATCCACATGCGCACTGCTTGATACAATCCATGATGACATGTTACAATATTTCAGGGGAACTTGAAGATGATGATGAGTTGTGAAATGTTAATATTTTGGAGTCAAAAGGAAGCCGCGATGTCACAGCACCAGACATACTGACGGATTCGATGAGTCAACTGCTGAAGATCAGGAAAGTCAACATTGGGTTGGAAGAGAACCCAAAATTTTCCAATATTAGGGACTATTAGGATGAGGAAACAATGGCCAAAATCATGGACCTACTACATGAATTCCAGGATCTTTTTCCTACGTGGTTCTAAAAAATGAAGGGCATATTGGGGGACCTGGGGGTGACGAAAATCCTGTTGAAACCATATGAAAAACTTGTGCAACAGAGGCCGTATCAACTAAACCCACGATATAAGGACTGTGTGAAGGCCAAGAATAACCAGATGCTGGATGGTGGGATCATTGAGCCTGTCGAAGAATTAGAGTGGATAAGCCCTATGGTGGTTTAGTATAAAAAGACCGGCAAAGTCTACATTTGCATCGACCTAAGAAAGTTGAATGATGCCTTCATGCATGATCCGTTCCCGATTCTGTTTATAGATGAAGTGCTTGAAGGAGTATGTGGCTAGGAGATGTATTCCTTCACAGATGGCTTTTCAAGGTAACAACATATCCATATTGCAAAGGAGGATCGCCATAAGACCATGTTTGTCACTAAGTGGAGTTGTTTTCAATATACAATCATGCCCTTTGGGATGAAGAATGCACCCACAATATTTTCTCAGATAGTTGTTGCTGTGTTTAAATAATTTATTCAAAAGTTCCTACAAGTATATATGGATGATTGGACAGTTTATGGGCTAATTCGAGACCATCTCGACAACTTGCAATTGATGCTATAAAGGTGTCAGTAGCATCAGATTGCATTAGATTCTAAGAAGTGCATTTTCTACATGCCATTTGGAATGCTACTTGGACACATAGTATGTAAGGAAGGTTTGTTGGTTGATCCAGCAAAGATCACGCTAATTCTTAGTTTGCCGCCACTGATGAATGTGACTATGCTTAGGGTGACACTGGGGCACACAGGGTACTATCGCAAGTTCATCAAAGGATATGCTGTGATTATTGCCCCTATGGAGAATCTATTAAAGAAGGATGTTGCATTTGAGTGGAGTCAGGAATGTCAAGGAAGCTTTGACACACTAAAGGCCAAGATGGCCTCCACACCCATACTAGTATTCCCTGATTGCAACAAGGATTTCTATGTGCATGTCAATGCCTCTTCTATTGTAGTAGGGGTTGTTCTTGTGCAACCAGGTGAAGGTGACCTGGATCACCCGATCGCATATGCCAATAGGAAGTTGTTGTTTTCTGAACAAAATTACACAATGACTAAAAACGAAGGCTTGGCGATGGTTTATGCCTTGAAAAGGTTCAGGCACTATTTGTTATGTGCTCACTTCAAGATGTTCACTGATCATTCCACCTTGCAATATTTGGTCAATAAGCCTATGTTGGGGGGAACGATCTGTCGGTGGCTGCTACTTTTTCAACAATTTGACTTTGAAATAGTTGTGAAACCCAGATGGTTGAATGTTGGTCCTAATCACCTATCTCACATTGAGACCAAAGAAGAACCGACCAATATTGATGACCCAAATGCGCAACTATTCTGAGTCGACATCGTAGATGATCATTATGCCCCAATCATTTAGTTCTTGGCCACTAGTATTTCCCCTGAGAACATATCAACCAGTTAGAAGAAGCAATTGGTAGTAAAGGCTTACGATTTTCAGCTGATTGTTGGGCAGTTATACAAGCTTGTACCAGATGAAATCTTGCGATGGTGTATCCTACCACATGAGCAAGGACACATTCTAGAAGAAGCACATGAAGGAATTGCGAGAGGTCATTATGGAGGAAGGGCTACTGCGTGGAAGGTGTTATGCGCTGGGCTATGGTGGCCTATGTTGCATACTGATGCCGCAGACTATGTGCGGAGTTGTGACATCTACCAGCACATCGGTAAACCATCGCGGTGGGATGATATGCTGCTTGTACTGCAGGTAACTCTACAACCTTTTGATAAATGGGCTGTGGATTTTGTGGGTCCCATTAATCCTCTAGGGAAAAGGACTAGTGCATGATACATCATTACCACAGTTGACTATATGACCAAGTGGGCAAGAGGCCACACCAGTTGTGGATTGTACCACTACCGCAGCAACGAAGTTCATATTTGAGAATATTGTGACACTGTTTGGGTGTCCCAGGATATTGATGAGTGACCAAGGCAGTCATTTTATCAACCACACTATGAGGGAGGTAACTGAGGAGTGGCAGGTGCAACATAAGAAAAGCACACCATACCATACGCAGGAGAATGGGACTGCTAAAGCATTCAACAAAATTTTGGAAACAGCGTTGACATAGGTATGCAATGTTAACCATGATGACTGGGACTTGAAAATTCTAGCTGTGCTATGGGCCTATCGCACCACTTGTAAAAGGCTGACAAGACAGACACCATTTAAGCTGGTATATGGATAAGAGCCAATCATGCCCATGGAATACATTGTTCCTAGTTTGCGCATTGCTGCAGCAGCTGGCATGGATGATGCCGCAACATTAGAAGAGCACATTGAGGAGTTAATCCAGCTTGAAGAGGACCATTTTATTGACGGCTTCCACCAATGTGTTGTGAAGGATTGACATAAGGCATGGCACGATCATCACATTAAGCATAAACAATTTGCGGAAGGAGATTTGGTGCTGTTATGTAACGACAAGTTCATGAAGCATCCAGGGAAGTTACAAATGCACTGGTTAGGCCTATATCTTGTTCATTCCATTACTTATGGAGATGTGATTCAATTACAACAATTAAATGGTGTGGTACTGCTGATACTTGTCAACGGGAGTCGCTTAAAGCCCTATAGGATGGGGTCAGAGCTGCGCACTGCTTGAGGTGCTGGAAAAAAAATAGAAAAATAGAATTTTTTTTAGATAGCAGCAAGGCGAGCCTAGGATAAGAGGTTGCGCAAGGATAGAGTTAGTACCGACATAAGAGAGACCACCTTTGACAGCTGTAGGTATATGGGTTGGTCAAATAAACAATAAATGAAGGTAGTTAAAATAGTTAACTGGCGGCCCTTGTTGAAGCGACGCGCATTAATGGCTGATCCAACCATTAGTAGGGTGAGATTGTTGACAGATTTGGTGTCATTACTTCTAGATTTGGTCATGATGGATATGGTGGAATTGACAATGATGATTTCTAATACATAAGTGTCTATAAAAAGCACATAGGATGTGGGAGGAAGGCATTGTTCAGAGCAGTTCATTTGAGTGAGTAGAGTGTTGAACTGAGTACAGTTGAAGAGTCTTGAGTGTGAGTTGTAGAGTATAGGGGTAGAGTCTTTGGGTGCATAGTAAGGTTTGGAGAGTGCGGCATGCTGAGCGACCCCGACGCAATTGATATTTCTAGTGAGTAGGAATCCCCCATTCAGCCCATGACCATTGAAGAAGAAGTCATGGGCATGTTGTTAGGCTCTTCATTGATCCCCAAAAGAAGGCAACAGGCTCAAAATCCCCATTCGACACCGCTGCAGAAGAGGCACACCCGTACTTCGGCTAGAGTGCAAGGAAAGGGGACTGCACAGACCGGGTCGTCCATCTCGGGTGCTATAGATTATGTGGCACCTAGGGGCATCTATGTTAATGATATCCTAGGATATGTCACTCCAACATGTCTGGGAGCGAAACCGCGGAAGCCCGTGAAGAATCAGAAGGATCCACCCAAATTGTCGCCGTTGCCGGAAGGGGTGACATGCTCCGTAGATATCATCCTTGCATTGATCAAGCTAAATTTGAATACCATGATTTTATATTGCTCAAATACATCCAGGATGAGCCTTATGAGACAGTTTCAACGGAGCCTGGTGCACCAATTCGGAGGATTCCTCAACCATGGGTGAGCAGGTTGAATAAATGCGGATTATCGAGGCTCATTAATATGCCTCACTTTGGGCGACTGAACAAAGACCATGCATGCATTAAAAAACTCTTTTCTTTCTTTCATGGTGTGATGCTCTAGTTGAATGAGCCTATTCTGGTCATGGTTGACTTAATTGCGAGCATTACGGGCTTGCCGAAGGATGGGGAAGATCCAGTGCAGTATATCCACGGATGGGATATTGAAAATAAGTTTTCCAAGCAGCTGAAGGAGTGATTTGGCTTATAGAATTATGGTCATGCCCATCGTATCAAAAACATTAATTCACAGGCAGTGCATATCAGTGCACGTATTTTGGCAAGTAATATTGTTCGGGGGAATCGACCGGTCCAATGCAACTTGGGCGTGGTCACATGTGCACAAAAATGCACAGAGGGTGTACAGATGAACTGGTCCTTGTTTCTGATCAACCAGTTGCTCGATGATTCTCTTGCTGCTTAGGCCGAGCGGTCGTTTTCCTACAGTTGGATATTAATTCTCATTGCGCTTGTCACATGGATGGAACCAAAATATTATCATCCAATGGCAATCGATGTGGTGAAGGTGTACCGAGGAAAAAACTATCAGAATTTGTGGTGGGTCAAGGAGCCTAGTCGACAGGAGGACTGTGAGATCCATTTTTGTGTTGATTGGGAAGCGTTGCAAGCTGCAACTGTCAAATTTCCCTACTCATCCTAGTACGCAATGACCAAGTATCAACGGCTCATTCAGTTTGCAATTGGGCCTCACTCCATTTATATCCAAGCACAATGGGACCCCAACAAGCAGTCGCTACCTATGGCCTATAAAGTCACTGATGAAGAATTGGATGCTCTCATTTAGGAGTGGCCGACTAAATGGTGCAACCTTGTGAGTCAGGAGGAACTCTCTAAGGAGCCACCACCTAATTCCCCGGATGAGCTTGTCCAGAAAGACTTGAGTGTTCACGATTCCAACAATGAATCGTCAACAGAACCCAAGGCTGAAGTACAGTGCATGTGGGAGGAAAAGTGAACCAAATGGTGCTAAGAATACAACACGGGTAGTGGTACCCAGTCAGGGATGGAGGACCAAATGTAGTGGCTCATCAGAGCAGTCAATGACTCCTCTGAGACTGTGACACAAGCGATACGAGAGTCCAGCCATGAAGATTTTGTTGCAGAAAGAGATAAGTTGAATTCTATTTATGATGTTGTTTCTAGGAAGACACCCAAGGGAAATGTGATGCAGGAATTCTCCCTGATCAGCACCAAGCCACAGGCTAGGAATGTTCAAGTTACCTCGACTGTGATCGATGCGGGGAGTGAAGAAGTTAACCTGTTAATTGACCACGTTTTGTGGACATAGTTCATTAGTGGTTATAACTTAGTTAGAAGTGGACCTTTGATGTACAGGCACAAGCCTATATATAGATCTAGTTTTGCAATTGTAAGGAAACAACAATGATAAGGAGAATGATCATGATCAATGCGAGACAAGTCCAATCTGTTGTGATATGTCTATGGTCTTGATGAGTCTTCTATTTTGAACAATATGCGATCTGTCTATCTCGGATACTAAATTTTGGGATGTAATCAGTCTCTTCCTGTGGAGAGGAATTATATGTTTTTTGATCTATTGCACAGAATTAATATCATATGATGATTGTTTCCTCAATACTATTTTTTGTTTTCCTGTTTTCTTTGATGCGATGTCAATGAGAAGTGTATTGAATATGTTTATGATTTACTGATGTTTTCTTCAATAAACTGATGATGCAATCTATCCCAATTCTATCGCAATTCTGATGAATGATGATGGAGCTTATTAAAGTTGTTTTACGAATGATAATGCTGCGATAAATGAATGATGTGATTTGTTAGATCCATAAATGTGAATATGAATTGCGATATCTGTCTTAGTTCTGTCGAGTTACTTAGATTAATTCGATGGTTATGCTATCAAAGTTGTGGATTCCATATCTTCCTTTCTTATTACCGAAAACTCGGTTTCGACAGCTCCCCCTTGAACATTTTGGGTGAGACTTCATCCACTCTGTGGATGTTGCTGGGCAGGGTAAAACCTGTCTGGGCCAGTGCTTACGGAGATCATGCTGGTTGGGCATCGACAGAGTGAGAACCCCTGTAGATGAGGATTTGTTGGTGGGTTTATTCCAACAAGAGGTGACACATAAATTTGTGACAAGGATTGGTTCAAGTGTTAAGTAATGTGCACGTGTTATTTAAAAATACAAATTTCCCACACTTTTAGGTAATTCCTTCCTTACAAATTGTGCATGCATGATTTGTAATTTGTGACTTATAAATCATGCACTTCGTTTGTATGCCATGAATTACAAAACACATGTACGATTTTCAATTCATGGGTTACCAAATGTGCACACAATTTGCAATTCCTAAATTACAAAATGTAAGCCTTGTGTAAAACACCAAGATTAAATAAATTGTTATTCAATTCTTTCCAAATATTTTATATTTAAAATATTTTTGAGAAGAAGTCAAAAGTAAATGTAATGGATTATTTTTTCATTAATTAAAAATACTGTAGGGAATTCGAACTAAAATAGTTGTTGAAAGAGTTTTTTATGATCCACATGAGGAAAAGACAAGTGGTTGAATCCATTGAGTGAGAACTAAAGATGTAGCAGGAATCTTCCCCAAAATTAGGTCACAACTCCTTGTGGAGTGCTAAAGGGAAGGAGGCTCATAAATGACAAAGTCATAGGAAAAATACTATAGAATAGTATGTCCATTTAGCAGGTAGGGGGCTAGCAGTGGATGGGGAATTAATATGATAATACAAGAGATGGCGCATTAAGTGGATTTTGCTCTTGTGGTTCAACGAACAGGATCGAGGGTTCTGGACTAAGTGAGACTTGTTTGCTCTAGGAGTTAGTTGGGCGGAATGACTATTTCATTTTTGTTCTCCAAATAGTGGTGCCAGGTTCCCTATTCTACTACTTATCTGTTTAGAACTAGTTATAGTAGGATTTCCAGATATTGATGAATCCTAATTATTATTTTACAGTAATATTTCTATGTATAGGTTTCAAAGGTTGATCTTATTATGCATTTTATCGGTATTTCTCCTACTGTGTATCTGATCTAAAATATTCTTCCTATTTGTATAATCATGTTCAAGAAACTAATTTTATTCAGTAGTAGTAAGGTTCTTAGCGGATCTCGGATCGGGCATCCATACTTGAATCGATGAATTTATGCAATGTGTATTATTAAAAAAATAGTAAATTAAATGAAAGTTACTATAGATCTAGTTAGATGCTCTAGAATTAGCTTGTTTATAATTTTACAAAATCAATATTTTAGAATAGAATAAACAAAAATTGTAATCATACGAGTAAAACTTAGCTAAGTGCACATTCCAACAACAAACATAACTCTCTCTATTTATTATAATAAAAACACAGAGAATTTATCGAATCAAAATAAATACAACAAAGTATTCTCTTTGTTAAACCTATCATTTGAAGAAACCATACACTATTTAACTAAGAAATATTTCAATAAACTGAATAAGAGCCGAGAGGATTTTTAAACCATTATAAACCATATTAGTATATTAAAAACCCCAATACATATTGATATTAAAGAGTATGTATAATAGAATTTGATATAACTTTAACTAGTATCCAAGTAAATAGAAGTTCATAAAAAATCATCTAGATATAATCATCACGATTTTCCTAACTTACATATCGTTTATGGCCCATCTTGATATTAAAGGTCTATGACCCAAGGATTACACTTATTTTAAAAGAAAATCTACGTATTTCAAATCTAGATCCACAAACCTTTTTACAATCACTGTGATTTGTTCACGGCTCAATCTCATGTTTACACAACCTCACCATACAGGTAACAATACCCGAGGCTCAATCTTTGTTATAAAAACAATCTAATATATAGGATATCAATATTTTATTAAAAAAACAAATCATTCAAAGCATCCAATACATGAAAGTAAGACTATTGTTAGATGGAATCCATTGTCAAAGCCAAATTCACGATGGGATTTATCTCTTAAAGAAGTCATTATATAAACATAAATAGTGGCAGGATTTATCATTTCAAATAATCAAAACTCAAATGATAGAATAGAAGAGACCCTAGAGTGGTCATAGTTTATTTATTAAAATTCATGACACGTATCATCTTTAAATACCATAAACAAAAATCGGGCACAGACCTTGGGGGTCACATTATTTATTTATGTCAAAATTAAATACACAATGTTTGAAACTGAGTGGTTGTAAGTCCATTGAAGATGGCATCCACTGTTTTTAAATATCGTAACCTGTAAACGGTTCTTACAACC
The DNA here is from genome assembly GCA_001517045.1 of Pseudotsuga menziesii. NCBI lineage: Eukaryota > Viridiplantae > Streptophyta > Pinopsida > Pinales > Pinaceae > Pseudotsuga > Pseudotsuga menziesii. Next base: position 538,104 of record LPNX010573549.1, read on the forward strand.
AACGGTGACCCTAAGTGGGGTTAATACCATTAAGGATGGAACCCATGATTTCTTTTTATCCAAAAATAATACAGATAAGAAGGTTGTAAAAAAACACTAAAAAATAGAGAACGTGAAGCCCTCTGTTCGATAGATTATAAATCCATATTGCCGAGAAAATAACAAATATCGCCAATCATCTCTGTTGAGGGTTAAAAGAAGGTATAATCACAAGTAATTGAAGAGTTGAGGTAATATTATCAAGTTAAGGCAGTTGAACGACCATGGAATATGTTTTGGTGTTGTTACAGAACAACCAACGAGGATAAGAATAGTGAAGACTTGTAAACGAGCAAGAAACCTCCAACAAACCTAGAAAACAACCATTAAAACACCATTATCAGTTTGGGTAAGGGTTTAACATCTATATCTACTCAAGCGTAGTCATGGGAGAAACACCTTCTTCCCCAAGATTTCAAACCATGTTTAACATCAAAATGAAGTGTTCAGACAAACAAAAGACACATTAAAACCCTAAATGAAAACCCTTGCCATCATTATGCACAAATGGATGACCGAGATTGAATTTCATGCAAGCCCTAAAGGCATGTCTATGTTGCTAACTCACAAGTAGGGAAATATTTTATTGCTAAGGTCAACCACAGTAGAAACCAAATTATAACCTTGTGATTCCCATCATTATCGCACAGCCAAAGCCTTATAATATATTAACATGTCAACAAAAGCATTTCCATAGATCAAACTTTGGATATGGTTATCATATGTCCCAACCCTTTCACATATGATTTATGCATATAAGTTTACTTTGTGCAAAAGACCATTGTTATACAGTGGGTCTTCATGTTATGTTTCTCCTACCAAACTTTGGATATGGTTTAGGAGTGTTTAACACTATAAGTATTTCCCCCAACTGACATCTTTACAAAACCTATACTATCATCATACGAAGAGCTAGGGAGTGAAGGTTGCCTCCTAGAATTAGCCTTAGGGCTAAGAAACCTCTAGTAGAATAAATATGATAAGATAAACATAAAAAGGTATAAAAAAAAAATCACTTTCAGGTATGGTGGTAGCATGCCGCAAACCTTGCAAAATTCTGCATTTTGTGTTTAATTTGTCAAAGATCAGTTTTGAAAAATGTGTAAGTCACTATATAGTTAAAACAACTTTGTATGTATGTTGCAAATCAATAGTATAGTTGGAAATATATATATATATA
>LPNX010573549.1:539392-560197 GCA_001517045.1 Pseudotsuga menziesii
AACAAGCCCAACAATGAAACTGATAAACTAGAAAACTAATTTTATTTATTGTGGTTTGATTCTCTTTCAAAACAGGAAGAGAAGGATAACTTTATTTTTGCAGAAAATTATGGGAGATGTTGGAATGTTTGTAGAAGAAGAATCCCATCCTAGAAATCCAATGAACAATGAAGAGGGAAACCTAAGGGATGGGGAAATATGGATTAATCTAAATGAAATTAAAAATGATAACCCATCCAAGTTACAAGGAACTGTTAAAGAATTAAGAGAAGAATTAAAAAGAGTTAGAGAGGATAATGAAAGTATACTGAAAGCACAAGAGGAATTAATATCATTTTTATAGCTAAAATACATAGTTATGAAAAAGAGAAACACAAAGAACCTGAGCTTAATATGCCAAAACTTACACCTTACGATTGTAAGGGAAGGAAACTAGAATTTTCCAGTCATGAGTCTAAAACTTCCACTAAGGAATCAACCAAAAACCACACAAAAAAGCATCAGGATTCTAGTGAAAGTAGTGACAGTAATAGAAATAAAAAGAAGTACAAACCATATGAAGATGTTTATGAGGAATTTAAAAAAATTAAACCTCCTATGCTTAATGGTGATGTCGAGAAAAAAGACGAAGAGGAATCCTAGTTATCTAGAATGAATAAATACCTCCACATCTATAACTATTGTGATGAACTAAAGGTGAAAATGACCATCTACAACTTAAATGGAAAAGAAAATATTTGGTGGAAAGATATAAAAAAAAGTAAAAGGTATAAAATAATTTTATGTAACATGGAAAACCTTTAAGAATCACTTTAAACAGAAGTATATTTCAGAACAATACTACAAAGAAAAATATAAGGAATTTTACAAGTTAAATTTCAGTGCTATGAACATGAAAGAACTCTGTAGTAAATTCCTAAGTTTGCTTTGTTATGTACCATATATAATGTATGAAGAAAAAAAACATAACGCTTTATCAGTTACTTTACTCTTATGTTTAAAGAGGATTGAGGATGACAATTTGAAGATGTTGGAAGAGGCAATGAGAAAAGTGAATTTCTGTTATGATCAAAATAAGAATAAAAGAGAAAATGTACCTAACTAGAAAACTAAAAGACATGACATATTTTATCAAAGAAAGAAGAATACTAAGTTTTACAAAAATACTGGTTATAACTACAAAGGGAACCATGATAATAATTATAAATGTTTTAAACCACAAAAACCTGCAGTAAAAGAAAGAGATCCTCCCACTACCTTTAATAAAAACACTGCACAGAGGGAACCTTTAAAATGTTGGGAATGTGGTGAGCGCCATTATTTTAAGGAATGTCCCAGAAGAAAGAAAAACTATAATAATGTCCACTCCATTCAAGAAGTTGTTACAGCTAGGGATATAGTGAGAAGCATGCCCACAATCAGTGTTGCATTGGAGAATCGACAAGCAAACCATCAAACTTCATTGGTCGAAATCGAAGGTATGATAAAAAGTCAACCCATTTCTATTCTAATTGATCCAGGTGCAAGTTTGAGTTATGTATCACCTAGTATTGTTGAAATGTGTAATTTATCACATGAAAAAATTGAAATATCTTGGCTGGTATAGTTAGCCACAGGTATTGAATGAAAGGTCACTAGTTATGTGAAAAACTGTGAAATTATGATGAATGAATTGAATACAAATGGTGATCTGAATATTTTACCATTAGGTTCTTATGATTTGCTGATAGGAATGGACTGGTTCGAAAAACATAGGGTTATATTGAACTATTATGATAAAACTTTTACATTTATGGATGATAATGGAAATACAATTAGAGTAAAGGGAATTCGCAGAAAGGTTACAATTAGAGAAATATTTTCCTTACAGAGGAAAATATCTGTACGTAAGGGATGTAAATTATTTGCAGTATATGTAATGGATAACAAGGATAATGATAACAAACTTAAAATAGAGGATATATTGGTCTTAAAATATTTTAAAGGCCTCTTTCCGAAAGAAATCCCTAGACTACCTCCGAAAAGGGCCATAGAATTTACGATCGATCTAATACTAGGAGTGGTAATAGCATCAAAATCTTTTTATTGGATGAATATAATAGAACTTAGAGAAATTAAATCATAGCTGCAAGAATTAAATGAGAAAAATATATATTCGACCTAAGTTTCCCCTTAGGGAGAACCAGTCTTATTCGTGAATAAGAAAGATGGAACTTTAAGATTATGCATATATGATCGGTAATTAAACAAGATGACTATCAAAAATTGATATCCTCTACCTTGGATAGATGATCTATTTGATCAAATCTAATAGGAAATAATATTCTCCAAAATAGATTTAAGGTCTGGATACCATTAGGTACAGATCAAGGATGAATAAATTTTTAAAAATGCTTTTAGAACTCGATATGGTCATCATATTCCAGGTCTCCATATCATTAAAATATATGATATTATTGAAAAATTATTTGTTCCCACTTGATTGGTGGTATTGGGATCCTTGATACCCTTGATATGATGAGTATATGGTGGATCTCTCCTCCTTGTTGATGTGAAGTTTGTGGATGTGAAGACGATCGAATCCACTGGGCCTTTGATAATGTCCATTGAATCCTTTGACCTTGGAACTTATGCATAAGGTAACATGGTCTTTGGCCCCTTTATGTGTGGAATCTTTGAAGTCCTGAACAAATTGCATAATTTAAGGGTATTAGACCAAGGATTTGTAAATAAACCCTTCACAAGGAGATATTCCTCGTCAATACATTTCTATTGATATGTAGAGCATATTTTAACTCCTTACGGTTGAAGAGAGATGATTTTTTTAAGTTGGTGTACCCCACCTTTTTGGGTCATTCGACCAAACCAAAGAGAATTTAATTATTTGTAATTTTGAATTGAATTTCGGCCCAGTTTGAGGTACTAACTTTCCTCCACGGCCTATATAAATAGAATATAAAAATAGTTCATTTGTTCATCAATAAAGTCTCTCTTTGGTATTTCACAACTCTTGGAGAAAAATGCGAAACTTTGTGGAGGAGAAATGTTTGGGCATCTTTGAGGATTGAACACATTCACTAAAACTGGAATAACTTTCTCATACGGAATCGTAATTACAAAATTCTTGGCTCATTGGAAATATTGTTGTGAGGGCTATGTGATGAATTGATCTATATTATATTTTGTTAAATTGGATACTGTTTCTTCATATTGCGATCTTCAAAAAGGTACACAAGAAACTTGGTACATGTTGGTTCAATTGAGCAGGATTGGAACAAGTTTCCTTATGTGCAGCTGGTATGACTCATACTGGATGAGTTGTCTGGGCAGTTGGTTTGACTCAAGTGGACTAAGTTTTGTGTGCAAGTTTTTAGACTCACCTTGACTGAGTCGGTTGATGTGAGAAACAAATTGATTGGTATAGCTTGATTGGACAGGTTGATGAGCGGTGTGATACAATGGAAAATGATCAGTTTATGTGTAGTGATCAGATGATGAAAAGTGGTTAGTAGTGGCAATTGTTTTGTAGTTTGGTACAGATTTTGTAGTGTATTATAGGTGTTGATTAGCAGGTCCACAGGATCAGTGCGGTCATAGTTCAAATATTTCTATCTTCATATCAGGGTGGTAGGATGGGGAAAGGAAAGGGGGTTGTAGCCTCCTTTTGGTTGTTTGCAAAGAACTAGGGATTTAGATATTCCTTCATGTCATAGCATTTAATCAGGGGGTTGTATCCTCCTTCTAGATATAGCTGGAGAATTGAATTCATTTTAATAAGCGGTTTGTTACTTCCTTCTAGTTGTTGATAGAAAATTATTATTATAAAGCTTCTGTGGTTTTTCCCCCAAGAATTGGGTTTCCACGTAAAATTATTGTGTACTGTTTTTTTCTATGATCTTATGTAATGATGATATCATGATATGTATAATGATCATAACATACTCTACATAATATTGAATGAGTTATTGATCATTGTTAACGTTGAAAAAGAAACAAAAGCTATACTCATTGTTCACCGCCCCCATCTCAATGTTCTCAGTGTGTCCAACAAATACTCGAGGCTCAATCTTTATTATAAAAAAAACTAATATACATGATATAAATATTTTTTAAAATATTGAATCATTCAAAACATCCAATACATGGAAATAATACCATTGTTATATGGAATCCATTGTCAAAACCAAATTCGTGATGGGAGCTATCTTTTAAAATAGGCATTGTATAAACATATAGAGTGACAAGATTTATCATTTCAAATAACCAAAACTCAAATGATAGAATATAATAGACCCTAGAGTGGTCGTATTTTATTTATTAAAATTCACGACATGTATCATCTTTAACTACTAGAAACAAGAAATGGGCACAGACCTTGGGCATCACATTATTTATTTATATCAAAATTAAACACAGAGGGTTTGAAACTTAGTGGTTGTAAGTCCATCAAATATGGCATCTAGTGTTTTCAAATATCATAAACCGTAAATAGTTCTTACAACCAACACTAACCCTAAGTGGCGGTAATCCCATTAAGTATGGAACCTGTGATTTCTTTTTATCCAAACATAATACACACAAGAAGGTTGTAAAAAAAACGTTGGAACAAAGAGGCTGTGAATCCCTCTATCCGATAGATTACAACCCCATAAGGTTTATGTTAGGTTATGTTAGGATTATTAACCTCCCTTGACCATACTTTCTATTTAGATTATTTAGCCTAACTTAGGAGCCTTGATTGATTATTTGGGTCCACTTGGCCTAATGGGGAAACATGTACCAGTTACGAGAGTGTGGGGAACATGGATAGAGGTTAAATTCCACTTACTACATGTGCACACGTCAGTTTGAGTGTATCCTAGACCAATCCCTGCATTTTAGGAGCCACTGGGAGTCCCGGCAGCAACCTACATCAGTTAGTTGGAGTTGGAACTAGTTAGCTTTAGTTAGTTTCTAGCACAGGGACTTCACTTAGTGAATGTCTCACATAGCATGTACGATCATGGGATATTAAAGAATACCCTTAATTTCCAGAGATATTGACCCAAACTATTTTTCTTGAAACCCCTCCCAATACTTAAAACCTCCTCCCCACCCCTGTTTATACCTCAATCCTTATAAACCACCCTACCCATCCCCACCTTAAACCCCTCATCCCCCCAATACCTGCAATATATTGGTTCAATTTTTGATAATTTTAAAACCCACAATATGAACTAACGTGATAGGATATTGGTCAACAAGTGAAGACCCCATGGTTTCTAGTTACTTTCAGTTAGATCAAAATCAGTTAGCTAGCGCCAGTTATGCATGGATAATGCATGGATGCATGTGAATTAGGTGCCTTTTCCCACCTGCTGCACTCAGTTTCACTGATTTAACTAGTTATTACTGATTGTATGAGTTCATTGGACATCTGGGAGTTGATTTATTGAACTCTAATATCGATTGAGTCACCATGAGTTAGGTAGTCAGTTAGGTACAATTAGATCTAGTTGGTATATTCAAATTGATCCCTAATGCATTTAAATTCTTCTATTACGTAGAATATTGTAACACCGGATTTAATTAATGACAATGATAATGTAAATTCCTGAGCAATATGGCATTCGTTTCATATGTGGTTTGTTTTGTTCAGTTTGTATCTTCATTCTCCTTTTATTGCAATCATAATTTAGAACTATCTACTTGAAGATATAAATGGCACTTCAATTCTAATATGGTATCACATCCTTCTCAAGAAGGTTTCATGTTTGTTTCTCCCCATTGAACATCAGAAGCAGCTGGGTTTCCACATAATTCCCCTATGAAGATTTGCTAACTCTGAATTTATTCAGAGTTGCAGAGAGGGCATGACGGACTCTGAAAATATGCTCATGGCAAGAGGAAAATCATGATTCTAACAGTTCAAATTTTTTAGTGTGTTTTGTAGTGAAAATATATGGGTTCTATGTAGCTTGTGTGAAGTTTTATGATCTCCCAGGAAGAAGAATTATGGATTCTCAATCTCCTACTCCTCAAATCCTCACAACTTCCAATTATCTTGATTGGAGGATTGATATGCAACTAGACTTGTGAAAGAAAGGCTACCATAGGATAGTACTTGGAAGGGAGGTCAAACCCCGTCAGCCTATTGAAAGAAACAAGTTTATGAATCGCTTAGATGAAGCATTCGGTTATATATGCACTTATATATCCGGATATTTCCGCTTCCACCTCAAAGGTTTGAGGACACTCGAAGAATATTGGGAGAAGCCTGAAGAATTGTTTGGAAAAAAAGATGAGCTTCAGGGACACCTCCTACAGAATGAGTTGGTAGCCTTACATCCTAGCATTTTCGAGACTATTGAGAAATTCTTTACTAAATTCAAGTCTCTTGCACTTCAATGAAAATAGTGCCAAATATAATGAAAGGATGAGCAGAATTTCCTTTCCATACTCAACAAACTTGGTTCTAAGTATTCTGTATTTTTTTTTATATTTCTTTCCAAGTGGGAGGGCTTCCCCGATTGGAAAATTCTTTCATTAGATTATTTTTTCGAGTCCTTAGTCAAGGAGCAAGAGAAATTGATTCCAATGGGAGCCATCAAGACCTCAAAATATCAAGCTATCCTAGTTACTAACTCTTCCAAAGGGAAATCAAAGGGGAAATCAAAGAAGAAGGATCCAAAATCAGCTGACTCAAAGCCTAAACAAAATCAACAAACTTTCGAAGGAGCCTCGGGATCTAAGAAAAAGAATAAGTTCAAAAAGAAGTTATTTCCTTATTGTCAAAATGGTTACCATCTTGAATATTATAGCATGAGGAAGAAACTTGATGAAATTTCATCTCTTCTCAAGCAACATAACATTGCTCCCCCACAGATATCAAAGAATCCTAATGAAGAACCACCGACAAAAGATGATGAAAGGTGGCATGATTTCAAAGCTATCCTTACAGAGTATACATCATACATAATTGATTTTGGAGCTTCCAATCATATGGTTGCTTCCAATGAATTCTTCTCTTCCATCACACTGCCAAAGCGGCCTAACATTCACATGGGAGATGATTTCCAAATTCCAATAGAAGGAAGGGGGTCAATCAGAGCGAAGCATGGTGACTTAAATAATGTCCTTTATGTGCCCTCCCTTGCTTCTAACATGTTTTCTATTTATCAGATGACTCATACAGGCTCTCCCAAGAGAGTTACATTCAATTTAGAGATAGTTGAGATTATAGGAAGAGCCACTGGACAGCTGATAGTGAAAGGTATTGCAAATCACTCTACCAAAGCTTACGAGTTCTCACATTTCTTACTTGTCTCTCCTCCTATAGCTTTATTGTCTCATGCTAACAACACCAGAAATATTTGGCATGAGATATTTTTCCATCTCAATTTTAAATATCTGTAACAACTCCACAATGATAAAATGGTTGAAGGTCTACCCTCCATCCAAACTTCCAATGGAGTATGTGTTGGTTGCTTGGTAGGTAAGCATCCAAAAAACAAGTATGATGTTGGGAAGGCACATAGAGCTACCTCTATAATTGATTTGATACATAGTGATGTAGCAGGACCTATTCCCATAAAATCCATTCATGGTTGCAGGTACTTCCTCACCTTTATTGATGATTGTTCTAGGTACTGCTCGATCTACTTCATGAAATGAAAAATAAAAAGTTTTCGAGACTTTTAAATTTTTTAAGGCCATGGTTGAGAACAGTTTCAATAAGAATATCAAGTCAATAAGATCTAATAACGGAGGAAAGTACATCAAAGGATATTTCCATAGTTTCTGTGAATCAGAGGGGATTCGAATGTAACACTCATTTCCATACACACCACAATAGAATGGTGTGGTTGAGAAGAAGAACAGATCAATAAAAGAGATGGAAACATGCCTTCTCCATGCCAAACATCTACCTCCTTCTCTTTGGGCTGAATCAGTAAATTGTCCTTCGTATTTGCATAACAGAGTGCCTGACAAGTTAGTGTTTGGGGTCGCTCCATTTGAAGCACTGCATGGGCATAAGCCCAATGTCTCTCATCTGAGATTTTTGGTTCCAAATATTGGGCCAGAATACCACTTGACAAGAGGAAGGCCTTCCAATCCCAAAGTAGCAAATGCATTCTACTAGGATATCCAGAAGATGCAAAAGCTTACAAACTGATGGAGGTTGCAACCAGAGGATGCTTCGTTGAAAGGAGTGTCCAGTTAGAAGAATATCAGTTGTATGACACACATATAGCAACACAGGAAGGTATAACTATTTCTCCACCTATTTTTGATGATGATGATGTGCTATAGGTTTGAAATTCAGATGAAGAAGATCACATTTAGAATGATCCTATTATTGAGACCGAATCTCAAGAGATTCTAGATATAGATCCAGTATCCATTCCTAATCAGAATCCTAATCCCATATGGGATTGAAATATCCTTGATGCAGCTAGAAGTGGTGCTGGAAATATAGAAGATAGAATAAGAACAAGGTCCCAGTATTAGAATGAGCATGTTGCACTATCTCTCACAAATTTTCTCCCTACAGAGTGGCGTAGCAAAGTTCCAGGTCGATGCTAATTGATGATGGTGAATGATCAGCTACATGGCCCACATAAGAAGAAACTTGATCATCCCCTACCTTCACCATCCAAAAGAGACAAACATAGTCATCAGTTCAGAATTACATTGACAAGTTCACTGATGGACCATGCTGCTGCATAGAGCTGCAAATTTGCAGTAGTGCTTTTGCTCAAGTTATTTTTCTGAGTAAGATTCTTTCTTCTAAAGATATCTTGTAGTTTTTTATTTCTGCTTATTTTAAGGGGGGGGTTTCCCATGAGTTTTTCCCTTGTTTCCTCGGTTGTATTAAGAAAAAAATTTATATTGTGTTTTTAGATTGTATTTGGGTGACTTATGGTCTTGTTACAAGGGCCCATAGTTGTCCAATTTAGGATTCAAGGGGGGTGTTAGGATTATTAATCCTCCCTTGACCATACTTTCTATTTAGATTATTTAGCATAACTTAGGAACCTTAATTAATTATTTGGGTCCACTAGTACCTTTAGGTCCACTTGGCCTAATGGGTCTACATGTACACGTTACTAGAGTGTGGGGAACACTGCTAAAGGTTAACTTCCACTTACTGCATGTGCATGCATCCATTTGGGTGCCTCCTAGACCAATTCCTACATCTTAGGATCCATTGGGAGTCCTGAAACCAACCTCCATCAGTTAGTTGGAGTTGGAAGTAGTTAGTCTTAGTTAGCTTCCTATTACTTTCAGTTAAATCACAATCAGTTAGCTAGTTCCAGTTATGCATGGCTAATGCATGGGTGCATTTGGAGTAGGCGCCTTTTCCCACCTCCCACACTTATTTGCAGTGAGTTAACTAGTTATTATTGATTGTATGAGTTTGTTGGACATCTGGTAGTTGATCTACTGAACTTAGATATTGATTGAGACACCATGAGTTAGGTAGTTAGTTAGGTACAGTCAGATCCAGTTGGTAGATTCAAATTTCTACCTAATTCATTCAAATTCTACCATTATGTAAACTATTGTAACACTGAAATTAATTGATGACAATGATACTGTAAATTCCTGAGAAATACTCATTTGTTTCCTATGTGGTTTGTTTTGTTCAGTTTGTATCTTCAGTCTCCTTTTACTATAATCATAATTCATAACTATCTGCTTGAAGATCTAAATGGCACTTCAATTCTAATAGGTTAAACCGGAGTTCACTTTAAACTTATCTTGCAAAGGAGGTAGAAGCCTGTATTTCCCTCATAGCCACGGATCCCAAGCAAGAGCCACCTGTAAACAGGAAACATGAAACAATAAGAAATCAAAGATGGTTTAAAAAAATAAATAAATAACAGTGTGGAGCATGTTTACTCAACCTAGTGGTTTAAGATGCGAGCCTGGGAAGAGGTGACAATGTCACCATCCTCATCAGCATTCCCAAACCTGCAAACATCTACCTTATGGTTAAAACCTTAACGTATTTCAAAATAAATGGAAAATATAAATAATTGAAGTTAAAATTTCCTCATCTTGTTCAATTGCAGAGAGGGCGAAGGGTCGACTCCTCTTGGACATCCTTATCCCTCCTCTTCCTGCAAGAAAAATAACAAATACATAATTCATCTTTGTTGAGGGTTAAAAAAAGGACTAATGGGAAGTAATTGAAGAGTTGAGGTAAGCTTACCAGGTTAAGGTAGTTGAATGGCCATGAAACATGGTTTGGTGTTTTTACACAGCAACCAGTGAGGATAAGAATTGTGACAGCCTGTAAATGATCAAGAAACCTCCAACATACCTCAAAAAAACCATTAAAACACCATTAATTATTTGGTTAAGGGCTCAACAGGTTTATCTAGTCAAGCGTAGTTGTGGGAGAAACACCTTCTTTCCCAATCGTGCAGACCATGTTTAACAGTCAAGCCTTAAATGCGTGGTTGCGCTGCCGACTTGCAGTCAAGGAAATACTTTACTGCTAAGGTCAACCAAAATTCAAACCAAATTATAACGTTGTACTTACCATCATTATCGCACAAAAAAAAAACCTTATACTATATTAACATGTCAACGAAAGCATTTCTATAGATAAAACTTCAGATATGGTTATCATATGTCCCAACCCTTTCACATATGATTTATGCATATAAATTTACTTTGCACAAAATACCATGGTTATTTTATGTTTTTAATGCCAAACTTTGGATATGGTTTAGGAGTGTTTAACACTATAAGTCTTTTCCCGAACTCGCATCTTTACAAAACATGTACTATCATCATCCCAAGGGTTAGGCATGAAGGCTAGGGCCTAGACTTAGACTTAGGGCTAATCAAATTCTAGTAGAATAAACATGATAAGATAAATGTAAAAAGGTATAAAAAAATTATCCTCAGGTATGATGGAAGCATGTCGCTAACCTTGTAAACTTCCGCGTTTTTTGTTTAACCTGTCAAATATCAGTTTTGAAAACTATGTAAGTCACTATACATTTAAAACAAATTTGTATGTATGTTGCAAATCAATAGTACAGTTGGTAAAAAAAGTATTTTTATATAGAAAAAAATTATGGGATTTGTAGGTGTGTGGCACCATGAATACAAATCGTGCGCACAATTTGTAAGAAAACAATTATATGTGGTAGTAGCAAATTTGAATTTCTAAATAAGGTAAGCGATTTGTAATCCATGAATTAGAGAATGCATATGACAATTGTATTCCCAAATGTGTGCAAGATGTTTTCATTTAGCCTACATGTCAAGCAGGTTGTCATGTTCAGACCCGTTTCTTATAAATGCAAGCACATTATTGATTTCCATAGCATAATTATATATTATATAAATTTGATAGCATCTAAAACATCCACCAGCTTTGCGCACTCACTCTGAATTAAACCCCAAATCCAACACATAGATAAAAATTACCTTTTTAGACCATCTATGGTGGGTTGGGGTATTATGCATAGCCCATGAACATTAACAAAGTAAGTGGTATAGTCTAAGTCATGTGTTTTAATTACTTAGCCATGCTCTGTGTCCTAAGGCTCATATTTAGTTGGCCAAACTTTGAATTGGTGTTGACATCCTATTGTAGGTTGAATATGTACCATCTTTAAAGCATGTGTGGTCTCTTAAGGTAGCATACATAGTCAATGAGACTTAAAAGAGAATGCATTGAGCCATAACACCATAGGTTTTGGAGCCCAAATTAGCATAAACCATAACCTAAATACACTTTAAGAAGTTATTAAGAACTTACAAAGGTCTCATTCATGGTCCACTATACAAAGAAATAGATGTTACATTCAAAGTCACTAGTTTTCATCCCTAGGACATTGATGAACCGCAATGGATCTACATAATTACAGATTGATACATAGTCATGATGAATTTTCATGTCATGTTAGTTGCCACATAAAACTTAAAAACATGAAACATTTAACTTTGAGAAATAATTAGAGGTACCTCCACAATTAATTTTAATATGATGTATATCAAACTTAAGCAATATATGGATTTAGGTGGATAGGATTGGTGAGATCTGCAACATCATCTTCGCTTCCTTCTGTATCACTTCTTTTCTGAGACACATGCACCTGTCTCCTTCTCTGCTTCGATCCTTGCTCCTTAATATTGTGGAATACCTTTCTCCAATGGCCCCATGGTTTATCATGGGGGGGGAGGAGAATGGGCCCCTCCCACCCACCTTCAGGCCCATCAACCTTTCTCTGTAATCAATCATATTGGGCCCTAGATTCTTTATACAAAGGAAATACACCAGTCACAGATCATAGTATGGTGAATGACATTGACATGCAAGATAAATATGACCCTAGATTGGACTCCAAAGATCCATATCTCCCTCTGGAAGACAACAAATCTACATCAGTCAATGGTACCCACACATGCATTCCAATATCGAACACTAGATTAAGAATAGATCTCCCTCGTAGTTGCATCAACACCCAGGTCCAATACATGAAGGATCATGAAATCATTTGCAAATTTATTGGAATTGGCCAACAGTGAAAGATCTTTAATACTAGATCAACACAAGATGGGAGCCAAAATCCCACTGTAATACCATTATTAATTGTTATTTAGTTTATTTTACTTTAAATAATTATTGTTTTAAATATAATGACAATAAATTCAAAACAAATGTAGTGGATTTTTATTATTTAAAGAATTAAAAAACTAAGAGGAATCAGAATTGAAGTAGCTGTTAAAAGAGTGTTTGATGACCCACAAGGGAAAATGAAAAATGGTAAAAACTACTAAGTGAGAACTCAAGTGATGTATGAGGCATCTTCCCCAAAATTAGGTTAAGACTCATTATGGAGTCCTAAAGATAAGGATGCTCATAAATGACCAAGTCCTAAGAAAAATACTATAAAATAGTATGTCCATCAAATAAGAAAGAGGCTGACGATGGATAGGGAAATAATATATTGATGCAAAGAGATGGTGCATTAATTGGAATCTTCCCTTGTGTTTCAGAAAACAGGATTGGGGTTTCTAGAGCAAGTAAGTTTTGGCTGCTCTAGGAGTTGGTTGGGAGGAATGATAGCTTCAGTTTTGTTTTCCCAATAGTGGTGACATGTTCTTTACTACAATTCATCTACTATTTTATATTAGTACTTAGAATATGGAAGTAGATTTTAATTCCAAATATATTATAAATGGATAATTTATAATGTATCAACTAGTATTCCTTTTTATAATTTTATTATAAATTATTGTTTGTACGTTATTATTAACCATTTAATGTGTATAGAAATAGAAAAATGGATATTATTATACTTACTAATAATTATAGAAATATTAATTGTAAACCATACAGTCTGCTGCAAAATGTTCCAATATTATGTATAGATATGAAATTGTAAATCAAAACCTTTCACCCTTCAAGCAAAAATCATAGATACTCTAAGCAAATCCTAAAGGATTCCCTAGGATTTTATTTCTGTATAAATAAAAATAAGTCTTGATACTATTAATAAACCCCTATTTAAATAAACATTTAATTTAAAACAATCAAATAAGACGTAGACGGATTCAAAGACAAATCGCCACATAAATCTAGGTAAACCAAACACATTATCTTTGACCCGAAGGTTTCTATACAGACTTTAATTCTATTTAAAAAATTAATCAACATACAATTTCTCAATCTCTGTTTTGGGCTTCCATACCCAAAATTAGAAAGACCTGGAATAAATATTTAATCAAAGTAGAACCATGATATCAAGATGCATTCAAACATACATCCAAGTAAAGATCTAATTAAACCAATTAGAGTAAAATCCAAATCAAGCAAGATTTAAAGACTATTTATCCACCAAATCGATTCACATCCAAATCCCCAAACCGAAGAGCAAATCACAATACTGCTAATTAAAATTATAAAACTTATCTTAACCAATAAAGGATGCGAAGCCCTCTCCTTTCCCTTTTCATGGAATTCAGAGTAATCCTGGTCAATCTACATACAATCAAGCAGATTTATACCTTGAAACTATTGCATTGATCTAATCATACAGTGCAGGAGTTGCACCAGTGCATTCATTCATATAAAAAAATTCTAGCATTAGTATAAAATGAAGTCTGTAATATATAAATTTTCCTAATAATCATATTGTAGGACAGGGTTCCTCACCTCAAGGAAGAGAACGACGAAACCTAAGAAAAGGTAACCCCATATCCCCTCTCATATTCCCACACACCAATCCTGAACCTACATTGTTCTTCAAGAGTTAAAAATCTATCCTATTTTTATCAAAGCTGTAACAAGTTTACAAGCTTAACTGTGATCATTACCTGGTTGGAGGGATGGAGGTCATGAAGGAAATGTTAGGTTTATCCTAATCCTTGGGGAATCCTTATGTTCGCACCTTGGTATCTCCTGCCAAAACATAGTCGTGCTCTTAAAACCTCTCTTTAAATCTAAAATGAAATCCATTTTTTAAAACGAGTTAAGGAAGATAATGAACACATTTTAAAAACACATGAAGAGTTAAATACTGTTCTGTTGACTAAAATGCATTGTAATGAAGAAGAAAAAGATAAAGCACCCAAATTTGTGAAAATATTATTCATAGCAATATCTAGGAGCTAAGGGAATCCTCACAATCCAAGATTATTCACAAACTTTGTAGAAAAACAATGAAGAGAGAAAAATTAACACAAAGAGATGGTTCCAATAACTGAATTTTCTATTACTTTACATCATGTAAATATGTTTGGTACATATTTATAATACAATGGGATAAAATCATTATCCTTGGGAGGAAAATTGCTGGCATACATGTGGCAGGCTTAGATTGGACCTCAAACCCCACTAGGTTGACCGATAAGCTCCAAAACCACATCAAAAAGTCACGAATTACCATGTGAACGTGGGTGAAGAATGCTATGATGTAAATGTGGGTAGGATAGGCATGGTGGAGTGCATTGGTGAGTGGGATTGGCTCTAGGAAGAATTTAATGGTCCAAAAGGGAAAAACACCACATAAATACATGCATGGGCACCTCTGGTCAAACCACTTTCCTATTTTAATGAATAGGAGCACTCCAAGGACTTAAATGTCATTAATGAGGGAAATCACTCTTAGTTGACCAAAAATCGGGCACTTGGGTGCATTAATGAGTCTAAAACCCCCATATATCTTGCGAGACCAACATCACCAAGGTGTGGACCATATGACACAAGTACAAGGAAAATGAAAATGTGTCTTAGGTGTATGTGACCATGGTTATAAGTGGTATGATGCTCTAACATAATTAAATATGGAAATAATTACACCTTATCAACGTAAGGTAAGAAAACTAGAATTTTCTAAACATGAGACTGAATCTTCAAGTGAAGAATTAGCTAAACATAATAATAAATAATAGAAAGATTACCAGTGAAAGTAGTGATAGTAACCAGAAGAAAAAGAAATACAAACCATATGAAGAAATTTCCGGTGAATTTAAAAATGTCAAATCTCCCATGTTCAACGGAGAAATCAAAAAAGGAGAAGAAGCAGAAGCTTGGATATCTGGAATGAAAAAGTACTTCTAGATTCATAACTATTCTGATGAGCTAAAAGAAAAACTAGAAATATATAACTTGATAGGAAAAGATGATATATGGTGTTAAGACATAAACAAAGTAAAAGGAATTAAAGAACGCTATGTAACTTGAAAAACTTTTAAGAAATATTTTAAAAGAAAATATTTATCAAAACAACATTACAAAGTGAAAGCGAAGGACTTCTATGAATTACAATTAGGTGCAATGACTATGAAAGAACTTTGGAGAAATTTTTTAAGTTTATTACATTATGTACCTTATATTATTGATAAAAAAACCAAAAATCCAGTGTTTCCTTAGTTGTTCAGCTCATATATTTAAAGAAATAATCAAATATGATAATCTGAAAAATATGGAAGAGTCAATAAAAAAATATAATTTATGCTATGATCAAAATAAAAACAAACGAGTGAACGCACCTAATTGGAAAAATAAAAGTCGTGACAATTTTGAACTAGAAAAAGAAAGGTACTAATTTTTATAAAACAATGGGAATAATTACTGGGGACACCAAGAAAATAATTTTAAAAATTATAAATAGTAGAATCCTGCAGCAATAAAAAAAAAAAAAAAAAAACCCATTACCTTTANATTAAAATGTTGGGAATGTGGTGAACCACATTACTTTAATGATTTCCCCGTAAGAAGGAAAAATATTAATAATGTCCATTCAATTCAAGAAGTTACTACAGTGGGGGATATAGCAAGAAGCATTCCTAAAATCAGTGCATCATAGGAAAATAGGCAAGAAGATCATCAAACATCTATGGTCGAAATCGAAGGCGTGTTAAAACACAAACACATTTTTATATTGATTGATCCAGGTGCAATTTTAAGTTATGTATCACCGAGAATTGTACAACTATACAATTTACAACAAGATACATTTGAAAAATCTTGGTTAGTTCAACTTTCTATAGGAACAAGGCGAAAGGTCACTAGCTTCATGAAAAAGTGTGATTTTATTATGAATGGCTTAAAAACACATGTTGATTTAAATATTTTACCTATAGGATCTTATGATTTACTAATAGGAATGGAATGGTTAGAGAAACATAGATTTAATCTAAACTACTATGATAAAAAATTATCATTCTTGGATGATAAAGGTAATATTATTGTCATAAAAGGAATTCTTAGGAAGGTTACCATAAGAGAAATCACAGCCTTACAAATGAAAAGGTCTATTCGTAAAGGATGGAAAGTTTTCGCAGTTTACGTAATGGATGATAAAGATAAAGATAATGAACTTAAAATAGAAGATATATCAATTTTAAAAGACTTAAAAGATATATTTTTGGAAGAGATTCTCGGACTACCTACAAAAAGGGCTACATATTTTACAATTGATTTTGTACCCAGGGAAGTACCAGCATCAAAGGATCCCTATCGAATGAATATAGTAGAGATTACTAAATTAAAATCACAAATACAAGAATTAATTGATAAAAAATACATTTGACCTAGTGTTTCCCCTTGGGGAGCATTGATTTTATTTGTAAAGAAAAAAGATGGCACTCTAAGATTTTGTATAGATTATATACAATTAAACAAAATGACTATTAAAAATCGATATCCTTTGCCTTGTATTGACAAACTAATCAATTAGTTTTGAGGGGTAACTATATTTTCCAACATAGACTTAATATTCAGATACCATCAAGTACAGATCAAGGATGATGACATATTTAATATTACTTTTAGAACCAAATACACACATTATGAATTTGTCGTAATGTCCTTTGGGTTAACAAATGCCATGACAGCTTTTATGTGTTTAATGAATAGTATATTAAGCAAATAATTAGATAATTTTGTAGTCATTTTTATCGATGACATATTAAACTATTCTAAAAATAAACAAGTGCATGAAGAACACTTAAAAATAATTTTATAAGTGTTAAGGGAACAACAATTATTTGCTAAGTTTAGCAAGAGTGGATTTTTCAAGGACGGGATTTAGTATCTAGGACATGTGGTGTCTAAGGATAGGATATCTGTAGATCCTGATAAAATTAAATCTACCACTAAATGTATTGTTCTAAATAATGTAACTGATATAATATCATTATGGGTATTACTAGATACTACCATAAATTCATTGAAGGATTTTCTAATATAACATACCCTATAGATTTAATACAAAAGAAAGGTAAGAAATTTCATTGGAATGAAAAAATGAATAGAGAGATTTAATAAATAAAAAGACTTGTTAACAACAACCCCTCCTTTAAAAATTGCTAATACATTTAAATATTGTTTTGTATGTACAGATGCATGCAAAGAAGGTCTAGCTGTAGTACTAATTCAAGAAAACTATGTCATATTCTATGAGTCTAGGAATCTAAAGGAACACGAGAATAATTATGCTACTCATGATATAGAATTAGTTGTTATCATTCATTCCCTCAAAAATGTGGAGACACTATCTCATTGGAAAGAAATTCTTATTAATGTTTAATAATATAAGCTTAAAATACTTATTTGATCAACAAAACCTTAATGCAAACAAGCTAGGTCATTATAATTTCTAAGTGAATATGATTTTCAAATAAAACATATAAAATGAAAATATAATAAAGTCGCAGACGCCTTAAGTCATTGTACAAATTTGTTGTATGTAATCAACAAGTATGAGTCAGACTTAGAAGATAAAATTATAAAAGCAAAAAAAATTGACAAATAGTATAAAAAACTAAAAGAAAAGACCGCAGAAAATGAAGTGAATCAAGTAAAACATATTTTAGTTTGAATATAAGAGGGTTATTATTACAAAAAAGAAAATTATATATACCAAATTCAAGGGATATTAAATTAATTATTATGGACGAATTACATAAAAGACCTTATTCGGGACTTCCTAGATATCAGAAAATCATTACCATGACAATGAAGGTTTACTTTTAGACTAATATGAAAAAGGAATTAGAAGAATATTTAATGTGTTGTATTGAATGTCAACAGGTAAAGGCTAAAAATCATCATCCAGCCAAATTATTATAGACATTACCTATTCCGAAATGGAAATGGGAAATTATCAGCATGGATTTCATAACTAGATTACCTAATAATGTTAAACAACACGACTCAATCATGGTTGTAATAAATAAACTGAGTAAGTCAGCTCACTTTATTCTGGTAAAGTATGCATATAAGGCTATCAACATTTCTGATATATTTATGAAATAATTTTTCAAGTTGCACGGTGTACCTAAGATAATAATCTTGGACAAAGATGCAAAATTTACAGAAAATTTTTGAAAGGTTTATTTAGAAGATTAGGCACGCAATTAAATTTTACATTGCATATCATCCTCATATCGATGGACAAACATAAAGAGTAAATCATATTTTAGAAGACATGCTTATAATTTACATGATGGATAAACCAGGTAAGTTGGAGGATTATTTTCATTTGGTAGAATTTGCGTATAACAAACACTTTCAAGTTTTAGCCGGATTAAGTGATTATTTATAAAAAACATCCATATTGGGTGTTACTATTTTGTATTTGTTTTCTATTGGGGTACGATATTTCTTTAATCACTTTAAATATAATGAAAACAAGATCCACATCCATATTTTTTTTTTTTAACAGAAACTAGAAAGAGGTATATATAAAAGAGGGTTGTGCACAGCCATTCCTTACAAGATAGATAGATTTGAAAGTTTATGAACAACAAAATTGCTGCACAGAATAGCTAACCATGGAACTGTCCAAAAAACCCTGCATACATACTGCTCAAAACTTCTGAAAGTGCTAGAGGGGTATACCCTTACAAACTGCTTACATAAAAGGAGACAAAAAAAAATTTAGACATAACTAAAAGGGACAGATTACTGAATGCCTCTATTGTTTCTAGGCTGGACGACAGATTCTTCCTCCATAGGAAGAACAGCTTCTGCAACTTTACCATTGACTCTGCTGGCCTGGTTCATTTCTATGAATCGCTGGAGATCCTCTTGTATCCTGTCCACTTTCCCATGGATTTCCCAAAGGCTTCTCTCGTTGTCATCTATACGAGCATCATGGTTGCTTATTTGAAGAGAAGTATAGCTTACAGTGTCAGCCATTTTATTTACCTCCGTGCTCATTTCTTTGGTGTCCACGACATTTATAACCAGCAGTCCGTAGAGTCTGTGTAAATTCTTCTTAATGTCCGCCCATTCTCCACCCTGCGCCATTCTGGTAGCTTCAGTCGAAATGTTCAAACGAGCAAAGAGATTGAGAGGGATGCTGGCTGAATTGCCAGGAACTCTGCCTTGAAGAGCCACCGAGGGATGCTTGAAAAATGAACTAAGCACCACGATTTCTTGAAACAAAGAAGCTTTACCTTGCTGTTGACTGTCCAGTGTTCCCACGGCACCTTCCAGCCAGCCCTGACCAGAATCCAAGACCCAATTACTCCCTGGAACGCTATGAGCTACAGCCTGAGACACTGGGTGGGTTATTCCTGCACAGGTGGAGAGGGCTGCGATAACAAGCCACTCTTTCACCACCGAACAAGAAAGGGGGAGGACCTACCACGGGAGGCCCTGGAGCCACCCTTCGCTGACGCCCAAGACTACCTGCCACAGAAATCGCTGAATTTCATAGAGACCAGGGCTTGCAGTGGAGATGTTCTGGAGCGGCATTCTGAAATCGAAGAGAGATGGAGGACAAAGATAAGCGGGACACAAAACGTGTGAGGGATAAATGCCATTTACCCAGGGCCTTAAGGCCATTAAGACTGAGTCGACCGGATGGAGGGAGGACCGAGGAGGAGGCCACGCGGCGGGGAGGATAGTGTTGAGTGTTAAATGCATGAAGCCGGAAAAGGACAAGGGGAAGGGGGGGATGAAATGGCATGGGAAAGCAAGGAGCAAAGGGAGAAGGGGGAAAAAGGGGAGGGGTAAAACAAAATCCATAAGGACCAAGGGTAAAACCATATGACTAAGCCTACAATGCCCAAACATGAGGGCGATCCAAAACTCAATGAGGATATTAAGCCAAAGGGAGATCTTCTTCATCATTACAGGATGAATTTGTGGAGGGGGGGGTCCCCATCTTGTTTATAAACACCTTGCGGAAGAGAAGCCCCAATATTGGCCATAGCATCAACTGCACTGTTGTTTATCCAGAGAATATGCAGAGGCTCATAGGAGTGGTGCATAAGAGGTTTTACTTTGTTGTACAGGCGACGACAATTAATTGCTCCCGAGGGGTATCCATTAATCAATTT
>LPNX010573549.1:560285-577392 GCA_001517045.1 Pseudotsuga menziesii
TACAAAATCATTAGTTTGTCAATTGCTCCACATTAGAATAGAATGTTTAAATGAAAAGAAAATGTTGATAGTAGCACAATAAAAATATAGATTTTTTTATGTATAAGTTAAAGATAATATCATAACTAGTTGTTGAGTACTTATTAATACTAATTTCATTGTGTCTTTCTATTTAATTTTGACTAAAACTGTTGTATATGTTTTAGGACCTACCACATGAGAACAAGGAAGAGAATTCTAAAAATGGTGAATACAAGGATGACCTTTCGAATAGAAACACTTGAGTACTAAATAGAATTATACTAGAATATGTGGATACAAAAAACATATCAGGTGATCCTTCATAAAACATAGAAATGAGACACACTTCTCCAATGATAGTATTGTTACATGGTAACGTTAATAGGAAGTGTTGGGTGATTATTTTAGAGTTATATAAATACAAAAGTGTTAGTTGGGAGTGTATAGAGGAAGTGTCAAGAGACCCTTTCCTTGCAACTGTACCTTAAAAAACAACATTTCAATGATCCTTCATATAAGTAATATGTTTTATGCAAAGCAAATATGAGTAAGATTGATCGATATTTTATTTGCATGATGAAAAATATATATAGCATGTTTGAAGGACAATTTTTTTTTTATCTTTGGCTAAATGGTTGGCTAAAAAGTCACTGAGATGATAAATGTTGTAGGAACTAAAATTGGGAAAAGGATCGATAGGTCTTTCATCTAAGTGATATATTTTGCGGCTCGTGATATTGATGTCAAACCATATTTAGGAAATTTAGGCCAATCCTTATTCTATGTGATACATTTATAGGAATATATATGGAGAAGTGATGACCATTCATTTTTCTAGCGTAAATTTTTCTTGGATATAATATAAGAAAACATCGTCAATAATTTGTCTAGATGATAGGTCCATATCTGTAGAAAGTTCTTTCAGTCCTTCTTCATTATGATGATTAGGACAAGGTCCACAATTGATAATGGGGGCAACCTATCCTTCCTATAACTCATGTTTGAATCAAATATAGCATGTGATTAATGGTTGCTCAATCCTCACTCTAGATGATTCATTACCTGAGGTACACATTTGAGGAATGGTTGCTTGAAACTTATTCAAGATTATGCTAGAGAAGAGTTCCACTTTTTAGGAAGGTTAAACCAATCCTTCCTCTCAATGATTCTTAATACAAATTCCACAATTGAGGAAAGTTAAACTAACCTTTCATCTAGAATATGATTAAACTAAGGCATGAATTTTAGGTACTATCAGTCAACCCTCCTTCTAGATACTACTTGGAAATGATGACCAATTGATTATTACTTTAGAACATGCTTGAGAAAACTAAATTTGCAGAGTGGTGGACTGATTATTCCTCTACATAATTATTGACCCTAGGTTCCCATAGTTATATCAGGGTCATTTATGTCTTCTTTTGGATGATGGTTGACCACAATTTCACATATTAGAGAGGGTCGTCTGACCCTTCTTCTAGATGATACATTTCTTAGTTATAATATTATAGGAATTTTGGACCAATCCTTCTGATTTTTTTAACAATTAATGTGTCTTCTGTAATTTGGGAATGGTATTCTGACCTTTCACCTAGAATATAGGTCGAATAGATATATCATATTTCATAAAGGGTCATACAATCCTTCTTCTAGATGATTTGAGACCCTAGGTCCAAACTTGAAGAAGGTTCAGTCAATCCTTCCTGTGGATGATGCTTGACCCAATGTCGACTTATGAGGAAAGATTGATTAATCCTTATTATATATAATTCTTGACCAAAGGTCCACAATCATGTAAAAATTGGTTGATTCTTCCTCTATATTTTGCTTCACCCTAAATTCAAATTTAAGGAAGCATCATTCAATCATCCCTCTAAACGATGCTTAATCTCAGGTGCATATTTGAGGAAGGGTTAGTTGATCCTCCCTCTAGATGATCAATGCTTAACCACAAGTGAAAATTTGAGGAAGGGTTGTTCGATCCTCCCTCTATTTTATAAGGTGCACATTTTAGGAAGGGTTGATCGATCATCCCTTTAGGTGGTGCTTGACCATAAGTGCACATTTGAGGAAGGTTTAGTTTATACTTCCAAAAAATGATATATTCCCCCTAGATGATAGAAATCATTTCTATCGTATTTGATGAATGGTAGGTTGGTATTTTTTATGTATGATATATTTCTTACATACCTTTCTTGAAAAATGATCATTCGATCCTTCCCCTAATTAGTTCCTAGCCCAAAGTCCACATTTAAATAAGGGTCAACTAAAACTTCCCAAAGATGATGCTTGAAAATAGATGCAAATACAATTAAGTGTTATCCAAACCGTCCTCTAGTTGCTTCTTGACCCCATGCACACAATTGAAGAACTTTCAGTAGATCCTTCATCCATATGATGGTTGAATGCATCTCCACATTTGAGGAAGGTTTTGATGGAATTTCCATTGATGGTGCATGAAATCACTATATTTTCACCATATGGGATGACATCACTAAGATGTCACCTTGCATTGGAATATTGGACAATGAATATTGGGAATTCCCATTCATCTTTGTACTAAACTACAATGATATGGTGAGTCAGTATAACACCTAAACATAAATGGATTTGAGGTGGTGCTTAGACCTACACTAAAAGAGATCCTACAAAAGAACACTAATTATATGATAGAAGACTACTTAGAGTAGCTAAAACTGTAACTGTGATTATCCTGGAAGGAAATTCTTCTATTTGAGACAATTATCCTACTTATAAAGTATGGATTATATAATTTAAGGTATGAATATAGTATGTTTATATAAATGGAAGTGGTTTTGCCCCTATTTGAAATATTTGTTTGGTATTTAGATCTATAGATTATTACTAAATGGAAGAATTGCCAAGTTTTATATGGATTTGTTCTTGTATTGGGACTTGGGTGGTTCAAAGGAAAACCAATTTAAGAAGACTATTGGAGCTTAATTATGAGTAGGTAAAATCAATAGGAAATGCAACAGTCTAGAAATTTCTATAACAAAATATATCCCTTAGATATTTGTATTCATTCGCATTGGAATTTAGACATAAAATATATCCATGATTTTGAGCCCTAATTTTAATTTTTCCTATTGATTATTGTTCTTAGATTGGAACTTTGAAATTTTGTGTCATTGTTGCATTTTTTTAAGAAATATGTACATATATTTTATTACAAATTTTCATGATGAGAATATATTAGCAAGCATTTCATAGTCATAAATGTCCAACATTTGAAATATCTCTCTGATCAATTAATTATAACAGTTTGTTTTGATATTGTGAAAAAAGGAAATAAGAGGGTTGGGCACGATCAACTAATGCAAACCATAATAGCATGGGATATTACTCCTCCTAAGTTATTTCAAAGGCTATGGAATTTTCATCTTACACTGCAAATAAATTGTATGGTGGCCTTAGCTTATGAGTGGGGTTAGGTTATCTCAAGTGGGTTTGAGTAATAGGCATGAGTTACAAGGTAGTACACATGTTTTAGGGAGATGGTGCCATTAGGAAATTTCATCTAGAGTTAGTAATGATATTGATCCCTAGACATGGTTGAGGTAAGACCCACAGTATCTCAAGGCCCTAGGAATCTAGCTAGATGAGGGGATGATTTTAGTGACGATTTATAGCCTATGGATGATTTTATGAGGGTCACAAAAAATGTATGGAAGAATTGGTAATACTAAATAATTTTTTTGAAATATAATAAGTTCTTCCATTATTTATTAATCAGAAAATGATATAACGTGGGATAACTGACCCTGTGCATGAAGGAGAAAATAAAAAAAAAAAAAATTTCCCCATGAAAGATGGTGAAAATGGTGAGTTTGCCTCCAGAATTCCAATAATGTAGGTCTAGGTTAGTGGTTTCTCCCTATTTATTTTCATTCTTGGAGGCAAGAGTAGTTTGTTCACCTCAATTTTTCATTCATGGAGATGATTACCAGTTTATTTTCCCCCAACTTATAGACCATAGGGAAATGAGTGATCACCTCGCCCTGGGGCCTCAATTCAAGGTCGTGGGTTGAATTCCCCCCGATTATACTAGATATATACTTTTGTGGTTCAAATCATCCAATGAATTTCATTAAAGGAGGTTTGGATGGTGTTTTTAACCTCCACATTTCACGTGGTGAAGGATAAAATCGAGGTTTTTAGCTCCAAATTTGTTAGATGAAGAATTTTTAAATTAAAAAATGGTCCATGTTGAGGAAAAATAAAAAATCACACAAAAGGGGATGGATGCTTTTTTGCTATATAATGCTACAAAAGAGGCTATTCATTCCATAAAAACCCACATGAAGAATAACCAAATATTTGCATTTGTTCAAGGTTCGTTGGGGTCTATATTCTTTACATAGGTTAGTTTCCATTCACTATTTTGCATCTTGATGAAACTCCTACATGTGACTGTTTTGTTTAGGTGACTATTTTTGTTGAAAATCCTATAGGTTACTTTTGTGTAGGTGATCGTTTTGTTGAAGCTCCTGTAGGTGACTATTTTTCTGAAAATCCTACATAACTTGTTGAAACTCCTATAGAGATTTATTTTAATCATACAGTTGGTGTTGATTTGGTTTTTTAACAATTCATAAGTGTTGTTCAATGTTGTTACTCACTGTGACAATCCCCCTCCTTTAGAAATTTCCTTTGTGGGTTATTGTTGGTTGAATTAGGGACCTTTTTTGGACACCTTTCATGATTGAAACATACACTTATTTTTTTGTTGACTAGGGGAATAAGCAACTAGGGCTGGGATGGTACTCACATAACATGGGGTCCAGGGATCCATTTCTGCTACCACTATACCCTTAGGTTCCCTACACCTTCTCGAAAGACATTGGACATAGATAAACCTAGGTGGGATTTGATCTCGTGACCTCCTTTACAACAAGTGACTTCATATCAACCAATGCCAATGAGTCACACTGGTTCGGGCATTGAAACCTACAATATTGAGTTCAATGAGTGTGAATATATTCAAATGTTATCCCACATTTCATTTTGTTTCTTATAGGATAGAATCAAGTGCCTTAATTGGAGGATTTTCCATGCATGTTACTTTCTACCCTAAACTCAGAACTGAGGATGTGAGCCCTTATTGAGGGATTTATCTGTTTATTTATGGAGAATTTGATGTACTTATATAAACTCTTCTTTAATAAACCTATTTTACCTTTATGGAGACATGTATATTATTATTTGGGTTGTGTTATTCTTTGTATAGCTAAGGGATTTCCCTGAAAACATTTCATGTAATATTTCAGGTAGGTTATGAGCTTGTATAGTTGTATTCGAGAATTATAATTTAATATTTGGTGGGTCTTATATTAATCTTATGTCTTTGGATATTATTGTTATCCATTTGGACACTGGAGTGCCTAGATTTTTACTATGTACCCTAGTTGTTTATTCTAATTTATTTTTAACATTCTTTTATGTTTCAATGAGGTGACCCATTGACCCTACATGGCACATTTTTTATCTATGGTTGAATTTGGAAATATTTTGTGTAACTACATATACTTCATTGTATTGTCTACGTATCATTATATTTTCTTGCAATTATAAGTACTTCATTTATAGTGGTGGCAATGCTTGCTATCAAGGTATTGTCAAGTATTTCGATTCTTTTTATCCTTTAAAACAAATTTAAATATCTTGGGCTATTTACATGGCTATATAAGAAATGAAATAAATCCTCTTAAATGCACATAATTTTATTCTAGATGTAGACAGGTATTGAAAAATAATATTGAATTAGATATTGGGATGCAACCAGATGTAGCTTAATGACAATGGAATCGAGCTCATTTTTCAGTTATACAACTAGTGTTCCCTTACAACAGAGATCTAAGATGTCGAAGAACTTTGGATTTTCCTAGTAAGTTTGCTAGTTGTACTTGTCACTTAAACTATTTAACAGGTTTGATACATTGGCTTAAAAATTTGTAGTTTCCAAGAAAGTGTATTTAATTCTTTGTAGTACAAGCACTATTTCCATCATGCTAGGTCATTCATGAAGAGATTCGTTTTGTCACAGAAAACTTGGGAAACTTGGAGATTCTTTTCCTAGAACTAATGTTCATTTTAACTTTTTCTTCAAGGTAAAACATAGGTTGAGACATGCCCATATATAAATTTTAATTTGATTCAATATCTTATATCATTACTCATTACACACATGTGCGTTAGATATGTAGGAATGTCACATGTGGCTGTAACTATTGATTTAGGTCTAAAATGTTCCCAAATTACTCATTCATTGTTGTTTTATTATGACTGCTCATTCTCAAACATCAATATGGACAAGTTTTAAATGTTGTTGTGAGGCACAAACAACCCAGGTCCCATAATTATCCTAAAATAACCGAGTTTGTGTGTTTATTTTGGAGTATTTTTTTAAAAATAAGTAAACCTTTATTTTTTCTTAGAAAAAAATGTATTTTCATTAATTATAAAAAAAGAAGCATTCTTCGATGCCCAAAATGGAAGGTAATAAAAAAGAAGTAATTCGGAGTAGTATTTCAAATATTTCTAATTCGTTCAATGTTTTCGGCCAAAAAAATGGAACAATTCGAAACCAAACTAAAACTCAACCCACCAAAAATATAAAATTATAGTGTACCTTTATATTTACATACTAAACAAAATACTGCTTTTTCAGCCAAAAAAATGGAAAAATTCTAAACAAAACTAGAACCCAACCAACCATAACTATAATAATTAAACATAGTATATTAACATACTAAACAAAATACACTATTGTCTATCCATATGTTTGTTACTTGATCTAAAACCATGAACCTGATAGGTCTAAAAGTTATACAATCTTTGAGTCCTAGTGCTCCTCCCTGAAAAGAAAAAAACATAACTTACAGTCATTAATCCCTATGTAAACCAAAATAGAGAAAAATATTAATCTATATAGCCACAATTAATTATTATCCACTAATAGTTGGTGCATCAGACCCATCAAATAATGATTTTCTATAATACCAAGCATGAAAAAAAACTAGGGTTCCCACCATGACCGAATTCTACACCAACCAATAGCTACGGATTGACCGGTGGTGGTTATCCCAACCCACCTTGCACTTTTCCATGGTTTTCAGTAGCCTACATATTCTTGGCAAAACCAGCATTGAAAAATCACATCCTCAGGATATAAGGAGCCCCTATATACTTCCCAATAACATCAATTTTCATGTGCACAAGTTGAGTGTCGAAATATAGTTCCTAGTAGAATTCCAAAGGGATTTAATATACTCCTACTTTCTCTTATTTATCAAATAAAACTTTTCTCATTAATCCCTTGAAAACCTAGTAGAGAGTAACTATCTTTTGATTTTCCTTTCTCGCTCTCATCAAACCAGGGTCTTGGATCGATCTCTCCAATACTGAATCATTCAATGTAGGAAAATTTTCAAGAACCTCCCTACACACTCCATTCTCTAACATTTCTAGGTTGGATCTGATGGATTGGGGATGGTATCCTTATAGTTCCAGGTTACCTAGGAAAAAACTGAATTTGCTCTCGACTAGCTCATCACCTGCAGTGATTTTCCCATTGACATGAACTCCTAGATGACTCCATGACGAGGATGGAAAATTCCTAGTAGAAACCTTACCCGAAAAATCCATTATCTTGCTTCTTTTCTCTCCTTTGACTTAAACCCGTGTTCATCGATTCATAAAAGACACCACTATTATCCTCCATCATTGAATATAACTCGCATATCGAATTTAACAGGGTGGCAGAAGGACTTACCATAAAATTTGAAATGACTTACCCATCATTGAACTCCATGCAACAATAGATCACCTTCTTTTACATAATTCTCTACATTAACTTACATCCTATCATTGTACCAGCACCAACTACCATCACTACCTTCATTTGCTTTTCAATACTGTTCCAGATGCATAAAATCATCCAAACACTCACTCCCATTGGGATAATATTTCATTCATTTTTCTTCACTAAAAAAAACCCACAGGACACACATTTCATGGGATGCATGAATGAGGGAATCCATATGTTATTCCCACCTTAGAACACGCGAGTGATGTGTACCGCATTTGGGTATGTTTGATAGTTTATCTTGGAGTATTTTGTTGTAACATGTTTTTTGAGTTTATATTTTCCCGTCGAACTATTAAAATTAATCTTATTGCTGAAACAAAGTATCGGTATAAGTTTTTGAATGCAAGGGAGATAAAAAATTTGGTCAAGACTCAAGTCACTTGTTGAAACTCTAGTAGGTGAATGTAGTCTATTTTCATGAAACTCATGTAGGTGATTGTTTTGTTTAGGTGTTTGGTTTACTAAAAATCTTGTAGATTATTATTCTGTGTGGGTTATTAAATTGAGCACATAGATCTGTGGAAAAACACACAATTCACAAGATAGATCACACAATTTACTCAGTTATTGAAGAATGAAACAGTGCAAAAATGGCTTGCAGCTGTGAATGCTTTTCATTAATCAAAGAGTAATTAGATAGATAATTACAATGAAGTACAATGGATTTAATAGCCACAAGCAATTCGAATCCACATGAGGAAATTCGAATTGATTAGACTCTACTTGACTATAAGTAACTAAGACCTTGTCTAAATCACTATCGGAGGACTCAATAGTTAACTGACCTTGTCTAAACCGTAACCAGAGTTCATCAAAGTTCTAAAACACAACTCAAGTGTTACATTCAGTGTTGACTAAGGCTAACTGACTGTGGTAGGTGAGAAATGCGCCCCTCCTAAGTTCAGTCAAGTAAACCTAGCACTAACTGAATGTAGAGGACCAGAACTGAATGTAATTGACTCCTAACTTAGCTTAACCAGTCATCAACTAAAACGAACTGACCTTGGTTGGTTTCAGCACTCCCAGTGGCTCCTAAATTGTAGGGATTGGTCTAGGAGGCTCCTAAGCTAATGCAATCAAGTGCAATCAGTGGCAGTGAGCCTCAATTAGTGTTCCCCATACTTTAGTAACTAAAACATGTGCCCCAATTAGTCCAAGTGGACCCAATGGTGTTAATGACTATAAAAAGACTAGATGGACTCCTGATTTAGACATGACTCCCGATTTAGATATATGAACAAATCGGACAAGGGAGGATTAATAATCCTAACACCCCCCATGAATGCTAACTTGGACAATCTGTGGTCCCTGGTAACTAAGACCATAGGTCACCCATTACATCAAGTAAAGTAAAGTAACTACTCAAAAACAAGGTGCTAGGGAAAAACCACATGGGAAAAACCCCCCCCTCTAATTAAGCAGGTAGAATCAGGATCAATATGGTTCTTCTGTGCACAGGTATCCTAGGGCCTGGCATGTGAACCTCTCCATCATTATGTCTGGAGGAATATTCCTCTTTGGAATAAGAATGATATGCTCAACTAAATCAGAAATATAGACAGCTGCCAGATGAAGATTGGACCCATGTAGAGCAACTGAAGTCAACTGATAAGTGAGAAAAGGTTATTGAGGATTCAGAACATGTGAGGAAAATTCAAGAAACTGATATGTTGCAGCCATTAATAGCAAACCATGAGTGGTAAGAACAACCCTAAGTGTTAGGAGGAAGTGTCCAGGCGGATGCAGAAAATCTTCCTCTTTACTAGTTATGTGAGGAGGTGAGCA
Source organism: Pseudotsuga menziesii (assembly GCA_001517045.1). NCBI lineage: Eukaryota > Viridiplantae > Streptophyta > Pinopsida > Pinales > Pinaceae > Pseudotsuga > Pseudotsuga menziesii. The sequence continues at coordinate 569,983 of LPNX010573549.1, forward strand.
TGTGATCAATGGTAGAGAAGCACTGGGACTGTTGAGAGTGAATGCTTGAGATCCATAGTCTGATATAGCTTCTGAAATAGCTAATGAATCACATAATGAAATATGAGCAACCTCATATGAGGAAACTAAAACCAAATCCTCATCAGCAGTTTTGAAGAGAAAGTGTGGTACTTGATTTTTCACACCGAAATTGGTGAGAGCAGCTACAAGCATGACTGAAAGATTTTGAAATTTAAAGTATGAAACAAATAATATCATATCAGAAGGTAGATCATATCTAAACAGGTTCAAAACAGATCCAAAACTGTGAAATGGAATCAAATACCCAGCAACAGTTTTGTAGGAGACTTGCGGTACTTGTTTCTTCACACCGTTGATGAGAACATCTACAAGCAATGCTGAAAGACTATGAATTTGATATATTAAACCAAGAAATATAATATCATATCATATCCAATGAGGTTAATATCAGATTCAAATAAATGGTTAACCGAGACGGTGGAGGCACTGCTTTCTTCTTCTTCAAAATTCTGAATTTTGGTGCATGCAATCCTGCAGGAATTTGTTGGAAAAACTAGATCATGGGGAGCGAATGGATCACTCTGGTAATCTGATATTTCTTCCAAAATATCCAATTTAAAACATATTTTCACACCAGTAGAAACATTAGAGGAGAAAAATCAAATTTCTCTTCACTTTCGGAAGCAATTACTGGTAAATTTCACACATAATTTAAAGGAAAATCACCGGTGAATGTTTGCATGGAAGTGCAGCAGTGTTTTTCTTCAATATCAGAGATTCAAATGTCTTCTTATATTTCAGAAATATGAGGTGATGAGATATCAGATATCTCATGAACTTCTGGAGCATCAGGAGAAGGAGTCACTGCATGGAGACTATCTTCAATTTGAATTGACTGTGTAGAAGCTTCTGCTTCTTCTTCATCTTGAACAACTTCATCAGAGAGAGTGGAGGCCGAGGTTTTTGGATCAAGGATGCTTATGGTGCTGGATGTGCTCTCCAAAGTTCTATTATGATCCTCATCAATCATTCCAAAGGTTCTGTCCAATCTTGTCCAAAGTTCCTGTGGATCTTTAATAGATCTACTGAGGTAGAGAAAGCTAGGAGAAATAGCCAATTTCATTATTTCAAAGCTGCATCCTTTTCATTTAGCCAGTCATTTTCACTCTCAAAATACTTTCTACCGAGTCCATTAGACACCCAAAGGAGATCTTGTCTTTTCAAAAATATAATCATTTTCACCTTCCATTCATAATAGTCCGAAGATCGGGTTAGAAGAGGAACTGATGAATTCATTTCGAAGTTGTACCTGCAAAAACAAAAAAAAGGGCACCATAAGGTTGGAAAACCTGCACTTTTAGAATTTTCTTCACACCCAGCTTAGTTAATCAGGAAATCTTGATCAACAATTCCTTTGCTTGGGGTATTAAGTGGTAAATTCTTCGCTTCTGGTGCAGTGCTGGAAGGAGCAATTTTGCTCCAAAAATGATCTAGTAGGAGATCTGAGGAGGAGAAGTTCCTTTTCCATCGAGGCTTTGATACCATATTAAATTGAGCACATAGGTCTATGGAAAAACACACAATTCACAATATAGATCACACAATTTACTCAGTTATTGAAGAATGAAACAATGCAAAAATGGCTTGCAGCTGTGAATGCTTTTCATTAATCAAAGACTAATTAGATAGATAATTACAATGAAGTACAATGGCTTTAATAGCCACAAGAAATTTGAATCCACATGAGGAAATTCGAATTGATTAGACTCTACTTAACTGTAGGTAACTAAGACCTTGTCTAAATCACTATTGGAGGACTCAATAGTTAACTAACCTTGTCTAAACCATAATCGGAGTTCATCAGAGTTCTAAAACACAACTCAAGTGCTACATTCAGTGTTGACTAAGGCTAACTGACTGTGGTAGGTGAGAAATGGGCCCCTCCTGAGTTCAATCAAGTAAACCTAGCATTAACTGAATGTAGAGGACTAGAACTGAATGTAACTAACTCCTAACTTAGCTTAACCAGTCATCAACTGAACTAAACTGACCTTGGTTGGTTTTGGCACTCCCAGTGGCTCCTAAATTGTAGGGATTGGTCTAGGAGGCTCCTAAGCTAATGCATTCAAGTGCAATTAGTGGCAGTGAGCCTCAATTAGTGTTCCCCACACTTTAGTAACTGAAACATGTGCCCCAATTAGGCCAAGTGGACCCAATGGTGTTAATGACTATAAATAGACTGGATGGACTCCCAATTTAGAAATATGACCAAATTGAACAAGGGAGGATTAATAATCCTAATGGGTTGCATGCATGAGGGAATCCATATGTTATTCCCACCTTAGAACACACGAGTGATGGGTACCGCATTTGGGTATGTTTGATAGTTTATCTTGGAGTATTTTGTTGTAACATGTTTTTTGAGTTTATATTTTCTCATGGAACTATTAAAATTAATCTTATTGCTGAAACAAAGTATCAGTATAAGTTTTTGAATGCAAGGGAGATAAAAAATTTGGTCAAGACTTAAGTCACTTGTTGAAACTCTAATAGGTGAATGTAGTCTATTTTCATGAAACTCCTATTTTCATGAAACTCCTGTAGGTGATTGTTTTATCTAGGTGTCTCGTTTGCTAAAACTCTTTTAGGTTATTGTTTTGTGTGGGTGGCTATTTTACTAAAACTCCTATAGGTGAGTATTTTGCTGAAACTCCTACAAAATTTCTCGAAAATCCTATATAACTTTATATTACTCATCCTATTGGTGTTAATTTGTTGTTTCAACGATTAATAAGTATTGATTGTAAGTGTTGATTTGGTGTCTCATTATATTTTATTCTTTCCTTGCAATATAATGTGGTATTTTACTAATTTTATATATGTTTTCTCATGTGGGCTTCACTTATGGTTTATACATGAATTTGGAACTTTAGTTGTGGAATATTAAGTAAGACGTAAAACATGGATTGTGGAAATAAAAATAAAACATCAAGAAAAAGTGATGAAATATCATATTTTCAAAAGCATCAATGCCATAATCCACATCCTATTCATGCTTCAAGCTCTCTTGAGAAAGGTATCAGTGAGAGAGATGTCAACAATTTTGAGAATGCATCTGCAACCCATACAATGGATGGTAGAATACATTTCTCTATTGATGAATTTGAGACAGATCCATTTTCATCTAAAATTGATAGTTGAAATGTTGAATATTTTTCCTTGGAAGATGACACTATGCATTCATGGAAAAGGAAAAAGGGCCAATGGGACATAGGGAGAAAATTCCAATTTGATTAGGTTTCAATATTCCCATTTATTGAACCAATACCTGTAGGAAATGAGAATGAGATGTCATGAGAAGTTAAATGCATTTCATGTAGTCAGAAACTTGGAAAGGTAGTGAAATTACAGATGAAGTTAGACACAATAGAGAAGCATGTTGGAAAGGTGTATGATAAGAAAGCTATAAATGATAATCATGAGAAGAAATCTACTTCAAGATGAAAATATCCTAGCCAATGTCAACATCTCCAATATCAAGAGGAATATAATAAATGATTTATAAATAAGAGAAAACTCAAGGAAAGTGGAGGAACCATCACATCTCAATTTGAAAAGGAAATGGAAACAAATTTTTTATTGAACACAATACAATTAAACATTGTATTTCACATCCTGTCTAATGGTCATCCTATGATAGATTATCTGAAAATGACTAAATATCTATCTTTTATTCAAGTGCCAAATTTTTCATCTTCTCATTGGTCTTTATTGAGTGGTTGGAAATGGGGAAAATATCTAGCTCAAGTAGAAAAGTACGATATGAAAGAAAAGATTGTGAATGATACATTTTTTTCATTGTTTTTGGATAAGGTTGTGTATATTGATAATACTTCATGGATTTCCATGAGAATTTATATGGTAAATGACCATATCGGGCATTCCTATCTACGTGGAATTCATAAAATGAGAAAAAGTTCTACAATAGAAAATATTTATGAAATAGTTATGAAAAGTTTGAAGGAAATTGGTGGTATGGATCATTCAATGATCACAAAAAGTTGGTATGTGTTGGAGAAGATGGAGCATCAGTAATGCATGGACAAAGGAATGAATTTTGTGCTAGAATACAAATCATATCTTCACTGTATATGCTTAGTATTTATTGTATGGCACATGGGATGAGCCTTGCATTTAAAATAGTGAGAAATTTTCTATTGGTTTCAAAATTTGAATATCTTGTATGTGAGGTTCATACATACTTTTGTTGAATTCCCAAACAATTTTAGAGTTAAAAACTTTGTTTGGTGGTGTTACAAATGGAAAAAAAATTGTTAAAATATGTTGATACAAAATGGATCTCACTAAAGGGACCAACTAAAAGAATATTTGATGAATATGCATCCTTGGTAGGGGTGATGTTTGAACGTTGCTTAAGTGTATAAAAATCTCTCACTTTTGTCTTTCTACTAATTGATATAGAGACATTATTAACATTGGGGGAAATTATTCCTATGCTTCATGAAATGAATAACCTCGTGAGGATGGATCAAAATCACATGATGTATATTGATGAATAGAATAGTGCAAGAAAATTAGCATGCCTTGAATTGGATAATTTGTATCATTATGGTAGATTCTTTTACAGGTCTATCATTTACATATTGAACTAAGCTAATCAACCTAGAAAATGATGATTTTTTTTTAAGTTTGAAGAAAAATGGATGCTGTATATGGAAATGTGTGGGAATATGGTTCCCTTTTATTATAATGATAAGATACGAATATCCACCAAAGAATTTCCCATGTCAGGAGAACAATTTGACAATGTTGTGATTTTAGTGAGGCACAACTTGATAGAAATGGAAAAATCATTATCATCAGAGACAATAGAATGATTTCCTTAAGATGAATTGTTGGAGGCCATGTCTATGGTATACACTCAATATTGGAACCATTTTTAATGTTTAAAAATTTTAAAGGTTAACTTTATAGTGAAATGCAATATTTGCAGAGCCATTTTTTGTCGATAGGTCGAGATACAAGGAGAACATATTCAAGGTATTTTAGATCAAAGAAACTTGTTAGATCAATCTCAATGTTTTGTTACAACAATGTGGAAGAAATGTTGTTATGGTGCAATTATAAGATTATGGACTAAACTCACTGGTAGCGAAATCCTACAGGAAAAATACTAGAATCTTTCAAATTAGTGGATTTATGTCAAACCATGATTTTGGGATGAATGGAGGATAAGAGGATGTTTAGTTCATTTTCATTGTTGAGGTAAAAGTTGAGAAACAAGCTTGATAAAAATGTGGATACATGCTTAAGATTATATGTAACGAAGTATGAGGTTAACAAGTTTACATATAAAAGAGCACTCGCTCTATGGCGATCATATTGTGAAATAAGGGGAGAAAATAATATAACAAATTTCTCTAATGAATTTGATATGGAACATAATATTTTTTAGGATCCTAATGATTGTCCATCTGGAGAAGATTTAGATCATGTTTAGAATGTTGAAAATGAGGACCAAAGAAGGAATAAGAATTGGGAAATTAATTTCACCAACAATTCTTGATCCAATATACATGAGAGACTTGAGTCTTACTTCCATATAGGTGTTCCACGATCCACCCTTGTTGGTGATCACTGTATGTGAATTTGAGGTTATGTTTTAGGTAAAAATAAATTCTGCAAACTAAATTGTACTTTTTTGTTGTAACATTGACTATTTGAGCTACATTTGATTGATGAAATTTATATTAAGATTGATGTTTTGATGTTTATCTATTACATGTCCCTTTCTTGTATGTGACAGGAAATGAAGCTAGAATTTGAAGTAGGTTGGAAATTCTTTATGGTAGAAAGATCGCTATATGTCGATTTGAGGCTGCATTTCATGTAAAATAGATTCTATATTTTGTGTTTTTCATTGTAACATTGATTATTGGAACTACATTTACATGATGTAAGTTATATAATATTGATGAATCATTATTTAATATTTAACTATTACATCAAGAAAATAAAGTTGGAATTTGATGAAGTTGAGGTCTATCTCTTCACATAGATAGTGTCCTAGTATTAAAGGATAAATAAATAATTTAACAAGACTTCAACTAAGCAAAAATGGGATCATTCTAGTACATTAAACTATGTTAATGTTTAGCTTTGAAGTTTGTACCTTGGAAATTTTGTATGGTTTGTTTACTGCTTATGTTTGTAGTATTATGTCGATTGTGGATGTTTTGGTTTCTTTTGGTTAAATATTGTGTTAGTCCCTTGAATGCTTCTAGTTCTTATTTGATGCTTGATTGAAACCTTTGTTGTAGCTTCATTGGTTTCATTTGATTAATGATTTCCTTTGATTTAACAATTTGATCCTTGAGGAAATATGTATTTATTTCTTTTCAATTCCATGAAATAAGCATTTTCAATTTTTAGAATATATTTCCTTAGTTCATGTTTTATTTGAAAATACTTATCAATGATTCGGTATTAAGAAAGAGAAATTATCTCTGCACAACTAAGAAAAGAGAAAAATGGTCTATGTGTTAGGTTCCTACACAATCATCGTAGGATACCTATTGGCACGAGACCAACATAACTCTAATGTGACATGTTATCATTGTTCCTACTAACTTGGGATACATTGTAATTGCATAAGCTCATAAAGTGTGCCCTAAGGATGCCAATTGGACTTGTTGATTTGCATTCATTTTATTCTTTAGTTCTTTTTACTTGTAGTTGAAGAATTAGTAGAAAGTGAGAATTGCATTAGCTTGGGCTATGGTTTATGTGCCCTTGAAGAGATGCACCTTTAGTTGTACTTATGTGTTACTAACTTACTATAAGCAGTTGGTTGTAGCTTCCATACATGATACAAAATCCACGTAAATATTTTTTAAGGTTCATGTCTTGCAATCTTACCAAATATGAGAGTGGATTATGGAATCGAACTCCTAATTTACCATATTAGGCTCCATTGTTTTCATGTAATAAGACCGTGATGAGAACTTGTAAGCAATTGGGTGTATATATTTGTACTATTAAAACTCCGTGTGCTTATGTATGATTGTGTTCATGCAGGTAGAACATTAGGTGATCTATTACTATTGGTGTTCTAGCTCAAAACACAAATCCAATTTGTCTCCTATTTTCCTTGTAAGTGGTTGAAAGCCTATCTCTCTTCACCTACGTTTGCATGAAGAGAGAGTGGCTGAAAAGCTCTTGCTTTAGCTATGTGATTATTGTTTTTTTTAACTTTACCTGATATTTCAACATAAGTATTTTACCATTTAAATAATTTATATAATTTATATCTTTAATATTAAATTTATATCATATGAATCTATTGAATTTGTTTATATATATATATAT
>LPNX010573549.1:577786-668428 GCA_001517045.1 Pseudotsuga menziesii
ATATTATCAAAATTACTATTGAAAATAAAAAAATTATGTAATTATCAAAATTTCATTACTATACAAAAAAATCCTATTGAACAATTTCTTTTCAGAAGCAACTATTATCTTCGACTTGATTATATCATCTTAAGCATATTTTTTAAGAAAACCCTCATTTCCTTATCTATCCACTCATATTACGTGTGCTTTTTACGAAAAACATAACAACGTACTACGAAAGCATTGTTTAAAGCATAACAGCCTACTATAAAAGCTATGGTGAGTACCAATCTGATAATAGTCAAGAAATCACTCAATGGTTAAATTATCTCGTTTTTCATAAATGTACATGCTACGAAAAGACCTTGTCATGTTTTAGACTAGTGATTTTATATAAGTGATGGTTGTGAAAGGAAATTAATAAGTCATTTATTGAGCGTTATGCGGTGAAAAAATATTTTAAATAAAAATTATTATTAATTTATTTTATTTTTGTTATTTTGATTTTTAAAATCTATATTTTTATAGATAAATTTATTATATTGTTTTTTTTTAATTATTTAAATAAAAATTATTATTATTTAAAAAATAGTTGTTTACTCTTTCTATAGTTAAAAATATTGTGCTTTTGTTTTGTAGAATAATCTATGTTTTGTTTTGTTCATAACAAGGTTAAGATACTATTGACTCCTTTTATAGCCATTTTAATATATTGTTTCCCCACATTCAATTTACCAAACAAATCGAACAAGGTAAGTGTGTGCTCTTTCTAGATATCTTTATTACTTGCTAAACAAATGGTGCCTTCTTTAGCCATGTGTATTCCAAGAAAACCCACACCAATAGGTACTTCTCTAGATATCTTTATTGCTTGCTAAACTAATGGTTCTCTTTTGCCATGTGTATTCCAAGAAAACCCACAACAATAAGTACCTTCACACTTGATCAAAAATATGTAGTCATAAAAATCCTCATATCCAAAGCTGTTTACATCTCTAAACCCATCATTTTAAAGTAAAAAGTTAATCTAAATTAACAAAATCTTCTAATCCATCCTTCATCATAAATTCCACAAACCCCTCCTCAATACCCTTACCCCATCCTTCATCTCCATTCTTTACATTCATAAAATCAATAATCACATTACCAAAATAGCATTCCCACAACAACAAACATTTACTATATATATTTTAATTAAACTAAAATCTTAGTATCAACCCAACTAAAATCTTAGCACGCATTAATAAACCCATTACCTGAGAAAATTTCTTGAAATCCAAAAACATTATTCCATTTCTTTCCCTTTCTTACATTTATATTCTTTATTATATTTCTTAATTCTCTGTCGGTAAGAAGAAAATATATGTTAATATTATTAATGTGTAAGTTATATAAAATTATGTATCACGTTTTATTTTCATTATCTTAATACTCATATTTTGGATCTCCTTTTCATTTGATACTCTTCTAATGCCTTCATAGATTTAAAGCAAAGAAAATTTTGAAGTCAAAGATTACGCACGATGATTACAAGAAAAAGAAATAAGTGTTTGTTTTGAATTCAGTGAGCCACCAAAGTTGGTCTTTGACTTTTGAGTGATTCAAGTTCTGACTTGGATATTGTTTTTGGGTTCTTATTATTTTTTATAAGGACATATATGACTGAGTGGCCGACCATAAGTTTTATGAGAGGATCCTATTTTGTATTTGATGCCCATGCTCTAGTAGTTAGAGTCAATAGAAGTGATTTTCCTCTTGATGTACTGCTGGTTGATAGTGGCTCCATATACATATGTTTTGGACTGCTGTAATTTACTGATGTATCCAGTTCTTTTGATTTAATTGAATAACAAAAAAATGTTTTTTTCGTCTAAAAAAATATTTAAAGCAAAAAACAATTTGAAGTCAAAGATTACGCACTATGACTACAAGAAAAAGAAATAAGTGTTTGCTTTGAACTTAGTGAGCCACCAAAGTTGGCAAAAAGTCATAAAATAGATCCTGCATTAAGTTAAAGTCAAGATTACGCATGATGGCAAGAAGAAAAAGAGAGAGGTGTTTGCTTTGAACTTAGTGAGCCACCAAAGTTGGCAAACAGTCATAAAAGAGCTGCTGGTCGACCAGAAAACAAAACACTTTTGATAAATACTGTCAAGAATATGAACGGAGTGGTCAAAAATCCCGTCAAAAATATGATATTATGGTAAAAGTAATTTTAGGAATTAAAACTACTTATTTCAATTTTTTAAAAGTTGGCAGCAGGTCAATCGATCAATTAAATCATTTCAATTTTAATTATGTTGATTGGATAAGATAAATATAAAAATTTATTGTTTAAACTGAATTTATAATAATTTTGGCAGCTTCATAGACCAGAAATAATGTTTATTTTTTAAATTACATGCTTGTGTTGGTTGGATGGGGTAATTGTAAAATTTTATTGTTTAATTTAAAATTATAAAATTTTAGATAGACAATAAATAGTGTTTAATTAATCTGCATTTTTAGTTGATAATGTTGTATTCTAAAGGAATTCTTGCCATTCCAACGTCCGTTTTTGAATGGCAAAATCGTGTTAGATTAATTGTTGAGAAAGATTCTCTCCATTTCAATGGTGGGATATGGAAAAAGAGTCGTGGAGGGCAGCTTTAAATTGAACTTTTCCTTGGCCTTTTTAGAGGTTTCTGGCCCTTTTTCATAAGTGAAAGAGTTAAAATTGACCAAAAAAATAAATTCAAAATCTTATTTTTACTTTTTCAATTAAGGACATAATTTATAACATCTTAAAAGAAATGGAGACCATAATTTATAACAACATTTCAAGAAAAAGATAAAATTTAAAATTACCTATCAATGTAAATTTCATAGTTTATTTAAATTTATAAGATATAATGTTTTATGATCTCATTAAAATCTTGTGACACAAATAAAAAAAAGTGTCCTAAGATTATGCTCACCTACAAGTTAAACAGAGTGCAGTGAACTGAAGAAAACAGAGCAAATTTGGGAAAACAGAACAATACAGAGAGTAACACTCAATCCATTTATATTAACTGAAGCATACAGAAAACAGTTGCAACAAACACCGCAGAAATAGGATCTGCGTTAAATAAACTACCGTTCAACTAACTGACTCATAAATTCTCCATTATTTCAAGTCTTCCCCTTAATGGAGAATGGTTTAACAGCTACACCTAACATTTCCTTAAACCATTCAAATTTGATCTTTCCAAGAGGCTTTGTGAAAATGTCAGCAGTATTTTCACAAGTATTACAATATATGAGAGCTATTTCATTCGATTGTAGCTTCTCTCTAACAAAATGATACTGAGCATCAACATGCTTTGTCTTTGCATGAAAGATCGGATTATTTGCCAACTTGATTGAACTTTGGTTATCACATTTGATTACTGTAGGTTCATTTTGTTCTTTTCCGACATCTTGAAGAAGTCTTCTCAGCCAAACAGCTTCACAGGTCGCTGCACACAAGGCCTTGTATTCTGCTTCAGTAGAGGACAAAGATACAATATGCTGCTTTTTACTGCTCCATGAAACAATTCCAGATCCTATGCTAAATGCATATCCAGTGGTTGATCTTCTATCATCCGGATTCCCAGCCCAATCAGAACATGAATAACCTGTCAACTCAACAACAGAAGCATCAGTATATTTAATACCAAAATCAAGTGTTCCTTTTAGATACCTGAGTACCATCTTTGCTGCATTCCAATGGCTTTCTTGAGGTTTTGCCATAAACTGACTTAGCACACTCACTGAATATGCAATGTCAGGTCTAGTTGTGGTGAGATAATTCAAACTACCCACCATATGTCTATACATTGTATCATTCACCTCCTTTGAACCATCATCACAAGAGAGTTTCACATTCTGCTGCATGGGAACAGCAGAAGATTTACACTGATCCATTTTAAATCTCTGAAGTACATCTCTAACATACTTACTCTGACAAACAAATGTTTGACCTGCATTCCTCCAAACTTCAAGACCTAGACACTAATGAAGCTCACCCAGATCTTTCATATCAAAAACTTGTGACAACTGCTCCTTGATTTCATCAATCAGAGTCTCTGCATTTCCTATAATTATTAAGTCATCAACATATACAGAGATCAATACTATATACCCCTGCTCATCACATTTGATATATAGATTTGGATCACTCTTGCTCCTTAGAAATCCCTATTGAAGAAAGAAAGAGTCGATCTTCTCATACCATGACCTAGGTGCCTATTTTAGTCCATACAACGCTTTCTTTAACTTACACACTAAGTGTTCTTGCCCCTTTTCCACAAACCCTTCAGGCTGAGTAAGGTACACCTCCTCTTTTAACTCACCATTCAAGAAGGCAGATTTAACATCTAATTGGTTTAACTTCCAATTATACTTTGTAGCTAAGGCAATTAATAATCTGATAGTATTCAATTTACCTACAAGTGCAAATGTTTTAGCATAGTCAATACCTTCTGTTTGTGAGTATCCCTTTGCCACCAATCTAGCTTTATATTTGTCTATGCTACCATCTGACTTAAACTTGGGTTTGTATATCCATTTGCATCCTATTGGCTTTTTATGTTTAGGCAATTCAGTCAATTCCCAGGTATTGTTTTGCATGATTGATTCATATTCCTCCTCCATTGCATTTCTCCATTCATCATGTACATTGGCTTCATCAAAACTAATGGGTTCTATGACATTCGAAATGCTACTCATAAGGGCATAGTCTTTGTACCTTTCAGGAGCTCGAACCTGTCTTGAAGATCTTCTTAGCTGTAGCTTATCTTCTTCTTCGCTGTGTGAACTTTTGTCTTCATCACTAGTTGAGCTTGGACTGCTTTTATCACTGAATCCCTCTTGCTGTTGCTGTTGTCCCTGTGTTTTTGGCTGCTGTAATACAGTTTGCTGTTGTACTAATTGTTGTTGTTGTTCTTGTTTAACCCCATCATCAAGAACTTTATGCCATTCCTCATGGCTTTGGTTGCTGTTCTCTGAAATTTTTATTTCCTGTTCATGGAAGAGTACATCTCTACTTGCAAATACCTTGTGAGTAGAAGGATCAAACAATTTATATGCTTTGAATTGAGAACAGTAACCTATGAAGATACATTTAATGGCTTTAGCATCCAGTTTCTTCCTATTTTCCTTTGGAATATGTGCAAAAGCCGTACACCCAAAAACTTTCAAATTCTGAACTACTGGTTTGAAACCATACAAAGCTTCAAAAGGAGTAATATTATCAAGACTCCTAGTTGGACTTCTATTCTTTAGGTAAACAACAGTATTTATGGCTTCACCCCAGAAGGTATTTGAAAGATTCTTACCTTTCATCATACTGCGTGCACATTCTACCAAAGTTCTGTTTTTCCTTTCAGCAACTCCGTTTTGTTGTGGAGTGCTGGGTACTGTAAACTGTTGTACTATTCCATTACCTTTGCAATATTTGTTGAAGTCCCCTGATTTATACTCTCCCCCTTGATCTGAACGAAGGATTTTAATGGATTTTTCTGTCTACTTTTCAACCATGTTTCTGAATTCCTTAAAGTACTCAAAAACATCACTCTTTCTTCTAAGAAAGTAAACCCATGTGTATCTTGTGCAATCATCAATTAATAGCAGAAAATAAAATGCACCTCCTAACGATCTAGTTTGCATAGGCCCGCAAACATCAGTATGCACAAGATCTAACACATCTCTTTTTTTCTTATCAGGATTAGAAGGAAATTCATCTTTGTGCATCTTTCCTAATGCACATCCTTCACAAGCAATGTTCACATTTTTTAACATGGGAAGTCCTTCAACCATATTATGTTTCAGTAATAACAATAAATCTTGATAATTGATGTGGCCATACCTTTGATGCCAAAGAATCTCTGTTGGCATAGTTGCAGAAGTTAATGCGTGATGCTCTTTACTGGTAACGTCAAGTTTGTATAGGCCTCCTACTCTGACTCCCTTTGCAAGAGTTTTATACTGGTCCATTAAGTCCTTCACTATGCAGTAATTTTTGAAGAATTCAACCTTCAAATTCTGATCTGTAATAGTAGACACAGATATCAGATTTTTCTTTATCCCTGGCACATACACCACATTGCGAATGTGACGAACACTTCCATTTGGCAATGTCACTGGAATATCTCCGTATCCCTTGATCTGATAAGCACGGTCATCACCAAGATATATACTAGCACCATTCTGTGTTTCTTTATAGTTAGTATACCACTTTTTATTACAAGTCATATGCACTGATGCTCCGGAGTCAACAAACCAAGCATCAATATCATCAATTTCAGCAAATAAAGCAGCATTAGACACAAACAGTCTAAGATCCCTTGAGTCAAAATTTGGGGTTTCAGCAATCTCATCAACAATTTCATCTTTAGCTATAAACAGTTTTAGATCATGTTTTGATGAGTCTTCTGCAAAATGACCTGAATATTTTTTAGGTTGTCTATTCCTAGCCTCATCATTCTTCTTCTTATGACAGTCTTTAATAAGATGTCCAGGTCGACCACAATAAAAACAACTTTTTGACTCATTCCTGTTAAATGGCATACCTTGATTCGGTCTTTGAGGAGGTCTGCTCTGTGATGACCTGCCTCCTCTGCCTCTTTCTCCTGATCTCCCTCTTGGGGATCTCTTATTTGCCCACAAAGCCAAATCTAAATCTTGAGGATTCAAGTTCCAATGCCTCTCTTCTTCTTGCAGCAAAATACCTGTCAGCTCTTCAAAAGTAGGAGGTTTCTCCCTTGCTGCGAGACCTGTTATAAACATATGGTAGTCCTCTAGCATACCATTCAATGTAATTTTTATGAGATCAGTGCTGGAGACTTTTTCTCCTATGTCTCCTAGCTTATCCTTCACTTCTTTGATACGACCCAAGAATGAACTAACAGACTCATTTGCATCCATCTTAATGCCTAGCAATTTAGTTTTTAAGAAAAGCAGACGGTTTGTATTGCTAGTTTCATACAGATCTTTAAGCGATGTCCACGTTTCAGCAGAAGTTTTAGCTTCTCTGATATGTGGAATAATACTATCTTTAACAAACATTCGTAACAGTACCTTGGCTTTGTTCTCACGCTTATCCCAGTCTTGAATTTGTGCTGGTGTTCCACCCGCAGCTGCTACAGGTTTCGCTTCATTTCCATTGGTGATTGTCCAGACACCATAGCCTTCCATCAGGGTCTGCATTTTGAATTTCCAGTTTATGAAATTCGAGCCATCCAATTTGTTGGCCTCATTGAGATAGGTCTCTGCCAATGGATTTGACATCTCAGCAACTCCGCGGTACTATGCTCAGCTTAGCTCACACACAATAGCTCCTCTCAAGCAGCAGGCTTCTCCTCACGCAGTCAACTTCTTTCCACAGTGAATTTGACAACCTCTATACCTCCAGGCAGCAATTCTTCTACGCAGAATCGGCACAACGCTGCTCTTCAACATAGAATTGGCTCCTCTCAACGAAAGTTTCACACGTCCTTTCTACGCAGCTCTGCGTTCAAGTGATCTAGGTTGTCTTCAACACGCAATACACAACTCTGCTCTTCCACTGCACAACAGGGTCTCTCTACTAGGGCCGGAAACCTCTAGCACAGCTCTGTGTTACAATACACGAGCTCTCTTCCTCTGCACCACGGGATCTCTAAAACACATCACAGTAGAAAACAAAAAATGATTCCAGCAATGTTTTCCACACCAACTCTTCTCTCTGCTACTCCACAAGGCAGGCAAACTCCCGTGCTCTGATACCAAGTTAAACAAAGCGCAGTGAACTGAAGAAAACAGAGCAAATTTGGGAAAACAGAACAATACGGAGAGTAACACTCAATCCGTTTATATTAATTGAAGCATACAGAAAATAGTTGCAACAAACACCGCAGAAATAGGATCTGCGTTAAATAAACTACCATTCAACTAACTGACTCATAAATTCTCCATTATTTCAAGTCTACATGGATCAAGACACCAATTAACCTTCAAAAATTAGGCTCACCCTCCAAAATATTGGAATTTGGAAATATCATGATTCATAAGCCTTAAGAAGTTAGGTGGCCATGAAAATGGAGGATGAGATAAGCTATTCTAAGCATATACATTGGTTTGGAGTCGTTATATCAAAATGCAAAAAAATGTTTAGGTACATGCATGAAATTATATAATTTTCTCCTTATTTGGGTGTATGTAATTATGTGATAGTTGGTTGAATATGATCAAATCGTCAATTTTTCCATTGAACCCTTGGCTTACCAAGTACCAAAGGAAGTGCCTATGTTGTTATGTATGTCATTTCCCCATAAAAAAAGATGAGACAATTTTCTTAAAATTCAACATCTCATTATTACTGTCCTATGGCTCCTTGCGAATTACCATTCTTCATTTTTGATCAAAAACATTCCTTCCCTAAACTCTATGGAGGGAGCTCTTTGCTTCTTCATCAATATGATATTTTATCACTATTTGAAAGCTCCAGAATGTTTCCTCTCAGTATGTGAAGTCGACCTAGCTAACAAAAAAAATCTAGGTGGCTAGCGGGATCACCCCACTATAAAAGTAGATGACTTAGCTTAATGATCAAGGATTCATTCGAGTACTTACCTCATTAAAATAGAAATAAATAATACATATGTGAATTAGCATCTTGTACTCATAATCATACCTTATCCTCAATTTCAATATTTTTGATGAATAAGAGGAAGGAATCATATACAATATGAAAGATAAAAGTAAGCCAATAAATTGTAAACTAAGCCATTGTTAGCACTCTGAATTTTCCTTGGGATGTATCAAGGAAAACCCAAGGTAACATCAAAAAAATTTCATTAATTGATATTTTTCACATTTACCAAGGGAGTTGGTTCCCTAATGATTGAATCTTAATGTTTCTAGAATAGGTGAGTAATTTATTTTTAGTTAATTCATGTATGTAACGAAACTGTTCTTTAGAGACAGAATTTGAGTAAACTTTTTATTGAGGAATTATAGGATCTAAGGGATTCTAGGAGATATTTCAACCCAAGCATTATGGATCTGTAACAAATTTCATTTTGTACTTAAGCACTGTTAGGGTATGTTGCAAGGTAGCTTTTCAAATAGCTCGCAGAAGCATTTGTCAGCTCATTGATGCTTGGGGAGCTCGAGAAAACTTGAGGTCAGATCAGAGGAAAACCCGAAATGTAAATTACTAGAACATATACAGAGTTTTCAGATTCTGGCTGTATTTGGGTTATCTTTGCATTCAAAGTTTTTTAAGGTTATTTGTGAATAAATTGGCCAAATTCCGACGTTTTGGGTATACAGAATCAACTTCTTATGAATACACAAAGATATATTGTTGTATGATATATTTGCGCATAGAGCAATTGCCAATTAAATTCAATGATTTAAATCGGAAGTAAATTCTTGCTTGAATCATTTTTGTGAATGTACTAACCAATTAGCTAATCGATTGAAAGAATTCATTTGAGTATTAATAGATAATTGTAGATAGACTCGGGTTTGAATGCCCAGAGGGTGTGTATACACAATCGATCAACGATTGCTTTGTTTCATTAGGTAGATCAATGACAAAGAGAGAGTCGACTGAAGTGCGTGACTAAAGCAAGGAAATGGATGAAATTGCCAGAAAAGAATATGCTTAACATATTCAGGAGATATCTATGAAGAAATCCTTAAGTTAAACAGTGGGAAAGTCATGTTTGATCGATAGTTAGTATTCATTTCGGAGAATCAAAGTGTTCGGGGTTTAATGAAACTTTAGTTTTCCGTAAAATGTTTTGTTAAACGTATTTTATGACCTTTGAAATCCGTTGTATGTTATGTTTAAGGGTCTTTGCTACAGTTACAAGAACCACCAACTTTGGTGACAATTAGCAAAGTTAGGGAATAAGCTTGAAATTCACTTTTCTGGACAGATTTTTTTTAAAAGTAAGGTCTGCACTAAAGCTCTAAGTCTGTGTCAAATGGTATAGAACTAGTGAAATATCTATTGGAGGGAAGAGCTCAGTATCATGGCAAGTGGTGCCCGCATCAAGTGGTATCAGAGCATAGAATTTTCTCTCTGTATTCATAGAATTTTGGTGATTATTATAACTGATGTTTTTTCTTGCTAAGAACAAAGAATTTTTATGATTGGAATATAAAGAGAAGCAGATAAAGAAGATCTTGAAAGAAGACCATGGAAGGTGAAGAAAGGCTGGACACGGTTTCCATACATTAGCATACTATTTGTAGAAAGAAGCAAAATTCAAAACAAGGGATGATCCATTTGGGTACAGATGAATGGATGAACAAGATCATGGATATTGAAGGTGTAAGGTTGATATCATGTTGACTTTAATTTTGAGATTGCACGTAACAAAACCAAGAAGGATGGTTACAGTGATGGAGTATGGAGGAGGATCCAAAGTAACTTTTATTCCTTGGTAATGCATGAAGCTCATAGTAAGATCAGGTTTGAGGATCTAACTAAGTTAAATTGAAATGTCATTTTTTTTCAATTTATAGACTAATAATAATAAAGTTGTGAAAGGAAAATGATAGATCAGGGAAAGAAATTCTACCTTGGGAGGAAGTAGAATAAAGGAAGAATACTCTAAAGAGGATATTGGATGACTGTAATAGTAAAGTTAGCAGAAGGAGGAAGAATTTTGCAACAATAGTATATGTGTTCATGGGAAGGTGAACATAAAAGAACCAGAGTTTTCATTTACTAAGAGAGGTTTTCTTGAAGAACGAACTATGAAGCAAGAGTACTATAATAGAGGACCATTGGTGTTTTCAAATGAAGACAGAAAATGTGTATGAACACAAATACTCTTGAGAGAGTTAGCAGAATTGGAGATTCTAGACAAGTGAGAGAAGGAAGTTGTTGAGGTTGACACTAAAGAACTTCAAAGTTCTTGAGAAATCAGATTTATTGAAATCTCACAGGTAATTGGTCTTTTGTTTTGTTTTCAACTAAATTGTGAAATAGATTGTTGATGATAGGTATCAGCAGTAAAGGGGAATTATGGTAAGAACCTAATAGTTTCCAGCTGAAGGTTGGAACAAAGAGGACAAGCTGAATGTTCTTAAGAGAAGGGAGATTTGTAGAAGCCAGAGAAGCAAAAGATGCTCAAGTAAAGGTTCTAGAAAAGGGAATCAATAGAAATACTAGTCGACGGACTAAGCATGGAAGAGCTTAGTATGGTATTTGAGGACAAGTTGATAGAGTCAGCTTGTAGAGATGGCTTGGTTGCAGCTCACAATGAGCAAGGAGAAGCTCATAGAAGAAGGAGAGTTATGATTACTGAAAATCATAGTAAAGGTTCAGAGAAATGCCATGAAATGTTAAGTCAAGACAGACATGATAAGAGATTAGATGAAATGGAGGTACAACTAGAGATGTTGGAAGAACTACTACTAAGAGGTAAGGAAGACCAAAGGTATGGGTGGATTTTTGCAAAGAAAGTGAAATGGAATATGTTGTAGATGAAGTTCAAGAACATGTTTAATGCTAATTTGAGAGAAGCATTTATAACAGTTGAGTATGAGGATAGGGGATGCATATGTGAACCTGAACAAGGAAAAATCCTTGGAGAAGATGAATATGAAGGTGAAGAAATTGATGAGATCCGAAAATCTGATATTTTTTTCTGACAATTTGTTTATAAATGTAGGATTTGGAAGTACTAAGAATGAAGAATAGTTATTGAAAACTGTTATGCAGGTTCAGAGATATGGAGACATGCTTTCCAAAAACATAAAGGAAGGTCATGGATAGGGTTTGGTCACCAGAAAAAGTGAGACAATCTTTCAATGGAAGGTAGTGGATGCAGTGACTAAAAGGCAGATGAAGAACTTTGTTGAAAGAAATAATAGTGGGAAGAGACATCCAAATTTAAAACTTACCAAGAAGGTTGAAGGATTGATGTCCAAAGAATCAAAAGAGCACATGGAGTCCCATGTTTTTCAATCTGATGATATTTTTGTGAATGCAGATTGTGCTAGGGAGAAGTTGTCTTGTGAAGAAAATTTTATTAAAGGATATCATGCTTCTAATGATTGGTGTAAGCATGCAGGTTCTGAAGTAAATGAAGATGGACAATTTTCTAAAAGAAGCACAGAGATTGGTGAAGATTGTAATCCCATATATGATGATGAATACTTCTTAGAAGAAGACAATTTTGAACTACTACAGCAGAAGAAGTGCATCGATGTATTGGTTGATGGAGGACAAGTTCAACATGTGGATCAAAGAAATAAGGTTGAATATAGAAATTATGATGTAAGAAAAAATAAGTATGATGTATATTTTGTTTTGACAGAAGAGAATAGAAATGAAGAAGAGAATTATGATGACATGCTTGAGAAATGCCATAGGAAAATTGAGTTGCTGAAATAGTTGCTAGAAGAACCTAAATATGAAACTAGAATTGCAGTAAGAGAAGAGGAATGTTTGGAAATTCCTGGCAATGAAAAGATATCTAAATTTATTGAAGGAGCAAAGGAATATTTTTGTTTTTAGAACATTGATTTTTCTACAGGTATAGAAAAGGATGTTGATGAATACGTTGCTGTGATTGAAAGGATGGAGTATGATTGGTTATTTGATAATGAATTTGAGATTCAAGGACAACAGAGGAATATTGATGAAGATGATGTCTACAAAGACATTGAGGCTGAGAGAATGGAAAAATCACAAGGAAGATATCAACAGCTTGAAGATGAAGAGTTTGAAGAAGATGCTAATGTGGGAACTATTGAAGATCTCAGAAACTATTTACTGGAATCTGAGTCAACATGAATACTTGGAAGAAGGAGTACCGTATGAGACTAAAAAGTCTTATGATTCAAGTACTAATGAGTTGTGTTTGATTGCAGGTTATACAAAAGAAAACAGAGGACAGTTACTGAATACTGTCATGAAATTCGAAGATGAAGATTTTTCTTTTGGAAGCATAACCATGGAATAGAGTCAGAATTATGTTATGAAGGAAGATGAGATATTTTTATCTCATAAAGATAATAAATACTTAAACTGATTTTCTTGTGATGCAAGGATAGAAGAAATTGTTGTTGTAGAGGATGAAGAAGAACACTTTGATGTAGTATTTGGTGATTTTGAGGAAGAAATACAGATGTTTAGAAACTAGTTGATCAATCTAAGGATTGATAAATGAAGACTATATGGTAGAGAATAAGGAACTAGAATATGTAATTAGTTTTCTATGGATGAGCTGAGTATTTTTCATACTTGGGGATGTGAGGAGAGAAAGATGCAGCAACCAGTAGATATTGACAACAACAAATTTCAACAAAGAGTTTATCAGTCAGAGGATAAGTTGAATGAATAAATTGAAGAAATGAGGAAGTTGATGGTAAATATGCCTCAAAAAAGACATATTAAAGGGACCCAAACAGTCAATAGAAGGGTTCTTATGACTGTACAAATTTCATTAGCAAAGCAAATGAAGTATTCCAGAATAAGGTTTGGGAACTTGGAGGGTTCAAGTCATACAGACTTGTGGCTATCACATTGTTACAGAAAAGTGATAGACCTCATAGACAGGATTCTATGAATCTTTTCTAACTTGGGAGTCTGATGTAGGAGAATAGCTTCTCAAGATCAAAATTTGTTCATTAACTAATATTTTTCACATTTACCAAGGGAGTTGGTTCCCTAATGATTGAATCTTAATGTTTCTAGAATAGGTGAGTCATTGATTTTTAGTTAATTCATGGATGTAACAAATCTGTTCTTTAGAGACAAAATTTGAGTAAAACTTTTATTGAGGAATTATAGGATCCGAGGGATTCTAGGAGATTTTTCAACCCTAGCATTATGGATCTGAAACAGATTTCATTTTGTATTCAGGCATTGTTAGGGTATGTTGCAAGGTATCTTTTTAGATAGATCGCATAAGCATTTTTCAGCTCATTGAAGCTTGCGGAGCTCAAGAAAACTTGAGGTCATATCAGAGGAAAACCCAAAATGTAAATTCCTAGAACATATACAGAGTTTGCAGATTCTGGATGTATTTGGGTTATCTGTGCATTCAAAGTTTTAGAAGGTTCTTTGTGAATTAATTGGACAAATTCCTGTGTTTTGGCTATACAGAATCAACTTCTTATGAATACACAAAGATATATTGTTGTATGATATATTTGTGCATAGAGCAATTGCCAATTAAGTTCATTGATTTAAATCGAAAGTAAATTCTTGCTTGAATAATTTTTGTGAATGTATTGACCAATTAGCTAATCGATTGAAAGAATTCATTTGAGTATTAATAGAGAATTGTAGATAGACTCAGTTTTGAATGCACAGAGGGTGTGTATACACAATCAATCAACGATTCCTGTGTTTCATCAGGTAGATGAACGGCAAAGAGAGAGTCGACTGAAGTGCGTGACTAAAGGAAGGAATTGGATCAAATTTCTAGAAAAGAATATGTTTAACATATTGAAGAGATATCTGTGAAGAAATCCTTAAGTTAAACAGTGGGCAAGTCGTGTTTGATCGATAGTTAGTATTCATTTCGGAGAATCAAAGTGTTAGGGGTTTAATGAAACTTTAGTTTTCCATAAAAGGTTTTGTTAACCGTATTTTAGGACCTTTGAAATCCGTTGTATGTTATGTTTAAGGGTCTTTTCTATAGTTAGCAGAACCACCAACTTTGGTGACAATTAGCAAAGTCAGGGAATAAGCCTGAAATTCACTTTTCTGGACATAATTCTTTTTAAAAGTAAGGTCTGCACTAAAGCTCTAAGTCTACATCAAATGGTATAGAACTACTGAAATTTCTATTGGAGGGAAGAGCTCAGTATCATGGAAGGTGGTGCTTTGCATCATTATGTTGACCTCACATCACTCTTCCTAGCGAAATGATTTTGAATCATTGATCTCGTTGGGGTGCAGGCCTGAACTAGAGCAATGTGTTGGGGTGTAAACCTGCGTTTTTATATTTTTTACAATGAGAATAGTATCCCACATGCACTAGGTGAGAAACTATTCAGGTGCTTATATGTGCCGACGATTGCAACACATATCGATGTTGGGTAAGCAGGGTGCTTCTTACGGGCTCCTCCTCCATGTGACCAGGTATTTAGTGCTTGGTCTTAGGCTTGCTTGACCTCTACATTGCTTGATAGATAAAGTATCTCTTGGTGTTGAGCTTAGACTTGGAAATTGGGCTTGTCCAAATAAATTTTTATAAAATAAACATAGGCCCTGTAATAAGTCTCAAAACACAAAATTGGCTTAAAAAGCAAAAAATTGACTGGAAAACTATTTTTTTAAAGCCCCAATTATAAAAAACTCTCTTTCTTTTACCCAGAGAACCAATATTTTGGTTGTTTGACAAAATTGTCATTATCAAATGAGCAAAACCTCGGAGCGACCAAATCACCAATGAAAGCTTGAAATTTATATGGTGATAACACCAACTCTTGCAAAATAAAATAGTGCTAACAACTAGCCCACTTTCGGTTGAAAGAGGCTAGCTTCCAACCTAAAATTATTTTGTGGTTACCTTGGGGTTTCCTTGATATAACCCAAGGAAAATTCTGAGTGCTAACAACCATATAATCATATATAATTGGTTGGAATTCCTTAGTAACATGGATAGAAATTTTGGATCCTTAGTTAGAAGAGATAAATTACAATTTGTGACCTGCATGGTTCCAACTTCCACCCATTCACTTGTCAGGAATTTTGCAGCAACGTTTGGCTAACTTGTCTACTGCATGTCATTCTAGAAATATGGAAGCCTCGAGCTCTACCTACTGTGTGCCAATGAGGTTCACAAAGTGGACGATGGGAGTTCCCAATTCCTATAGCTGAATTGTTGACTATGTGGATGCAATAATACCATTGGGAATGCTCTTCTCTCTTCTCCATGCAGAATGTGATAGAACACATGTGATGTTGTAGCTATACTTGTAAGTAGCACATTAATGGTTTCATGTTAAATACTAAATTTCCTTCCCATGTTGATTCGATGAATCATAGATTGGTACAAAACACAAGCAAAATTTTATTAAAATCCTAATGATTTCAATCCTAGAGCCTCGATCTCTTAACTTCTCAAGCTTAGAATTTTCTCTCCAAACTTCCAATCCTTCCATTAGAAATTTTGAAAACTTCATTTGAGGTTTTGGTTCTATCTAAAAAGAATATTGTGGAGACTTGGAAGAAGAATTAGTTGCAACTTTGCAAGGCTCTAGTTCATGACGTGCATGGCATGCGCGCAAGATTGATTCCATTTCCTTTCACCTCCATCCCGTCTACATACCTGTAGTCTATCATGACAACTAACAAACGTTCAACAACAATATTTGATGCCCCTATGAATCGATGTTCGGTGATGCTACATTGCTAAACTACTAGGTATTTTTT
Organism: Pseudotsuga menziesii; assembly: GCA_001517045.1. NCBI lineage: Eukaryota > Viridiplantae > Streptophyta > Pinopsida > Pinales > Pinaceae > Pseudotsuga > Pseudotsuga menziesii. The sequence goes on from LPNX010573549.1 coordinate 594,165, forward strand.
AAATAATTTAACCATTTTTTAGGGTGTTATGTATTCATTAGGTTTCCAAGGTACATCATTCTTACATCTCTTAAGATTGAATAACTTTACTCTCTCTAGCAAAGAAGACTTTGTTTTTCATCCGGAGTTGTTGATTTCATCGCATCCACTTAAGACACTTCGATAAATTGGATGGTAGAAGACAATGTTGCAACAATGGATCCCCTCAGTATTGGAACCGGGAAGGAGAAGGAGATGGTTGAACATACAAATTCATTAATGCCCAATTTCCTTGTGAATGCTACTCAATCCTCATCATCTATGGCTTAATGATCATATTTTCCAATAGCCAGGAAGCATTCCCTACAACGTTTTGTGGAGAAGCACAAGAACATGTACCATAATTACTTCTCATTTTCCATTATGTTATGTTTTCCATTGAAACTCACAAGTAGAAACTAAAACTAAATGTGTTGTGTGTTTTTGTGTTGTGCAACCTTAATGCAAATGAAAAATATCTATGTACGACAACCTAAGCAGATAATACTGAGCCTACATAAAATCCATCATCACCATCATCTTCAATAGGGATCCACTCAAAATCTCCTCCATAATCTCATTGTTCACAATGAAAATCTCAAGAATATCAATGGCTCAATACTTTGTAAATTAATATAGGTTTATATTTTGTTTGGAATTTGTGTCGTAATTGAAAATTTTAGGGTCCTTTCTTATTTTTCAAAGATGGCTGACTCATCACATCGTGTCAATTAGATCATGGCTTTGCACGGTACGTTTATGTAAATATTTGTTCAGCGAAATTGATTGCGTGGTTAAGAAATTTTTGGTATTCACATGTCTTTGCGTTGTAATCGTAGACGGTAATACTCACTAACAATCAAAGGACACTCACAAACACTAGGGGTTTATGAGGCTGCATTTTATCATTGCATGACTACCAAGTAGAAACGGGACTCCGAAACAGGGCTATCGGGGTGGGCAGTTTTGATCTATTGCAAAGCTGGAGAATTACAGAGCAACACTCACGGCAAGGGCTTGCATTTACTGAGCTTCCTCCCTTTGGATTACACATGAACCAGCAAACACGACTGATGCTGCTAAGATATCATTACTACATAGGGGTATTAAGACAATATTTGTGTAAATTGTGTCAATTTAAGACAAAAGAAAAATTGTGCATTGTCTTACATTTAAGATAATGAATTGTCTAAAATTTAAGACAATAGTTTAAGGCACTCGCTTAAAGACAATATTTAAGACTATACACAAATTTTCTTTTGTCTTCAGTTGTGACAATTTACAAAAATATTGTCCCAAATATTGTTAATACCCCCTCTATGTAATAGTGATAGAATGTAAATATTTATGATAGGGCACCGTGGAATCGAACCACCAATCTTCTGCATGTTATAATGCATATGCTCTACCATTAAGTTGAAACCCTACAACTTCATATACAAGAAGAATATTTGTATTTTTTAGTGTTTTTTTAAAGCAACGAACACAAAAAGCATATTTCACTCATTCATTTGTAGTTCTCATTAAGATTGCAACTATAATACTCATTCATCTCAAAATTAATAAAGACTTCCATATGTTTTATATAAGAATTGGGAGAAAGGAGGTGGGCTTAAACAGTGCCACTGAAAGTGGTAAATCAAATTAACAACATGACTTGACAATTATGTAAAAGAATTAACACAATAGAATCGAACTAGCATGAACAATGTGCTACAACAACATCACATGAATACTTGAAACAATAGCACAATGTGTTGGCCACTTTCCCCCACTCACGCGACCTAGGTTCTGCGTAGCCCACCAATCCAACAACTACCCGAGATACCAGCCCAATAGAGCAAGCCCCATCGGCAACACTTGCGAAGCAGGCACCGAGATATCTCATAGATGGGTAACCGCCAAAACCATGTTTCTGCAATTTTCGGGGAGGTATAGTCCCTTGGCTCACAACCAAGGATCTCAACGAAGGCAGCAGAATGGCTGAATAGAGGAGTCAGTTCTGTGCAACTAAGCACAAATGTATGTCATCGCGCGTGACCTGGCTTTCCTCTCCACTTTGCAGCTGACACAACTCATGCGTTGCAGAGGATTCACGTCAATTGGCTCTAAGACTTAAGTCGGGATTCATAATAGGAATTATACAGAATGATATATGTATAGTTTTAAGTCAGCAAGGCATTTTTTTCATCCATTTACCAATTGCAAGAAACTAACAGAGACTGAAACACATTTAACATTATACAGAAAGCAACTAGTAATCAATCACATAAACATTCACCACATCAACCATTCATTCAGACACAAGAAATAATGTGGAAACCCGTCTGAGAAAAACAATCAAGGCGCTCTTCATTTGGAATGAGAAAGGATATAGCACCTTGCAGTCTCCAAGATGCAGACTGATATTGAGATATGTCTTTAAATTCAGACTCATTGTTCTCATGCTCTCTGTCTTATTTCTCCTAATCTATTGCTACTACCTACATATCTGCAAACAGCGTTGATCGACTTTCCTAGCATCTACACCGCTCTAGCAGAGCTCTCCCATTGCACTATTTGGACTGCTTCCTGCAGATTCTTGATTACCTTTCTCTTAGATCTGTTCTCTGCAACAATTTATAGATCTCATCTATCAAACCTGTTCCGTAATTACGACTAACAAAAAGTAACCTTCTAACTATTAAATCTTTCCTATTTATATTATTTTAGATGACCGCACCGGGTCGACTGCTTGCAGGCAGTCTGTTAACTGTCACTAGCAGCCGCCCCCTTTCCTACAGCTGTGGTGATCATGACTTGACACGAGGCACTAACGTCCTTGCTTACAGCGTGCTTCCACTCATGTGGCATCCGCCGACCTAAGCCGACTTCCGCAGCTACAACCGCCATGTTGCTTTCCGTCCATTTATTAGCTACATGCTTTCTGCGCTTGCCTTTCCTATGCTATGCACCTCTCTGATCTTCCTGCATGGGTCCTTTGGTACCTTCACGATCTTCCCTTGCCTCCATGACACGCACGACATATCTTCTTCGGTTGCGCACGTGAGTTTCTTTCCTATACTCCTTTCCCAGGCCAACACAAGGGATACTTGAAGCAAACACTATGATGAGTGATACTAATATAAGATGCCAATAATCTGATTTGTCAGCAGATGGACACCCAATGATCATTCACGGAAATGCTTGATTTATGACAGCAACATATGTTGTAATCGCATCTAGAATGAAAATGAAAATCTCACAACAATACAAAAACGAATTTGATGTTATGATTGTGATAACCATACACGAACATATCCGAACAATAGAACATGATAAACATAAAAGGGTTCAACACATAAATGTTCAATTTACGATTTGCAAATTGATTCCTCTTACCATCAAGGAGAAGATTGATTTAATGGACATGAGTATGACATCACAAGAGGTAAATTACATAAACTATAACATATGGAACATAGGTTTAGATCAGAATATGAAGATCATTCTCAATTTATCATATCCATGAAAAGAATGTATAGAATCGATTCAATTATCAATAATCACCTAAAACAAAGAATGAACTCAAGGGAAAAAAGAAATGCGAAATCATTTATATCATATCTACATGAAACATTGAAGGAGAGTACTTTAATTATATCACATTGAGCAGTTCAAATCCATTACTCACATAACAGAGCTCAAGGTGATTCCACATGAGTTCTTCCACCACCTCAATATCCTCCACTAAATTATCCAATGTAGAGAGCACTAGTATATACAGAACGGTAACATATACCTCAAACAATCTTCCAATACACCACACACTATACTTAAGAACATGGAGAATTAGCATGTTGGCTTCGAACAATATACCACACAGGTGATGATACTCGACCAGACCTAAACGAAAGAAGAGAGCACAATGGGAGAACGGGTTGTACTCACATGACGATAGTAACTGTGAACATGATATTTGAGAAGGGTAAGAGCGGTGGAAACCCTCGATTCTCAACCAGTTCTCATGAAGAGGTGAATATCAATAGCATGATACACGATAGATAGCGGAGATTGATACCATAGATAGAGTTAAGGATGAAAGGTAGCACATAGCTAAGGTGAGTATCTATATAGGTAGCAGGCATAGGATATCCAGACACATAATAGGGTTTCAACAGAAGCTTGTAGAAGTCACTGCTCCTAGGTGATGGATTGCAGAGGTGAATCCCAATTAGGTACTACATAGAGAGGAATATGGTGTTATGAGATGTAGGTAAACACATGAAAATAGATGCAATCTTATTAAAAATAGATGGAATCAATGTAACAGTTGAAATCCATGCAAGCTTGTCTCTCCTCGTTTGCTCTTCTTGATATCAGTTCACGCAATACATATAAAATTATAATAGTAATGAGAAGGGTATTTCAGAAATGCACATTATTTAACTCATGCATTTATACTATGGCCACACGATGCTTCACTTGGAATACCTGCATTTGGATTCCTTCGTTTGGTGATTGCTAACTCTTTTAAGCTGGTTGGACCGAACTAACCATATCAAGATGGACTGAGGGATGCTTAACACACTGGAACATATTTATTTATTTATTATTTATTATTATTATTATATTTCCCGAAATGTTGAAGGAGAGCAAAGAGTCTTGAGTTGGAATCAAGTTATGGAACCAAGTTAGTAGTGTACAATCTACTCACCCGTAAGGGTACCTTAGAAATTTGCAAAGGAAAATTAAATACACCAAAGTGTTCAAGCTATCCATTTAGGCAGATATTATTGCATGTCCTTGAGGCATTGTGTACACATATAAGTAAAGAAAACTATATGGAACATGCCTAGGTATTTCCTTCCCTAAGATGGTATAAATTCATGTTGTAGACCAAGTCAATTTGAGCTAAAGGTTGTTTACTGTATTTCTTAAATAAGATGGGTAAACACTAACATAGGAACTAAGGTTCTGATTACTTAAATGAACTCATCATCCAATGGATATGGTCAGGGTATTATCAATTTACAAAAATTACCATTACTTCCTAAGTGCTTCGCTCGCTCAATATCATAGTTTTATAATTACTTAAATTAACTATTCGTTAAGCCGTGATCATCTTGATGAGTGTGTTATTGCAGGAGGGTGTGAGCTAGGCATAGTGAGCGTGTAAGTATTATTCATCCAACCTCGCTAGTAAGGAAATAATGTATGCATTTTTTAAACACACAATAATAAAGACTTTCTCTTTCAATAATTAAATAAATAAAGTAAGAACTCTTTCAACTAAAATGTCTAACAGGAAGAATGCAGACTGACAATTTACTTGATTATGTTCCCGGACGTTCACTTATTTTTTTCTGACTTGACATACCAATAGATGACAAAACCAACACTAGCAGCCGAGCAAAATATAAGTACTAACATTTTCCCATTAAAATGGAGAAGGACAGAGAGCAGAAGTGTGGTTTATTCTCTCACGGATTTGCTTTGGTTGGGTTTGTTTGAGGCATGTCATATAGCTAGGAGGGAGGTGGGTAAGGAAGGTTTCCTCTATAGCTACGAGGCATTTGGGTAGGGAAGGTTTCCTCTATGAAATAACTCCTCGAAGAAAAAGAAGAAAAAGAAAATAAAATCAGGAAGACCCAACAAAAGGATTCTAGTCCAAATTTAGTCATGGTTATAGTTTTTTTTTCTTTCCTTCTAATAAATAAATAATGATACATTCTTTGTTTCTCCATTTAAAATCGATAAATATGCTTAGTAGATGAGATAACTCTTATGGAACACATGACAAAAATAGTAGATAAAAATCATATTTGGAAGCAGACTGAATCGTGAGATCAAACTACTTGTGGTGGTAGACCAAGAAACACTAAGCAACACCAAATAAAAGTAGATAGTGGAAACTGGTAATCTAAGTATTTATTAGATTAAACTTCTTATGTTAATCCATCTGAGTTTCCAGAGTAATTTATTTTAAAGAAAATAGAGCCTTGCTATCATAACTACAGGGATAAATGCAACTAGTTGGTTTATGGTAGGAATTTTTATGGAACTTTCAGGCATAATTGCAGTGTTAATTGTCAAAATTGAGCTATGTAATAAGCAAGTAGTGTTTTGGTTGAATTCTAATTAAATAAATACAAATTAATTTCAAAAGGAAAAGAACAACAGTTCATATCTCATATACATCTACACTTTCTTTAGTATCAAAAGAGAACATGTAACCTAGAATTTGGGATTAAGGCTCCAATAAAATATTTATACCTTCATTCAATATTTAATGCAGTAATAAGTTCATTTGATTTGTTGCACACCATGCCAGAGAAATAGTCATGCCCATCACGCCAAAAAATATTAGAAAGATGTTATCTTATCTTTTGTATCTTTTCTCAATTAAAAAGGAAGGGAGAAGGACCAAGCCTTCTTCTCTTATTTACTTAAAAGTGTTCTATTTACCTATAGCAATCAATAATGGAGAAGAACTGAAAATTATATAAATCAGATGGATGGATTAAACTAGAGTTGGGCGTATATATTGGGCTCTAGCGACTTTATATATTGGTTAATAAAATAAGCCTAGTTGATCTCTTCAAACCAGTAGGATGACTAAAAAAGGAAGAAGGCGTAGCATCTGTAATCCAGTATGCACATATACATATGATGAATATAATATTGTAACCATCAGGAAAAACTATATGCCTATAATCTTGAAATGGTATTCTCTTACCGAAAGGCTAATTCCTTTGGAGGAGGAGGGCCCTTTGTTTTGTTCTCAGATATTGGTACAAAATGAATGAATGAGTAAATACCTCCTGTCCTTTAATGCCTTTTTTCGCTAGCTCAACCTAACCTCTTTTTCTATAGGAGTAGCAAACCTGGTTTTCATAGATGGGAGTAGTACAAGGCCATCTTCGAACAATCAGTAGGAGACCGTCGTGACTTTGGTCCATAGATACCGCGAACAAGAGATACCCTTTGTCCTTTTTCTCAGATTTCTCTTAAGCGAGACGCAAGGCCTCACCGAGACTGGACAACACCGGAGCTCCACTGAGACTGGACACATCCGACTATGGGACGGTACCTGAAACCTAGACCTCTACTAAACTTCTCAGAGAAGAAATCCACCATGCCATTTTCTAATTTCAATTTCAGGCTCTCTCTCTAAGTCAACAATTTATTCTCATTCGCCATCTCTTGACTAACAGATCGATACCGCCGAGTCTATCAACCATCCGAGCGGCCTCTGTGGAACACTCATGCCAATTGGATGGGATTTATACATGATGCTATCCTTTCACATTCATTCCCAATTATTAGCACTGTGAATCTTGGACTTATATGCCTGGGAGACATATTTGGCTCCATTTTCTCTTCGACATCTATCACATCCTTCATGCTCGGTAGTGAGTCAGTCTAGGTTGCATCACTTTGGTTAGACGACGGTGCAGATTTGCACAGAGCCTGAGCATTACAACAAAATTCCTGGATATAGGAGAAAGATAAAAAAGATTAGCAGTGATGATCAGATCGATCTATACAAGCACAGGATGATAGCTTGGAAAAATTGGTTGTAGGCGAAAGATAAAAAGATTAAAAGAGAACGATATGATGGATCTATACAAGTACAGGCTGATGGATTGGAAAAATATTCATGCAAAACCCCAATCCAATTTCCCTCTCTTATCAAATTTTTTCCAAGTAAAAAAACAAAAACAAAAACAAAATTAAAAAACATAAAAAATACTTTTTATCTTAAAAAAAAATTTAAACATTTCAAAAAAAATAAAAACAATCTAAATGAAAATTTGAGACAAATACTCATTTTGTCTTTAAAAAATGTCTCAAACATCCCCACCTTGTACTAGTGTATGTAGCATAGTGAGGGTATTTGCGTGCAACTTGAGATCCAAAAGCCAACAATACACCTTCCCACCTGCCATAGCACTAAATGCTACATAAAGAAGGTATATTGCTCACCAATCAATAATATAGACTATAAGGAAGCAGGATAAGCGTTCACCAAATCGCCCCCGACTCGCCGGAATCCGGCAGATCAATTTTGGTGAAAATCATATTTTCCAGGAATTAAATCGTAATTTTAATCATTTGGGTAGTTTTAAAATGCCCGATTTAATATAGGAAGGGCTAATAAGATTAGTAGAATTCCAAAATAACGAAATAAACAATTTCACAGCAAACATTTGACTGATTTTAATAAAAAATCGGCCGGAAAAACGGGGCGATTTGGTGAACGCTTATCCCACGCGGACTATAAGTAGCCACATTATGAGATTGTCCTTACATTCCTTGGTAGATTCAATGCGCTGCAAAGTACCACAAGAGTCACAAGTTTTTGTAGCATAGTTGAATGATTATGTGCTTGGAATATTTGATGTTCCATAAAGCAGAAAATAGTCACAACTTTTTGTAGCATAGTTTAATAATTGATATGGAGTACACGATCCTTGCATTTTAATAAAAAGCAAGTATTTACAAGCTAGACAAATGGCTATAGAGTTTGAATTCATTACAATATACCTAAGATTCACGCATATATTTAGGAGTCTCAATATACTTAGGAGTCCCAGTAGTTTGCCATTCATAACAAGGAAGTAAATCAAGGTTGAGAGTTATTCTTCATGATTCCAGATTTGTCTGATTAGAACCTTTTTCTGAGAAACATTTTTTCCTAAGTAGAATGGGTACCTATACCTAGGGGTAGGGTGTGAGTACTCGTACGCGATACTTGTACCTACCTACCGAATTCCCCATACCCACGTAACATGCCACATCTTGTCATACCCGAAACTTGGTTGAACTACCGGAGACATTTCTCATGGATTCATGCGACGTTGATTGTGGAGGGGACAGAGTATCCCTATATTCGAGATGTCTAGACACCCATGGACCAATTTTTTATAGGTTACCCTTTTTTGGGGATTCCTAAGCATGAGTTGGGCACGGGCCCATCCATTTTTTTACAAGTGACATTAAAGTTAGTAATATTAAATGGTAATATTAAATTCTTAAAGTAAAAAGATAGAGAAAAAAATATAAGGAGAATGTCATTTAAATTTTTAACAAATTACCATTAATTGTTTCAGGATTGCAGGGTTGCAATGTTTCCACTGGCTTATATCATGTATGAGGGTATCAGATTGGAATCTAATCAAGCACATCAACATCTCTATGTACCTTGATTTTGTTTGTTCTTATTGTTGATCTCATCTCCCATGACCTTAACAAAAATGTATCCTTCACTCATACAAAATCGCTTATTAAGCACGATAGTATTTTTATACCTTATGTTAACACTTGAATAGGATGTTTCATTAAAACTAATGTCCTTGGAGGACAAACTTTGAGATTCATGGTAGAGACAAGGGCTAGAGCCTAGAGAAGGGGGCATAAGTTGTTATTGATGAATAAGATACCAATATAGGAAAGGATTTTGATATGTAATTATTTGTTGTAGCAAGAAGTTTTTTTGACTCTATAGGACATTTAACCTCTTTGTTTATGTATTTTGGGTTAGATATGGATTACACTTGTTTTTTTACTTCTATGCACCCTTTCTATATACATGAGAAAGTTTGGATATTTGTGTATAATGGTTCAGATTCATATGGATGCACATGAATATATATTTACAATGGAAATCATTTAAATTTCATAAGTGTTATAATTTATAAATTTATAATTATAAAAGTTTATAACTATAAAAATTTAAATATATATATAGTACCCACGAGATACCCAAGTCCCTTGTTTCAAAAAGTGGTTTACTTGTCCTTTTCCCTGTCCCTTTACCCAAGTTTCTTGAAAACTTAGGTTGTTCCTCTTATTTTCATGCATGTAATTTTTCTTTTATTGTTATGTTATCCGTTGATTTGTAGATTTGGTTTTATTTCATAAGCATTGTACATTTGGTTTTATTTCATAAGTACTTTTATGCTTCGGTACGGTTTCCATGTGTACATGTTTAGCTTGCACTCCTATCCTCTGATCTATACATGGAACCTCTTTTTACATGTATACTTTTTCAAATAGACATTTAGGTGATTTTCTTTTATAAAACTTCATGTGCATCAACCTCGTTTGATTCCCTTATGTTTGTAGGAAACATTCTATTTGGGTAAGTTTCCCATCCCACAACCAATGAATATTTATTGCTCAATAGTAGCGCCTCCCTTCGATGGGTACCATTCATTAGTTCCCCCATTTATTTTAGGTATCCATTCCATTTAATCCCCTAGGATTGGGATTCTATCTAGGTTGTGATATTGAATTTAGCCACCTATTCTTCTTCATTTCCACTAATTGTCCTACCCCACTCCCACATTTATGAGATTCTGATGTTATTTTTTACATTTCATAACCCAAATGCTTCATCAATACTATAAAAGTTACATTATTTTGCACCATTCATCTTTGTTCAATGAGATTAACATGGGTTTTCGAGCCCTCATCTTTTTCATCGACTATCACACATTCTATTGATTCACTTGATTGCACATTGGTCACTTATCTATTTTCACTCCTGTCTACTCTTAGGTACAAACATACTTGGGAAACAATTTAAATAGTACTTTTTAGCACTAGTGTAGACTTTATATGATCTCTTATGGTAGCATACATTGACACCTTTATTCATACTATTTTGTGATGTGTCACCCATGGAGTCTCACTGATATTGTCACTCTTAGAGTCAACCTCAATACCTTCATTCCCCATTTATGAGTGTTAGATTTTTAACATTAAGCTAGCATTATATTAGCATCTTTAACTAAGAGAATAAAAAGCACAACAATCAAACACAAGAGACAATGAACACAGTATTTTTCCTCGGGGAAACCATAAATGGAGAAAACCCCGCAACTTCCTCAGAGATAGAATCAACACCAAATAGAAAATCCCAAAACAGTAAGATGATCTCCTGACAGTAGTAACCTCTTTCTTCCTAGCCCCAGTGTCTTCTTCTTCCTCAACTATGCACTACAACTGAGTGTGAGTGAGTGTGTGATAAATAGAGAGGTTAGCTCTCTATTTATACTAATTCCCGACATGACTAAACCCAACTAGGGCCGACTTCACTAGGTGAGTCTAATAACCCTAGTTCCCCAGAACTGCGGGGACTTTAACCCTTGATCAATAGGAGGGTTACCCATAATGACTTGACATAACTTGTTTACATTATAGATCCTCCCGATCAGAACATTGGGGCATGACATGACTCAATTACATTACAGACACATCCCAGAATAAACATCGGGGTACAAGACATAAGATATATAAGTGAATACATTCCAAAGTTACAAATACATTAACACTCCCTCTTAACCAGGAAGGTATTCTTTCGACACAATTTTCAGCACTAGTCTTCTTCTCTGTATCGACTAGATCATCTCATCATCTTCATCTTCAAGTCTTCTTTGTCTTCAATTATTTTTCGTCTTCAAGTATTCTTCGTCTTCAAGTAATCTTCTAAGTCATCTTCTTCTTCAAGTCTTCTTCATCACGGGATCTAGATCATCACGACTACTTTATCATTATTGCTCGATCATCGTCACTGTATCATCAAATTTGGATCATCACTTGATCTGGATCATCATCAAGTCTGGATCATCATCACATCTGGATCATTACTTGATCTGGATCATCATCAAGTCTGGATCATCATCACATATGGATCATCACTTGATCTGGATCATCATCAAGTGTTATCTCAGAATGGTGCTATCTTGATTCTTCTCATCATAGGAAGTTCTACAGGGCTAGCCCTTTTTCATGCTGGTTGTAGGCCAACCCTTCATGTAGGTATTTAGCACTTATATCTGACCCTAAGTCAGAAAGGCCCGCCCAGCTATTACATCTGACTTCATATTGTTAGAAAGGCATGACCAGCACTCACATCTGACCTCATCTTGTTAGAAAATCCCAACACTCACATCTGACCTCATCTTGTTAGAAAAGCCCAACACTCACATTTGACCATATGTAAACACATCGCACCAGAATGGCTCAGCACTTACATCCAACCTCATCTTGTCGGAAAGGCTCTGCACTTACATCTGACACCATCTTGTCAGAAAGGCACAACGCTCAGATCTGACCATGTGTAAACACATCATGCCAGAATGGTTCAACACTTATATCCGACCTCATCTTGTCAAAAAGGCTCTGCACTTACATTCAACCATGTGTAAACACATTGCATCAAAAGGGCTCTCAGTCCCAGACTAAGGATTCCTGGTAACTGACCAGATGCCTCCATTCTCCCACAGAATAGCATCATCCCCTATATCTGATCAAGTGGGAACATATCCCTCAATCACATCAGAATGTCCATGTGCTCACATCTGATCATGTAAGACTACATCCTACAGTCATATCGGAATGGCCCTCAGTCCCAGACTGAGTATTCCTAGTAACTGACGAGATGCCTCCATTCCAAGAATGGCATTTATCCCTTACATCTGATCATGTAGGAACCAATCCTACAGTCACATCAGAATGGCTCAGCACTCACATATGCCATGGAAGGAACCAAATCCTCTCACCATGATAGAATGGCTCAACCCTTACATCTAACCATGGAAGGAACCTAATCCTCTCCCATGTCAGAATGGCTCTAGGTCTCATCATTTCCCCTTGGAGGGAACCTCGATCTAGAGAACACCAAGGTTCTCAATGAAGTACTCAAACTTCACTCTAGTCAATGTATTCATCAATACATTAGCTATATGTTCGTCTGTCGCAACATACTGGAGCTTCATTGCTCCTCTCTGCGCCATATCCCTGATATAGTGATACTTGATCTCGATATGCTTTGACTTGTCATGGAACATTGGGTTCTATGACAACTTCACACAACTATGGTTGTCGCAATATATACAAGTAGCATCCATCTAGAGATCAAATAAATCAGAAAGTAGCGTCCTCAGCCATACTACCTCACAACTAACTGAACAAGATGCAACATACTCTGCTTCAGCTGTACTCAGTGCCACACAGGATTGCTTCCTGCTAAGCCAAGAGATCACACCTGATCCCATACTGAAGCAACACCCTGAAGTGATCTTCCTATCGATGGAACTTCCTGCCCAATCTAAATCAACATAACCCTCCAAGTTAATATTCTGATTTGCCTCATACTTGAGCCCATAGTTAACTGTACCCTTCAGGTACCTCAGAATATGCTTTGCAGCAATCAAGTGAACATGTCTTGGATCTGTCAGGAACTGGCTCAAGGTGTTCATAACAAAGCAAATATCTGGTCTCGTGTTTGTCAGGTACATTAAGGACCCAATCATCTGACGATATATCGTAGCATCAACTGCTTCTGATGAAGCACCACTCAACAGCTTCAGGTTCGATTCCATAGGTGTGGTTATGGCCTTGCAGTCCATCATCTCAAATCTCTTTAGAATCTCTACTGCATACTTCCTTTGTCCAAGGAAGATTCCATCTGCATTCTGCCACACCTCCATGACTAAGTCTTTCATTTCAAACTCAGAATCAAGTTTCCTCTTTGTATCAGCAATCAACTCATCCATACCTGTTACAAACAGATCATCCACATATAGTAGGAGTATCATTGGATTTCCATCTTCAACCTTGTAGTATAGGTTGGAGTCTGCTTTACTCTTGGTAAAGCCCAAACTGGATAGGAAACCATCAATTCTGCCGTACCATGTCCTAGGTGCCTGTTTCAATCCATATAGGGATTTCTTCAATCTACACACATGAGACTCCCTGTCATGTGTCTCAAAACCGAGTGGCTATTCCACATACACTTCCTCTTCTACTACACCATTCAAGAAAGCAGTCTTGACATCCATCTGGTGTATCTTCCATTTCATCACTGCAGCCAGAGCAAGTATTGATTTGATGGAAGTGTATCTGGCTACAGGTGCAAAGATTTCTTCATAATCTATTCCTTCTTTCTGGGAGAAACCACGAACCATGAATCTAGCTTTATATTTCTCGATCCTGCCATCTGCAGCATGCTTGATCTTGTAGATCCATTTGGAAGTTACAATGGACTTCCCTTCTGGTCATGGGACAACATCCCAAACATCATTCTTCATGATCGATTGATACTCTTCGATCATAGCATCCTTCTATTCTTTTCGTTATTCCGCTCCTTCATAGTTGGAAGGTTCTTTATAAAAAATGTCACATAGTAAGGCTACGTAACTAGAGCAAGATCTAGTTCTCTTTCTTCCTCTGGGTGTTTCTTCTAAAGCTCCATATCTTTCTGCACCTTGGATAATTTCACGTACCCAAGCAAGTTTCCTCTTATGAGGATTCTTCTCCAAAGGTGGATCTATAGGTTCTTGAGGTTCTTGTAATTATCGATCTTCTTCTTGAATTTCTTCATTCATAATTGTATCATGAATTCTGGGTTCTCTTGTTTCTTTAGGTTCTTCAGCTGGTCTCTTCCTAGATTTGGTGTAGGTTGAATCTTCGTCAAATGTTACATCTCTGATAATGTCAATCTTCTTGAACCCTGGGAAGTATATTCTGTAAGCCTTCGATCTTTCAGAGTATCCCACAAATATACCTTCTTTCCTGAAGGATCTAAGTTCATCCTCTTTTCTTTCAGAATGTGTATGTACATAGGACAGTTGAATATTCTGAGATGGATGACTTCTGGTTTCTTGTCAGAAAAGACTTCTTCAGGAGTTTTGTTCTTGAGTACTCTGTGTGGAGTATGGTTCTATACATATACCACTGTTCTGGTAGCTTCTGCGCATAGATGCATAGGAAGATCTTGATCATGAAGCATTTCTCTTGCAGCTTCCATGATAGTTCTATTCTTCCTTTCTACAATCCCATTCTGTTGTGGATTATATGGAGTGGACAACTCCCTCTTAATCCATGAGTCTTTACATAGTTCTTTGAATTCATTTGATGTGAATTCTCTGCCATTATCTAATCGAAAGGTCTTGATCTTCTTTTCTGTGTGATTCTCGATCAAGGCTTTGAATTCCTTGAACTTGCTGAATACTTCATTTTTGTTCTTCATGAAGTAGATCCATGTCTTCCTAGAAAAATCATCAATAAAAGAAACATAGTATACATACCTTCTTAGTGAACTGGATGACATTGGACTGCATATATCGTAGTGGATGATTTCCAAGATTCATTTCGCCTTGCTCTCACTACTTGGAAATGTCTTCTTTGAGTTCTTTCCTTTTTCACATCCTTTGCATACACCTTCATGTTTTGTCTGCATTTCTGGGAGACCTTCAACATCTTTTCTTGCAAGTGCTAGTGCTCTTTAATGCACATGTGCAAGCCTTCTATGCCAAAGCTCATTTGGTTCTACCGAGTCATGAACCAATGCTTGTTCTGGTTGGCCCTTCAATTTGTATAGTCATCGTTCTTGTTATCCAATCACTACTGCATCATCGAAAGACTTTCCCTTTGGCCACATGAGGACTTGGCCATCTACAAATGCAACCCTCATTCCTTTTCCATCTAGTGCAGATATCGAGAGGATGTTCTTCTTCAGTCCAGGTACAAACAGTTAACACCTCTATGTTGAATAGCTGAGGAAGAGGTATGATTGAGGAATGATAAAAGGATACATAAAATTGGCTAAGTATGATGGTCTTGACTTCGTTATTAAAACACACATTTTGATTAAGTTGTTACACAATCTAAAGGTGTAAAGGGTGGGTGTGAAGATCTACGGTTTAAAATGGATCCGCTGGGAAAAGTTGCGTAGGAGATAAGTGACGATGGAGAAATGAAAGTGATTAACGAAGTAAAAATATCAACGGCTATGGAATTAAGTGAAAAATATACGGCTGAGAAACAATCCGCTGAGTAAAGATACACACTTGAAAAAATGAGAAAGGCTAGCAGAATACGCACAACCGATCTTGATCCAACAGTTTAGGCAAAAAGTGAAAACTCATCAACGGTCATTGTTGGTTCCGGAAGGTAAAGCAGCGAGATGATTAAAAAGGAAAAGTGGTAGCGGAATGTAAACCATGTTCCACATGGAAACTTGGAGTGAGTTCCGCGAAGGAAAGTGGTAAAGGGAAAACCACTTGATGAAGTCTCTAGAAAAGTCCATTATATAAAGGTAAAGTTGACTTGGATTAAAAAATCATTTCAAATGCACGCTGTGGGTGAAAGGGAAGTGGACAGTCCGCCATATTTCCAAAGTCAACTTCTACGTATCTACAGTCACAGATAAGCCTTAAAACACTTAAACTTGGTTCAAAGAGTTGTTTCCATTGTTCGTTATGGAAAAGGAACAAGGCTTAGGAGTTTTATGCAGAGTTTTGGATGAGAGAGAAGAATTTGTTGTCGATAAGGAAAGAAATGTATGTGACCCTGTTCTATCAGTTGGTAATGTATTAGTCTCAAAGGAGCGGTTGTGGCAATGTAATTTGCAAGGGAATGATGTCTTGAATGTCTGCAGTTCTTTCTCATATCATTTTGCTATTGAACAAACCTTACCATTTCCCAAATTTGTTGAATGGTGCACAAACAGTTATTCTCCCTCTGAAAGGGTTATCATGAGTAATACCACGTCAGAAATACTTTATAACGTTGATGCGAAAACTGTTCATGGAATACTGAACCTTCCTGATAATTTCCCTTATAATTGTGAGTCCTTGAATGAGTCAGTCTTAGTCGAAATGTATAAAAGTAGTAAAAATGAAGTTAGATGCCAATTTCTATCTAGTATTTTGAAAGATGGTCAGTCATTAGAAGGACTTTTTCTACCATATAATGTTAACATTTTCAAAAAAGAGGTATAGATGGTCATGTCTTTAATAAGTCAAATTCTAGGTTTGGATAATGATATTCATATCAGCGAAGTCGTCTTAGGTTTCTTATTGAGTATAAGTTCAATTGAACCCAAGTCTCATTTAATCTGTTGTTTTAATTTGGATGACTATCTAGCTGAGGTTATCCATGTCCAACTGGTTGAATTCCCAAAAGTCAGGTTTTTTAGGTATAAGTCATACTTACTGAACATGCTGTTTTGTTCTAATGTGTCAGAATTGTAGTTCTTGTCTACCGTTTTCTCTCTAGATCTTCCAAAACAAATTAACATGTTCGAGTTTGTAAATACAATTATGGCTGGGGTTTAAAAATTGCTGGTTGATGATGTTTCACCAAGACTGCTAGAAGAAATGAGACTTATGCTACAGTCTTCCTCAGAGGAAAAAATAGGAGACTAGTTCTTGTATAAAGATTTTACTATTTTGAGGGTGTATGGGTTCACTGGGGAACCATACAGGTTACCTGTTTTTCTGACTCCAAGAATATTTACACTTGAGTTTATGAGGTAGAGATTATGTGCAGAAGAAGAGCATTTTGGGGCGTTCAAAAAGTCTTCCAATGTTAAATTTCCTCTTAAGGTTGGTCTGTTTATTTTCAAAAATAAAAGTGCTTTGTTGGTCATAGAAAAGTTGTTAGAAGTTATGGATTTCCAGAAGGAGCAAAGAATCAATTATGATCCACATCACATTATTTCTCAGAGGAACCAGCCAAACAAAAATAAACCATTCGATCATTAAATTGTTGAAGGCTTAGATAAAATAGCCAATTTGTCTTGTTTTGAAGAAAATTCAAAAATCGATGTGGATAGGAGCAATGAGTTGACTGCAACGGTTCAAGCACCTAATAATCCTATCATTTTGAATAAGAGGAGTCTTTCTAAAACTGATGGCATGGATGTGGATGAAAACATTTCACATAAAAAGATCAAAACACACCTTCAAGATGATCAAATTTCAGAAGAAATAGTTTCAGAGGATTCAAAGAAGATGGTCATGTTACCGAAGAAGTCTATACAAATGCATCAGTTTCCTTCGGAGGAAAAGGTAGGTCAGAGCCCATTTCCTGTTTCAAGTCCAGAGCAAAGTTAGTGTCAAGTTATGCTGAAAAACAAATGCAGTTATCAGAGGAAACCAGGAATCTGCTTCCTCAAGTTAGAAGTCTAATCAATCAAAAGACATCATTGATTTCTACTTGAGACGCAAAGAGGAATACCTTGAAGTTCGTTGTGGTTAGTGATAAAAAAGTATTTGAAATGGAAGTGAAGTTAGATAAAATTAGTGTCCCCGATAAGATACAACTCTATAAGCAGACTGGAGATGTTATTTATTATGATTTATTACATGCTATTATGAAAGTTAATAAATTGCAGTCCCTTGTAGATAAGATGGAAGTCCAATTGAAGCATTAGAAGGCAGAAAATAAAGCAAATTTGATCCAAATTAAAAAGTTACAGTGAGATGTTGTAAGCTTAGGAACCGAACCATGAAATGTGCAGACAACTAAAAAGATTTTAGAAGAAAAGGACAATACCATTCAGGTATAGAAAAAGAAGCTTAAAATCCCAAATGCTGAACATGCTCAGTCCCCAGAATTATTTACACTGCAGGAGGAAAAAGATAAATTTTATCAAGAGATGATGGACTACAAAGGAAAATCATTGAAGTTGCAAGAGGAGAAAAACATATGGGAAGTGGAAAGAGTTGAATTGATGGCCCAGATTTCAAAGTTAAAAAAGGATCAGAATGATGAAAAGGAAATTATGGAAGAGCTAATGAGTCAAAATCCTATTGACACATATTTACCTCTTGTGAATATTGAAACACCATTAAGTGAATTTTCTGCAGATGATCTATTAGTTCCTATGTCACAGGTAAGTCTAAAGGATGTGGAGATTAAAGAATTAAAGGAAGAAAATGAGAAAATTAAATCAGAATTGGCTAGCAACATTGAGGAGAAGAATAAAACATTGAATGATAAAATCCAATTACAGAAAAAGTTCAATGCGTTAAAGGAAAAAAGTATAGGAAAAGCTCCTCTACGAGGTGCTAAACATTTAATTTGGGATACATTATCTGTGGAAATCACCAAGTTTAGGAACTATTTAAATTTTATTGATGATCAAAGTGCACTAGTCAATTTAGCTACTCAAAGACTGAAGTTGGAAAACGAGACCATGGAAAAGAAGCCTTGAAATACAGCTCACAATGCTTTAAATTTCTTGAGTTCTCTAACATATCATAATTTGCAGGACATCGGGATTAAAGACAGAGTAGCTATTATGCTATGGGAAAAAAGTTTATTAACAAACATCAACTTATGAAAGTAGTGCATGATAAGGCTAATACAATGTCTTTGCATATAAACGATTTCAGGATTGCTTTTAAGGATCTATTTGAGGACGGCCTCCCTTCTTTTTGGGATGACAAAGGAAGTTTATTTTCTGAGGAGCATTATCACAGTTTGCTAATACAGAATCACATGGACCATTCTAAGTTTGAAGATTTAGTTAAAGGGTTAACTGGAAAGATCATTGTAGAAAAATTGATAGAGGATTTTGAAATATTGCAAAAGTTTTTAATCATTAGGAAAGGATTGCCTACTGTATCTTATGAATCTTCTGTGGATCTAGAGGTGTCCATTAGAGTGATGACATAATATGACACCCCAAATGCAGAACAATGGAGGATCGTGGAAAGATTCGGGAAGACCAAGTACACGCTTCATCCTTGAAGACAGGTGTTACACTTCGTGGAGCTGCTTATTCGAGATACTTTGCAAGTCACTAAGTTGGTTATAATCAAACAATCTGTTGTTTGAATCAAAGCATGTAGTTTTTATTCCTAGTTATTAGGGATATGGTTACAAAAACTTTGATTAATAGATTATTCGATTATTAATCTTCTTGGGAAGAATTTATCTTTGTATATATTTGAATTTATTTGATGTATTGGGGGCTGGAACGCATATGTTTGGACCAATATTTTTTTAGAACTTATGATTTTTTAATAAATAACAGAGCCGAATGCTGGATTGATCTTCAAAGATTCCTGTGTTGTTTATGTTATAGTCTGTGCCTTCTTCCCATGTGATTGTATTCTAAGTGCTTACCTTCCATTATGTTTTCTTCATATCTGAACATAGTGTTTAATAGTTTTACAATTCATACTTGTTATGCTCTTGCTATTGTCTCAGATATTTCACAAATATTTCTGCTAAAGTTGATATGGAATTGATCTTGTGATGCTCTATATTGATAGATTGTTCATGTGTCTTTCTTAGTCGCCTGAAAATCAATGAATGACTGATTGTATGATTATCTTGCCTTTGTTGGGATTCTATGTATGGAACTCTACATTATCTTTATCTAGTTGACTCCATTGCCCAATGGTTATATGTGTTGTTTCAACCATCTGCATAATTTAAAGTATTGATTCCAATATTTGGCCTTGTTAAATTTATATCTGAGAGATCCCTCTCCGGAAAGAAAAGCCAGTTTCTCTCTAAAGTGGTTTTTGGTGTTACCTTGAGATTGCCTTACACAACCTTAGGTATATTTTGAGTGTTAACAAATTGGTGCCATTGCTGGGGACGAAGGTGCAAATCAGCCTTGGGAGGAACAACAAATTTTATAAAGATTAAGAAAATATTTCTGTGGGCAAACAGGAATTTTTGTCAGTAAAGAAGGTTGTATATTTTCCCTGGCAATTCCAGTTTTAAAATTATTTCAAGATTTCAAAGGGCATCCTGGCTTCGAAAAGACATACACGAGAAAATTCTAATACTGAAGTTTTACAAAGTTTGGAGGATCTAGAAAAATTATTTAAGAAAAAAGACAAAGAAAAGGTAGATATTTCTCTGTTTGGTGCATCATCTTCTCAAAATTTTCATAGCATCTTTGATAAAATTGGGAAATTAATATTGAAAGGGGTTTGTTGAAATCTAAATCTGAGTCTGATCTTAAAAACATTGAATTCAACCCTCGGAGATTATAATCTTATTTACTTGATTCCATTTGGAGAGATATTCAACAGTCTGCAAAAGTTGAAGAAGCACCTATTATTCAAAATATTCAATCTTCCTCAGTCCCTCCAATTCCACCTAGACCAATGGCAGCCATATTTGCTCCTTTTCGTTTACCTGCTGTATTGCATGATCTTCCCCAAAATTATTCTCAGAGAATTTCTTTATTTGATGGAGAGGGAGGCATAACAGCAAAGTAGCATGTAGCTAAATTTAAAGATTTTGTCAACTTGGAGGAAGTCGATTATATGGATGTTAAAATGCGGTTGTTTGCTCAAAGTTTATCAAGGGAAGCGAAGAAATGGTTTAAATATTTTCCAGCTGCATCTATTCTGACCTTTCAAGCTTTCCAAAATGCATTTCTAGAAAGGTGGGATGACAAACAGAGTCCTTTGCAACTTTTGTCCCAATATAATAGTCTCAAAAAAGGAGGTTTTGAATATGTTCATGAATTTTCAAGCAGGTTTATGAGAGTTTATAATTCCATTCTAGAAGATATAAAACCTTATGTAGCTGCTGCCAAACTCCATTATGCTGGGGCCTTTGATAATGACTTTGCTTTTTCATTAAGGGAGAGAAAATCAGCAAGTCTTGCTGCCATGTTCACAGATGCTTTATAAGTGGAAGTAAACATCATGGCGAGTGGAAAGATGAAACAAAGAGACATTGATAGGAGGAAAACAATAGAATAATATATGCCTTCTACTTCTTCTTTAGCTACTGATATTAAATTTGAAATGATGCTGAAGACAATGGAGAAGTTAATGGATAGATTGATTGTGGACAATAGATCATTCAATAGAGAACAAGCTGATCCTCAAATCCGAAATCTGAATTTTAGAAGGCCAAATCCTCCTATGCCTCCACAAAATAGGCAAAGAGATATGAGAAACCCAAGGAATCAAGAAGAGCAACAGATTCAACCACCTTTCCCTGAGAATTATGTTGCAGATGAAGAAGATCCTGCTGAGAATGAAATTCATCTTTTTTGGGAATTAGATTCAAAGATATATCTTACTGAGGAAGAACATCACATGTTTGTACAGGAAGATGGAAATGAATATTTTGAAAGGGAGTCAGAGCAATATCAGAGGGGTTATTTACATGCTATGGATGATGTACAAAAGAAGATCGGATTGAGAAATAGAGAGGTTGTTGTAAATAAAGGGAGGCTAAATTCAAACCAGCCTTCTACCAGTTCATTAAATATAGAAAAAAGGAAAGGAAATACAAAAAGATCCTATTGTACATAAATAAGTTGAGAATAAAATAGAAAAAACAAAAGGAACAAAACAAGTGGTACGAGTAGATGTAGAGAAATTTAATTCTATTTTCAATTTGCAGAATGAAATTTCTAAGTTGAAAGTCTCTGTTCCATTTAATGAGCTGTTGAGAAATAATGAGTACAGGGATACGATAACAAGGATGGTTAAAGGTTAAGGAGAATTTCAGTATGACATTTTATAGTTGACAGATGATAATCCTACTATTTCATTTGGGTCAAAAGTTTTAAGTATAGATGATGAAGAAGTTCCTCCTTTTTATTTGAGTTTGAATGTGCATGATATGGTGGTACATAATGCAATGCTAGATTCAGGTGCATCACATAATCTAATGCCAAAAGGAGTAGTTGAATGTTTGGGACTTGAAGTGACAAGACCTTATAAATATTTGTATTCTTTTGATTCCAGGAGGGTGATGTGTCTTGGTCTAATTAAAGATATGGTAGTAACTTTGAATAAATTGACAACTAAAACAATAGTAATGGATGTTGTGGTAGTAGACATTCCACCAAAATTTGGAATATTGTTATCAAGGTCTTGGACTTCAAAGTTGAAGGGTAGTTTACAAATGGACATGTCATATGCTACTATTCCTATCCAATATGGGAGTAGGAGGTTGTATAGTGAGAAAATAACTCCTTATGTAGTGAGTAGTCAGGATAGACCTGAAATTCATCATATATATGTTGTCGATACTGATTTGGGTTCTTCTATTTTATTTAATGATATTGTTCCGTGTGATTTGGAGTCTACATTGCAAATGAAATCTGAAAATAATAAAGGAGTGATAGAACAAAAAGCTTTGGAAAAGAAACAGAAAAGAGATAGTTTGTGGACTATGTATTTTGATGGATCTGTGGAAAAGGTTGGTGCTGGTGCTGGTGTATATATAATTTCTCCTATCAGGGATTTTAAAGCTTTATCATATAAGTTAACATTTGAATGCACAAATAATGTGGCTGAATATGAAGCTTTGTTACTTGGATTGCATGCATTGAAAGATTTGGGAGCACAAAGGATAAGAGTTTTGGGAGATTCAGAGCTTGTGATAAATCAAGTAAATGAAAGTTATCAAACCAAACATCCCTGGATGAGAGCTTATAGAAATGAGGTATGGGATATGATTGGTAACTAATTTACAGAACATACAATTAAGATGGTTCCTAGATATGAAAATACAGGAGTTGATTCTTTGGCGGTCGCTGCTGGAAAATTTAAAACCCCAAGTGCTGGTCAAAAGGAATATCAAGTGGACATTGTAAACAGACCATCTATACCTGATAATTCTAAATATTGGCAAGTATTTGAGGATGATATGTAGATACAAATATTTTTGGAAATGTCTGATGAATTTGTAAACACTCGTATTGATGCTGAAAATGATAACAGTCAAAATTTACAAGATGCTGAAGAAAACGAAGAAGAAAAGGCTAGTACTGAAAAATTGAAGGGAAATTTAGGAGGAAAGGATATTATTCAATTAGAAATTAATTTTATACCAAGAGGTTTGATTCCTTTAGAGAAAATTTTTGATCAGAATGATGTTTCTAAAGATTCAAAAGTAAAACCTATTGATAATGCTATTGAAGACAGAAATATTGGTACTAAAGAGAATCCAAAAATTGTGAAGCTGTCTAAAAATTTTCCTACAAAAGAAAAAGAAGAATATGTGAACTTGATGAAAAAGTATATAGATGTATTTTCTTGGAGTTACGAGGACCTTAAGGAATATGATACTTCAATAATATGGCATACTATTCCAATCAAACCTAGAGAAAAACCTTTTAGACAGAAGCTCAGAAGAATAAATCCAAAGCTGCTACTAGTTATTGAGAAGGAAATTAAAAAATTGTTTGATGCAAAAATTATTGTGAATTTAAGATTCTCAAGATGGGTTGCTAATTTAGTTCCTGTTAGAAAGAAAAATGGAGAAATAACGCTTTGCATAGATTTCAGGAATTTGAATAATATTTCTATGAAAGATAATTATCCTTTGTCGAAGATGGATCATATCTTACAGAAAGTGGTCGAAGCAGAAAGAATTTCAATGATGGATGGATTTTCAAGATACAATGATATTAAGGTGTTACCTGAAGATCAAGAGAAAATTGCTTTCACCACGCCATGGGGCACATTTATGTATGCAAAGATGCCTTTTGGTTTGATGAATGCAGGGGCTACCTTCCAGCGTGCCATGGATATTGCTTTTGTAGGAGAAATATGCAAATTTGTGGTAATATATATGGATGATATCACAGTTTATTCAAGGTCTGATAGAAAGCATATTCATCATTTGGAAAAAAAATTCATAAAATGTAGGAAATTTGGTATATCATTGAATCCAAAGAAATCAAGTTTCGCATTGGAAGAAGAAAAATTGTTGGGCCACATAATTTCAAAAGATGGAATAAAACTTGATCCTGATAGAGTCAGTGCAATTTTGAAGGAAGGAGAGCCAAGGAGTAAAAAAGAAATACAATCATTCTTGGGACAGGTAAATTTTTTGAGAAGGTTTATTCCCAGTTTTGCTGAAATATTAATGAATATCACAAATATGTTGAAAAAAGGTCATGAGACAAAATGGACAGCGAAGGCTAAGAAATCTTTTAAAGAAATAAAACAAGCTATTTTGGAGGCTCCTGTGTTGGTGAGTCTAGATTTCACTAAATATTTCTTAGTACTTTCTTATGCTTCAAAACATACTATTGCTGCAGTTTTGTTACAGAAGAATAATGAGAACATGGAGAAAACCATAGCCTTTTTCAGTAAGATGTTGAGAGATGGAGAATTAAAATATGATATTATGGAGAAGAAAGCATATGCTTTAGTTAAAGCATTGAAATATTTCAGGGTGTATATTCTTCATTCACATATAATTGCTCATGTTCCAACCG
Source organism: Pseudotsuga menziesii (assembly GCA_001517045.1). Classification (NCBI taxonomy): domain Eukaryota; kingdom Viridiplantae; phylum Streptophyta; class Pinopsida; order Pinales; family Pinaceae; genus Pseudotsuga; species Pseudotsuga menziesii. The sequence continues at coordinate 619,183 of LPNX010573549.1, forward strand.
CTGCAGTAAAAGGAATTCTCACACAACCTGACCCAGAAGGAAGAAGGACGAAATGGATAGCGACATTACTGGAGTATGACATAGAGATTAGACCTGCCAAGTTGATTAAAGGGTAGGGATTGGAAAAAATGTTGACAGATTCAAACTGTGAATCTTTACAGCTCAATTTTTTATCTAGCCAATTTCATCAGTTGGATATAGGGGTGGAGTTAATGATTGACTTCCCTACATATCCATGGTATTTTGATATTGTTCATGTTATTCAAAATTTACAAGCTCCTACAGGATTGAGTAAAACCAGAGCAAGATCGGTAAAGCTGAAAGCTGCTAAGTTTTGTATTTTAAATCAATACCTTTATTGGAAAGATCCAAGAGGAGTGTTACTTAATTTCCTTTTAGAAAATGAAGCCCAGCACACAGTAAAAGAATTTCATAAAGGATATTGTGGAGGACATCATTCTTGGAAGGTGACAACATACAAAATTTTGAGAGTAGGTTTCTATTGGCCATCATTGTTTTTAGACGTGTATAAAGAAACTAGTACATGTCACCAATGCCAGATTTTTTATGGTAAAAGAAAGGTAATTCCCCTTCCTCTTAATCCAATAAAAGTAGAGGCTCCTTTTCAGCAGTGGGGTTTGGATTTCATTGGAGAAATAAACCCAAATTCTCCAGGACAGCATAAATGGATTCTAACGGCCACAAATTATTTCACAAAATGGATCAAAACAATGCCTACTAGGAGAGAAACTAAGACAGTAATTATGGATTTTCTTGAAGAAAATATATTGGCTAGGTTTGGGTGCCCCAGAAGAATAGTGATTGATAATGCAGTTGCTTTTAAATCCAAAAAGATGATTAATTTTTGTCATAAATATCATATCAGCTTAAATCATTCAACTACTTATTATCCACAGGGAAATGGATTGGCCGAGTCTTCTAATAAGAGCCTCGTAAGGATTATCAAGAAGTTGTTAGAAGACAACAAAAGATCTTGGCACACCAAACTTAAGTATGCTTTATGGGCTGATAGGATTAGTACTAAACGAGCGAATGGAATGTCTCATTTTCAATTGATATATGGAATCGAAGTCATTTTTCTAGCATCATTGGGTGTTCCAGTTATGAAATATTTTCAGAAGCAACAGGAAGAACCAAACCACATGCAGAGAAGGATAAACCAAATCATTGAGTTAGAAGAGCAAAGGAATAAAGCCTATGATAAAGTGCAGACACACTAGGAAAAAATGAAAAATACTTTTGATAGAAGGGTGAAAGAAGAACAGTTCCAAATTGATGACATGGTGTTAAAATGGGATGCTCCTAAGGAAGATAAACATGGAAAATTTGATCACATGTGGGTAGTTCCTTATGTTATTGCAGGTCACAGAGGGGAAAATGCATTTGTTTTGGAATATCCAAATGGGGTTTCGTTGGAGAGTAACCTTGTTAATGGAAGGTTTTTGAAGAATTATTTGTCCTAAGGTGGAGGGTAAAATTTGTACCATAGTTTGTGAATATTTATTTTCTTGAAAGCAGTACAGATGGTGAACCAAATATTTTTGAAGCCCGGAGTGAAGGCCCTAAGATTTAGGAGGTTGACCATTTTTATTTATTTAGAAAAAATGAAAAGTAAAATGTTTCAAGATTTGGACACATAAGTTAGAGATAGGAACCTGGTGTACGAGTTCTTTGATACCTCACAGGGAGGATATCATCCCCAGTTGGAGCCAGTTGTTAACACCTCTATGCTGAACAGCCGAGGAAGAGGTATGATTGAGGAATGATGAAAGGATACATAAAATTGGCTAAGTATGATGGTCTTAACTTCATTATTAAAACACGCATTTTGATTAAGTTGTTACACAATCTAAAGGTGTAAAGGGTGAGTGTGAATATCTACGGTTTAAAATGGATTCACTAGGAAAAGTTGGGTAGGAGATAAGTGATGATGGAGAAACGGAAGTGTTTAACAAAGTAAAAAGATCAACGACTATGGAATTAAGTGAAAAAATATACGGCTGAGAAACAATCCGCTGAGTAAAGATACACACTTGAAAAAATGAGAAAGGCTAGTGGAATACGCACAACCGATCTTGATCCAACGGTTTAGGAAAAAAGAGAAAAATAATCAAAGGTCATTGTTGGTTCCGAAAGGAAAAGCTACGAGATGATTAAAAAGGAAAAGCGGTGGCGGAATGTAAACCATGTTCCACATGGAAACTTGGAGTGAGTTCCGTGGAGGAAAGTGGTAAAGGGAAAACCACTTAATGAAGGATCGGGAAAAGTATGTTATATAAAGGTAAAGTTGACTTGGATTAAATAATCATTTCAATTGCACGCTATGGGTGAAAGGGAAGTGGACAGTCCGCCATCTTTCCAAAGTCAACTTCTACGTATCTACAGTCACAAGTAAGCCTTAAAACACTTAAATTTGGTTCAAAGAGTTGTTGCCATTGTTCATTATGGAAAAGGAACATGGTTTAGGAGTTTTATGCAGAGTTTTGGATGAGAGAGAAGAATTTGTTGTCGATAGGGAAAGAAATGTATGTGACCCTGTTCTATCAGTTGGTAATGTATTAGTCTCAAAGGAGTGGTTGTGGCAGTGTAATTTGCAAGAGAATGATGTCCTGAATCTCTGCAGTTCTTCCTCATATTATTTTGCTATTGAACAAACCTTACCATTTCCCGAATTTGTCGAATGGTGCACAAACAATTATTCTCCCTTCGAAAGAGTTATCATGAGTCATATCACGTCAAAAATACTTTGTAAGGTTGATGCGAAAACTGTTCGTGGAGTACTGAACCTACCTGATAATTTCCTTGATAATTGTGAGTCCTTGAATGAGTTAGTCTTAGTCGAAATGTATAAAAGTTGTAAACCTGAAGTTAGATGCCAATTTCTATCCAGTATTCTGAAAGATGGTCAGTCATTAGATGAACTTTTTCTACCATACAATGTTAACATTTAAAAAAAAGAGGTACAGATGGTCATGTCTTTAATCAGTCAAATTCTAGGTCTGGATAATGATATTCATATAAGCGAAGTCGTCTTAGGTTTCTTATTGAGTATAAGTTCAATTGACCCCAAGTCTCATTTAATCTGTTGTTTTAATTTGGATGACTATCTGGCCGAGGTTATCCATGTCCAACTGGTCGAATTCCCAAAAGTCACGTCTTTTAGGTATCAGTCATACTTACTGAACATGTTGTTGTGTTCTAATGTGTTGGAATTGCAGTTATTGTATACCATTTTCTCTCTGGATATTCCAAAACAAATTAACATGTTCGAGTTTGTAACTACAGTTATTGATGGGGTTTAAAAATTGTTGTTTGATGATGTTTCACCAAGAGTGCTAGAAGAAATGAGACTTATGCTATAGTCTTCCTCAGATGACAAAATAAGAGACTGGTTTCTATATAAAGATTTTACTATTTTGAGGGTGTATGGGTTCACTGGGGAACCATACAGGTTACCTGTTTTTCTGACTCCAAGAATATTTGCACTTGAGTTTATGAGGCAGAGATTATGTGCAGAAGAAGAGCATTTTGGGGTGTTCAAAAAGTCTTCCAATGTTAAATTTCCTCTTAAGGTTGGTCCATTTATTTTCAAAAATAAAAGTGCCTTGTTGGTCATAGAAAAGTTGTTAGAAGTTATGGATTTCCAGAAGGAGCAAAGAATCAATTATGATCCACATCACATTATTTCTCAGAGGAAGCAATCAAACAAAAATAAACCATTCGATCATAACATTGTTGAAGGCTTAGATAAAATAGCCAATTTGTCTTATTTTGAAGAAAATTCAGAAATCAATGTGGATAGGAGCAACGCGTTGACTACAACGGTTCAAGCACCTGATAATCCTATCATTTTGAATAAGACGAGTCTTTCTGAAACTAATGGCATGGATGTGGATGAAAACATTTCACATAAAAGATCAAAACACACCTTCAAGATGATCAAGTTTAAGAAGAAATAGTTTCAGAGGATTCAAAGAAGATGGTATTGTTCCCGAAGAAGTCTATACAGATGCATCAGTATTCCTTCGGAGGAGAAGATAGCTCAGAGCCTAGTTCCTGTTTCAAGTCTAGACCAAAGCTAGTGTCATGTTATGCTGAAAAACAAATGTAGTCATCAGAGAAAACCAGGAATCTGCTTCCTCGAGTTAGAAGTCTAATCAATCAAAAGACATCATTGATTTCTACTCGAGACACAGAGAGGAATACCTTGAAGTTCGATGTGGTTAGTGATAAAAAAGTATCTGAAATGGAAGTGAAGTTAGATAAAATTAGTGTCCCCGATAAGATACAACTCCATAAGTAGACTGGAGATGTTATTTATTTTGATTTATTACATGCTATTATGAAAGTTAATAAATTGCAGTCCCTTGTAGATAAGCTGGAAGTCCAATTGAAGCATGAGAAGGTGGAAAATAAAGCAAATCTAATCCAAATTAAAAAGTTGCAGGGAGATGTTGTAAGCTTAGAAACTGAACCAGGAAATGTGCAGACAGCCAAAAATATTTTAGAAGAAAAGGACAATACCATTCAGGTATTGAAAAAGAAGCTCAAAATCCCAAATGTTGAACATGCTCAGTCCCCATAATTATTTACACTGTAGGAAGAAAAAGATAAATTTTATCAAGAGATGATGGACTACAAAGGCAAATCATTGAAGTTGAAAGAGGAGAAAAATAGATGGGAAGTGGAAAGAGTTGAATTGATGGCCTAGCTTTCAAAGTTAAAAAAGGATCAGAATGATGAAAATGAAATTATGGAAGAGCTGATGAGTCAAATTCCTATTGACACAGATTTACCTCTTGGGAATATTGAAAGACCATTAAGTGAATTTTTTGCAGATGATCTGTTAGTTCCTATGTCACAGGTAAGTCTAAAGGATGTGGAGATTAAATAATTAAAAGAAGAAAATGATAAAATTAAATCAGAATTGGCTAGGAACATTGAGGAGAAGAATAAAACATTGAATGATAAAATCCAATTACAGAAAAAGTTCAATGAGTTAAAGGAAAAAAGTATAGGAAAAGCTCCTCTACAAGGTGCTAAACATTTAATTTGGGATACATTATTTGTGGAAATCACCAAGTTTAGGCACTATTTAAATTTTATTGATGATCAAAGTGCACTAGTCAATTTAGCTACTCAAAGACTGAAGTTGGCAAGCTAGACCATGGCAAATAAGCCTTTAAATACAGCTCACAACGCTTTAAATTTCTTGAATTCTCTAACATATTAGAAGTTGTAGGAAATTGGGATTAAAGACAGAGTAGCAATTGTGCTATGGGCAAAACAGTTTATTAAGAAACGACAACTTATGAAAGTAGTGCATGATAAGGCTAATACAATGTCTTCGCAGATAAAGGATTTCAGGCTTGCTTTTAAGGATCTATTTGAGGATGGCCTCCCTTCTTTTTGGGATCATGAAGGAAGGTTATTTTCTCAAGAGCATTATCACAGTTTGCTAGTACATAATTGCATGGACCATTCCATGTTTGAAGATTTAGTTAAAGGGTTAACTGGAAAGATCATTGTAGAAAAATTGACAGAGGATTTTGAAATATTGCAAAAGTTTTTAATCATTAGGAAATGCTTGCCTGTTGTATCTTATGAAGCTTATGTGGATCTTGAGGTGTCCATTAGAGAGATGATAGAATATGACACCCCAAATGCAGAACAATGGAGGATCGTGGAAATATTTGGGAAGACCAAGTACATACTTCATCCTTGAAAATAGGTGTTACACTTCGTGGAGCTGCTTATTCGAGATACTTTGCAAGTCACTAAGTTGTTTATGATAAAACAATCAGTTGTTTGAATCGAAGCATGTTGTTTTTATTCCTAGTTATTAGGGATATGGTTACAAAAACTTTGATTAATAGATTATTTGGTTATTAATCTTCTTGGGAAGAAGTTATCTTTGTATATATTTGAATTTATTTGATGTATTGGGTGTTGGAACCCATATGTTTGGACTGATGTTTTTTGAGAACTTATGATTTTTGAATAAATAACAGAGCCGAATGCTGGATTGATCTTCAAAGATTCCTGTTTCGTTTATGTTACAGTCTGTTCCTTCTTTCCATGTGATTGTCTTCTATGTGCTTACCTTCCATTCTATTTTCTTCATATCTGAACATAGTGTTTAATAGTTTCAGATCTCATACTTGTTATGCTCTGGCTATTGTCTCAGATATTTCACAAATATTTATACTAAAGTTGATATGGAATTCATCTTGTGATTCTCTATATTGATGGATTGTTCATGTTTCTTTCTTACTTGCCTGAAAATCAATGAATTACTGTGACTGGATGATTATCTTTCCTTTGTTGGGATTCTATGTATGGAACTCTACATTATATTTCTCTATTTGACTCCATTTCCCAATGGTTATATGTGTTGTTTCAACCATCTGCATAATTTAAAGTATTGATTCCAATATTTGGCCTTGTTAAATTTATATCTGAGAGATCCCTCTTCGGAAAGAAAAGCCAGTTTCTTTCTAAAGTGTTTTTTGTTGTTACCTTGAGATTGCCTTTCAAAACCTTAGGTATATTTTGAGTGTTAACACAAACAATACATATTTCATCTAGATAGACTTTTCAGAGTCTAGTTTATAGGAGGATTCCCCACTACCTTTTATTGGATACTGGTAGTCATCTTCAAGTTTCACCTTGTGAGGTGATTCATGTTTAGATAGTTTCATAAAGAATTCCTTGATTCCTGTCATGTGCTTGGAAGCACCACTTTCTATAAGCTAATCATTGCTACCATATGTGATAGTTCCTGTGAGAGTGGAAATCAGAACATATTCTTCATCACTTGAAGAATCATCACTGACTTGTCTATTTCTCTTTGTGGAAGGTTCATCATGCTATGTTGCATGAGCATGATGTCTTCTCTTGTTTCCTTTATTCTTGTGAGAGCTATTTTTGTTATTAGGACAATCTATAGCAAAGTGTCCTCTTCAATCACATGTATAGCAAATGAATTTTGACTTATCTAGGCTTTCTAAAGTTATTTCTTTAATGAGAGTACTTACTTCTGTGGTGGCTAGATCTGTTTTTCTTGGATTGTACTATGAGGGCTTGATCTTCACTTCCCATATTCTCTTCTTGAGCTGCTATCTGAGCTTCTTCTTGAGAGAATTCTTCCCATAGTCTGCAGAACTTGAATAACTTCTTTCTGGCATAGATCCCTTGAATGAAAGAGTCCCATGTCCTAGGGAGACCATTCAAGGTGGTCATTACAATCTCTGCATTCTACACTTCTTCATATACTGCTTCCAATTGTTCTTTGATTTGAGAAACCCTTGTAATGTAAGACTGTATGGTTTCTGCATTCTGGATATTCACATTCTTCAACTGGTTTCTCAAGGTCATCTTTCGGTTTATGTTCTTTCCTTCAAACAATTTGCTTAGGGCATCAAACATATCTTTAGGTGTCTTTAGGGAGGACAACTGTGGTATGAGGTGATACTTGATTGAATTAGCAATGATCCTCTTTTCCATAACCAACTTCTTCTTGTTTAATGCCTTAGTTTCATCTCCCTCTGGAACTGGAACCTCCTCACTGATATAGGAGTCCAACTCATTTTCTTCCAGGACCAGGGAGATCCTATACTTCCAGGCTCGGAAGTTATCATCTCCCTCAAGATTTTCATCAAGCTTGGTATGATGAGACATCTTAAATGAGAACCTAAAATGGAAATACAAAATATTTAAATCTTACCAGGTCAAGATGTTGGATCTAGATTTGGAGCTAAAATTCTCTAGTGCTGGTTCAGGAGCAGATTAGGGTTTTTCTTTTTCAAAGTTCTGTCCAACCAAATGCTTTGATATTTCTCCCTAACTTTGATTTTGAGGAGGAGATCAATCCAAGCCTGGGCTCACTGAAAAATTCCACTTCTGTGGAAAGCCCTAATTTTCGGCAGCAATGTCAGGTCCAAAATTGAAAAACCTCAGAAATGGATTATGATTCGACAAAAAGATGCACCCTAGGGAGGAGATTTATTCCAACCTTATTTTGCTGAAAATATGTGGAGAGAGATCCAAAAAATAGGAAGCCCTAGTTCCCGTAGCTGCATAGTGTCTTCTTCTCAGGTTAGCTCTGATACTATGTTAGATTTTTAACATTAAGCTAGCATTATATTAGGATCTTTAACTGAGAGAATAACAAGCGCATCAATAAAACACAAGAGACAATGAACACAGTGTTTTTCCTTGGGGAAACCATAAATGGAGAAAACCCCACAACTTCCTCAGAGATAGAATCAACACCAAATAGAAAATCCCAAAACAGTAAGATGATCTCTTGACATCAGTAACCTCTTTCTTCCTAGCCCCAGTGTCTTCTTCTTCCTCAGCTATGCACTACAACTAATTGTGAGTGAGTGTGTGATAAATAGAGAGGCTAGCTCTCTATTTATACTAATTCTCGACTTGGCTAAACCCAACTAGGGCTGACTTCACTAGGTGAGTCTAATAACCCTAGTGCCCTGGAACTGCGGGGAATTTAACCCTTGATCAATGGGAGGGTTACCCACAATGACTTGACATGACTTGTTTACATTATAGATCCTCCCGATTGGAACATTGGGGCATGACATGAATCAATTACATTACAAACACATCCCGTAATAAACAGTGGGGTACAAGACATAAGATATATAAGTGAATACATTCTGAAGTTACACATACATTAACAATGAGTATATTACATGTTATAAAACAAGATCGTAAAGCAAAAAAATAAACAATTAAACAAGATGAAAATATTAAACACATTAAAAGAGAGACATAGATATAATGTGGTTCACCCAAGATGGACTACATCCACACAAAAATTGACAGTCCTTTATTATTACACCATCCATCAAAATGAAGGGATACAACCTGCAGCAACTCCACTGCACTTCCTCTTCACTCTCTCACGGTCTATATCTCACAATCACAGAGATCGATTTTACAATGCTACAATACAATACCCAACCGTATTACAATGATTTCCTTTTATAGGGGAATTAAAATGGGAAAATACCACGGGCCACCCAATAACATGGGCCCGTAAACTATTGTCCCACAAACATCCCAAAAATTTCCTATGGGGGCTTTGTCCTCGGAATCCCCCGGTGGGATGATCCCCCTCGCATCCCCCAACTGGTATGAGTGTACAATAAAACTAGGGAACAAATATATATGAACAATAACATCTGTGAATCTGGAATATCAGACTCCATAACTAACAATCTCCCACTTGGAGACTAATCACAACAAATCCATTGTTTTTACGCTTGTTGGACTATGCTATGAAACTTGGACTTGGTAATTTTCTCATCTTCACCTTCATGCTTGAAGGCCAACTGAAACTGAGTAGGAAATCAATAATTTTCTGGTTACTACCATTTTCAACATGTCTGCAGGATTCTCACTAGTATGTATCTTTTCCAATTTTAACAGTTCATCTTCGAAAAAAGGTCTTATGAAATTGTACTTGATTTCTATATGTTTATTCTTCGAATGAAATTCCAAGTTCTTTGCAAGATGAATGATACTCTAGCTGTCATTGTAAACTATGCTATTCTCCTACTTCTTACCCAATTCCTCCATGAACCTATGCAACCAAATCATCTCTTTACTAGCCTTTGGAGCAGCAACATACTCTGATTTCATTGTTGAAAGTGAAACGAGGTTTTGCAGTTTCAAAATCCAACTTACTTATTTTCCACCCATAGTAAATACATACCCTATGGTGCTCCTCCTGTTGTCTTTACCACCAGCCATATTTGCGTCAACATGTCCCTATAGAAAAATGTTTGAATCTACAAAACATAATGCATGAGAAGTGGTACCTCTCAAATACCTAAGAATCCATTGTATTGTTTTCGAATACTATTTATCTATATTGTTCATATACCTACTCACAACTCCCACTGCATGTGCAATATCTGGTCTTGTGCACACCATGGCATACATCAAGATGCCAAATGCTGATGAATATGGAACCTTGGACATTTATTCTATCTCTTCCAGTGTCTTGGGACACATCATATTACTTAGTTTGAAATGGTTGGACAAAGGTGTACTAACTGTTTTTTCATTCCACATTCTAAACCTCTCCAACACCTTTTCAATGTACTCACCTTGAGACAATGTCAATTCGCGATTTTCCCTATCTCTTTTATTCTCATACCTAGGATTTGCTTTGCGGCACCCAAATTCTTCATCGCAGATGATTTAGCTAGTTTCCTTTTGAAAAAAATTATATTATACATGTTAGACCCTACAACAAACATGTCATCCACATACAATAACAAGATAATATATCTTCCATTATCTAGCCGCTTGAAATAAACACAGTGGTCAGAATGGAATCTACTATAACCCTGTTTTGTCATAAACTTATCAAATATTAAATAACACTACCCTGGATCATGTTTTAGGCCATACAAGATCATATTCAACCTGAAAAACCAAATTCTCCTTCCCTTTGACCTCATACCTCTCTAGCTGCTACATATAAATCTCTTCCTCCAAATCTGCATGAAGAAAGGTTGGTTTTACATCTAGCTATTCAAGATGCAAATCTTGAACTGCCACTAGAATTAAAATAGCCATAATTGAACTCATTTTAACAATAGGAGAAAATATTTCATCAAAATATATAACTTTCTTTTGTGCAAACCCCTTTACGACAAGTCTAACCTTATACTGCTTCTTACTTCCTTCTACTTCCTTCAAACTAGAAACACATTTATTCTAAAATGCTCTTTTTATTGCAGGAAACTCAACCAAATCCCAAGTCTAGTTTCTTACCAATGATTCCATGTCCTCATTCATGCCTTTCTCCCACTTATTCTTAGTTTCCACTTGCATTTCTTCTTCCTAACATTCTAGTTCACCATAATCAGTTATCAATAAATAATTCAGTGAAGGAGAGAATCATTCAGAGGGTCTACTTTAGTACTTAAACTGGTAGATTTTCTTACATTTGTAGGAGTTTGAGGTACCTGTTGCCGCTCTTGATTTTCTGGTGCCTTTGGAACTTCATTTTCTTTGATTTCATCAAGAACTATGTACTCTGTGTTTTCCTTTTCCTCTTTCTTTCCCTGCAACTGATCTTTGTACATAAAAATTTCATTGAATACTACATCTCAACTCCTAATGATTTTGTGATTTTCATAATCCCATAAGAGATAACCAAAATCATCAACCCTGTATCCAATAAAGGTACATTTATTGTATTTATCCTCAAGATTTGTTATATTTTCTTTATCAATATGGACAAATGCTTCACAACCAAAAGTTCTTAGAAATAAGCAGTTTACATTTTTACCTGTCCATGCCTCCTCTAGAATTGCACCATTCAAAGTGCTTGAAGGCCCTCGGTTTATTAAATAAACAACAATATCTACAACATTAGCCCAAAACTGTAAGGGAAACCCTACATGAAATATCATACACCTTACTCACTCCATGATCATTATGTTCATCCTTTCTGACACACCATTTTCTTGTGGTGTTCCAAGGTCTGTCTTTTCTCTGTGAATGCCGTTGTATGAATAGTAACTATCAAACTCCTTGTTGCAGTATTCACCTCCATTATCATATCTGAGACATTTCAAAAATTTTCCTATCTCATTCTCAACCAAATATTTCCACTTCTTAAAAGTAGCAAACACATCAGGTTTCTGTCTAATGCATAAACCCACGTTTTTGTAGTTGGATCATCAATAAAAGTAACATAATAAGGAGAGCCACTAGGATATTGCACTTGAGTTGGTCTCCATATATCTGTATGCACAAGCTCTATCTCTTCACTTTTATTTTGTTTCCCAACCCTGATAAATATAACTCTCTTTTGTTTTCCCTAAACACTGTTCTCACATAATTCTAAACTTACTTGCTTCAGATATGGAAGAAATTTCCTTGAGTGGAGAATCTGCATTCCCTTCTCACTCATGTGGCCAATCCTATGATGCCACAATGCTGCACCTATTTCTATGGAATCTACAAAGATAGAATAATCAATATTATGAGGACAAACAACCAGTGCTCATTTATTGATATCCGACCACATTTTTTTAAATGTAAACAAACAACCGCTATCTCCCAACTTCCCTATAGAGATCAGATTTCTTTTCATAGCAATAATATTCCTTACATATTTTAGCAACAATTCGTTTCAATTGTTTAATGTAGTCAATACCTTACCCATTGCAACAATTTTACATGGTTCATCATCCCCCAATAATACATGTCCAAAATCACTTGGAACATAATCATGAAAATATTTCCTATGGGGTGTAGCATGGCATGAATGCCCTAAATCTACTTCCTAGTAATCACTATTATTATCTAATGCAAGAATCAAAGCATATTGTAAAGTTGATGTAATTGTAATTTCGGAATGTATTCATTTGTATTTATTATGTATTGTAACCCAATGTTTATTCTGGGATGTATTGTAATGTATTTGAGTCATGTCATGCCCCGATGTTCCGATCGAGAAGTTTCTATAATGAGAAAGTCATGTCAAGTCATTGTGGGTAACCCTCCTATTGATCAAGGGTTAAAGTCCCCACAGTTGTGGGGCCCTTGGGTTATTAGAATATCCTAGTGAATTCGACCCTAGGTGAGTCATTGTAAGTTGGGGCAATAGTCACCACCATTGTGTTACCCTCCTATTGGTCAGAGGAGGCAAAGTCCCCACAAGTGGTGGGGCACTAGGGTTATTAGACACTCCTAGAGATGTCGGCTCTAGTAAGTAATTGTTAAGTGAGGGCGACATGTTGGAGTGCACTTCAAGTGAACGAAAGAATATAAATAGAGAGTGAGAGCCTCTCTATTTATCACTTGTAACACACGTCACTCACTCACTCAAGGGTGGCGCATTAGTGAGGAAGGAAATACACTGGGACTAGACAAGAAGAAGACTACTGCTGTCGGGAGTGCATCTTACTGTTTTGGGGATTTTACTGTTTTGGTACTGATTCTATATTTGAGGAAGCTGTGGGGTTTTCTCCTTTATGGTTTCCCCGAGGAAAACTCTTTGTGTCTCTTGTCTCTTCTGATGTGCTTATGTTTTATTGATGTGCTTGTTATTCTCTCAGTGAAAAGATCCTAAGATCATAATGCTAGCTTATATGATGAAAAACTAACATGGTATCAGAGCTAACCTGAGAATAAGACATTGTGCAGCTACAGAATCTAGGGATTCTTACTTTTTGGGTCTCTCTCCACAATCCATCAGCAAAAGTATGCTAGGTTGACTCTCCATTGAAGGGCGCATCTTTCTATTGAAGCGGAATTTGATTTCAAGCATTTTCAGTCTTCGATGCGGAAATTAGGGATTTCTACAGAAGAGAAATTTTTGAGTGAGACCAGAATAGGATTTTTATCCTCATAAAAAACCAAAGTTTAGAGACCTGGATCAAGAATTTTGGTTGGGTAAATCTCCGGGAAAGTCAAACCCTAGTTTGACCTCGAGCTTGAAAAACCCTAAATACTAAAACTGCTAAGTTTTGGTACAGTCGCTATATTCCAAGGTTGGAGAAGTATCAGAATCTGAAAATTTTAGGGGCGAAATATAAAATATTGATGAACACTGTGTCCAAAACTCAGTCTAATATTCCCTATATTATGGGAGATATGATCCCTCCAAGTTAGGGTTCTAGGCTCTTCCAGAATTCATCCCTAAACAAGACACCTGGGGATAATTGCAATATCTTCGGCTACAGAGGTACAAATGGAATTCCTGAAGATGTTATAGAAAGGGAATGGACTATACTTTTTGTGGTCCTAATATCAGACTCAAAATATGAACCAGTGACACGTGGAATGTCGTACAACTTCGCTGTTCCGAACAGTCCTGTAACAGGTCACCTTGGGAAAAGGATAATAAATCCCAAATGGTAAAACCAATTCTAATGAAACCTACGGTGTTGTATCAGGGACATGATATGTTACCTCAGTGATTAATTTAAGACACAGAAGAGCATAAATTTCAGAGATATCACAGAAATAGTAACAGGTATTTCTGCAGAATAAATTGGAAAACTAGGGCTTCCTATTCCGGGAGCTTCCCTCCACTGTTTTCAGAAAAGGAGTACATTGGAAAAATCCATTTGAAGAGATATATCTGTCTATCCAATCAGATATGAAATATTCCAAGTTTTTAAAATTAGGGTTTCTGTGACAAACCCGAGATTAGCTAGCTCCGGAACCAAGACGAACACCACAAATTGGTAAGATCTAAATCCTTTGATATTTTCATTTGAGGTTCTCATTTCAAAGTGATCTATCACATCAGCTTGATGATAAGATTGTTTAAGTTGACAACTTCCAAGAATGGAAGTATATGATCTCTCTAAAGAAAATGAATTGGACACCTACATGAGTAGAAAGGTTCTAGTTCGAGAGGGAGATGAGGCTAGAAGCCTTACACAAGAAGATCATTGCTGATTCAGTCATGAATCAACTTGTATTACAAGTGTCTCCCTAAAGACACCGATGATGTTTTTATTCCTTAACCAAGCTATTTGAAGGGAAGAACAGAAATCAGAATATGACCTTAATAAATAGTTGAAGAATGTGAAGATCCAGAATGTAGAGACCATGCCATCATAAGAGTCTTTCAAATCAAAGAACAACTTGAAGCGGTAAAAGAAGAAGTGAAGAATGCAGAAGTGGTGATGGCCACCTTGAATGGCCTCCTAGGATCATAGGATTCATTCATTCAAGGAATGTGTGCCAGAATAAATTGATTGCTTTCAATAGACTCTGGGAAGAGAACTCACAAGAAGAAGAAGATCGAGAAGAGAAGGTGGGAGCAACTGAAGATCAAGCTCTTACCATCCAAAGAAGATCCCTCAAGCGATGAGGAATATGAAGATCTGAACTCTTGAAACACCTCTTATCCTCTTTATCATTTGGATAAGAAATGATGCTATCATGAATGAAGAATATGATGAAGCTAAAGGCTCAAGAAGCAGTGTACCCATGAAACAAATAAAGATAAGTACTCAATTGTCATTTCATGATATTGTTTTGTTATACATTTGTTTATATTTAGTTGATGTATTATGCATGATAGGATGTTTGCATTAACGACAGTATACTACTAATATGCATGTGATGGGTAAGTAGCTCATGGTGCTATACAACTCTCCATTGCTACTTATCTAGAATGAAACCTCTTTGCTGACATATTGGATTAGTGCACAATCTCAATGTTGTCCTGGTAGAGATGGAAGGCATCTAGAAAGTTTCAATGAGATATGGATGAATGTTGTATTGGCTAAAGTAGTTGCATGATCACATATTTATGCATAATAACTTGCTAGTATGAATATTCCTTATGAAATGTTTCTAACCATACAAATGCATTTGACTTGTAGAAAAGATTGCATACATAATCACCTACAAGCAAAGAAGAATGAAGACTTGTTCCGAAGAACAAGAGACGACAGTTCAAAGACAAAGAATAATATGACGAATACAGCGACATCATTGATACAGAACCTTCCAGCCATGAAGAAGTAACCAAGAAGAAATGGAAGACCAATTCAAGAAGAATGTCTAGGATGTAGTATCAATACATGAAGAGAAGTTCATAGCTCCATCATGCAGTAGATGGAAACATCGTGGGATACAAAGAAAGATTTGTAGCACGAGGCTTCTCACGAAAAGAAGACATAAACTAAGAAGAGATATTTGCAGCCACTGGAAGTGAAGTCACTTGACATTCATGTGTGCAAATGAAAGAAGGCCTTCTACGTGCTCAGAAAACACCCATGGGATAACACATACATGATGAGCTTGATGAATATCTTAATCTTTGCTACAAGGTTGATAAAGGATGACAAGCTCATAGATGGATGTGAGAAGAACTTTTGGAAAAGTTCAAAATAGAGGATCTTGGTATCCAATGATCCTAGATGGACACTACTTGTCACTCCGGTACAGAATGCTCAGTGCATAGAGTACAGAAGATAGAGGGAGTATGACGCTCCGATTCAGAGGGAGTGACTACATAATATCTTGAGGTTTGACATGGTATGACATGATGGGAAGATTACTGATGAATCTAGGCTTTACCAAGAGTAAAGCAGATTCCAACCTTTACTACAAGGTTGAAGATGGCAACCCAGTGATGCTCCTACTATATGTAGATGATCTATTTTTGACAGGTATAGATGGGTTGATTGCTGATACAAAGAGAAAGTTTGCTGCTGAGTTCGAAATGAAGGACTTGGGGATGATGCATTACTTTCTAAGTATGGAGGTGTGGCAGAGTACAGATGGAATCTTCCTTGGACAAGGGAAGTATGTTGTAGAGATCCTGAAGAGGTTTGGGATGATGGACTACAAAGCTATGGCCACACCTATGGCATCGAACCTAAAGCTATTGAGTGATGCTTCATCAGATTCGGTTGATGCTACGATGTATCATCAGATGATTGGGTCATTGATGTACTTGATGAACACGAGACCAGACATTTGCTTTGTTGTGAACACCTTGAACCAGTACTTGACAGATCCGAGTAGTGTTCACTTAACTGTTGCAAAGCATATTCTGAGGTAGCTGAAGGGTACAGTTGATTATGGGCTCAAGTACGATGCGAATCAAAAGATTAACCTGGAGGGTTATGTTGATTTAGATTGGGCAAGCAGTGCCATCGACAGGAAGAGTACTTCAGGATGTTGCTTCAGTATGGGATCAGGTGTGATCTCTTGGTTTAGAAGGAAGCAATCCTGTGTGGCACTGAGTATAGCTGAAGCAGAGTATGTCACAGCTTGTTCAGCTAGTTGTGAGGCAGTATGGCTGCGGAAGCTACTGTCTGATATATTTGATCTTCAGTTGGATGCTACTTGTATACATTGTGACAACCGGAGTTGCGTGAAGTTGTCAGAGAATCCAGTGTTCCATGACAAGTCGAAGCATATCGAGATCAAGTATCACTATATCAGGGATATGGTGCAGAGAGGAGCAGTGAAGCTCCAGTATGTTGCGATGGAGGAACATATAGCTGATGTATTGATGAAGCCATTGGCTAGGCTGAAGTTCGAGTACTTCAGAGAGAGACTTGGTGTTCTCCAGATCGAGGTTTCCTCCAAGGGAAAGGGATGGGTTCCAAATCCATTCTGATGAGTAGGTCAAATGTAAGGGCTGATCCATTTTGTCATGGTGAGAGGATTCAATTTCTTCCATGTTAGATATGAGTGCTAAGGATCCCATAGCCATTCTGATGAGTAGGTCAGATAAAATGGCTGAGCCATTCTATCATGGTGAGAGGATTTGGTTCCTTCCATGTTAGATATAAGTGCTAATTTCCATTCTGGGAATGGAGGCACCTGGTCAGTTACCAGGAAGACTTAGTCTAGGATTGAGAGAGCCATTCTGACATGGTGAGAGGATTGGTTCCTTCCATGGTCAGATGTAAGGGCTGAACCATTCTGTCATGGCTAAAGGATTAGGTTCCTTCGATGTCAGATGTGAGTGTTGTCCATTCTGTCGAGTAGGACAGATGTAAGGGAAACTGCCACTCTCCGGGAGAGTGGAGGCACCTGGTCCGTTACCAGGTAGCTCAGTCAGGGACTGGGGGCCATTCTGATGAGGGTGTAGGATTCAGTTCCTACCAGGTCAGATGTGAGTGGAAAAATCTTTCATCATTGTGGTAGATGTGGTTCCATCCTGGGTGAAAAGAACAGAGTTCTTTCATCATTGTGGTGGATGTGGTTTCATCCTGGTTGAAAGTATTCCATCATTGTGGCGGATGTGGTTCCATCCTGGGTGAAAAGAACAGGGTTCTTTCATCATTGTGACGGATGTGGTTCCAGCCTGGATGGATGTGAGTACTGTGCCTTTCTGATGAGTAGGTCAGATATAGGTGCAGAGCGATTTCACAGATGGTAGTTGATGTGCCTACCATGCTGGTGAATGTGAGTGCTGGGCCTTTCTGATGTGATTTTAGTTTACTACATGATCATATGTGAGTGCTAGGCATGCCTTTCTGATGAGTAGGTCAGATGTAAGTGCTGGGCGAAGACCTACCTGTGGGCTAGGCCTACAACCAGCATGAAAAAGGGCTGGCTCTGTAGAACTTCCTGTGACGATAAGAATCATGAGATAGCACTAGGGATGATCTAGATCGAGTGATGATCGAGATCCAGTGATGATCCAGATCGAATAAGGATCCAGATCCAATGATGATGTTCCATGATGATCCAAATCGAGAGATGATCTAAATCCAGTGATGATGTTCCATGATGATCCAGATCGAGTGATGATCTAGATCCAGTGATGATCTAGATCTAGTGATGATGATCCAGATCGAGTGATGATCCAGATCTTGTGATGATGATCTAGAACGAGTGATGATCTAGATTCAGTGATGATGATCTAGATCGAGTGATGATCCAGATCCAGATGAAGATGACTTACAGATAAAGATGACTTGAAGATGAAGATGAATTTGAAGATGACGAAGACCTGACGATGACCCAGATGATACAGAGAAGAAGACTTGTGCTAATAAATTGTGTCGAGAGAATACCTTCCTAGTTAAGAGGGAGTGTTGATGTAATTGTAACTTCGAAATGTATTCATCCATATTTATTATGTATTGTAACCCGATGTTTATTCCGGGATGTATTGTAATGTATTTGAGTCATGTCATGCCCCAATGTTCCGATCGGGAAGTTTCTATAATGAGAAAGTCATGTCAAGTCATTGTGGGTAACCCTCCTATTGATCAAGGGTTAAAGTCCCCACAGTTGTGGGGCCCTTGGGTTATTAGACTATCCTAGTGAAGTAGACCCTAGGTGAGTCATTGTAAGTCAGGGAAATAGTCCCCACCATTGTGTTACCCTCCTATTGGTCAGAGGAGGCAAAGTACCCACAAGTGGTGGGGCACCAGGGTTATTAGACACTCCTAGAGATGCTGACTCTAAGAAGTAATTGTTATGTGAGGCCAACATGTTGGAGTGCACTTCAAGTGAACAAAAGAATATAAATAGAGAGTGAGAGCCTCTCTATTTATCACTTGTAACACACACCACTCACTCACTCAAGTGTGGTGCATTAGTGAGGAAGGAAATACACTGGGACTAGACAAGAAGAAGACTACTGTTGTCAGGAGTGCATCTTACTGTTTTGGGGCTTTTACTAGTTTGGTGCTGATTCTATCTTTGAGGAAGTTGCGGGGTTTTCTCCTTTATGGTTTCCCCAAGGAAAACACTTTGTGTCTCTTGTCTCTTGTGATGTGATTATGTTTTGTTGCTGGGTTTGTTATTCTCTCAGTGAAAAGATCCTAAGATCATAATGCTAGCTTATATGATGAAAAACTAACATGTAACACATCACCTGCTACATTTTCTTCCTGAGTAGTCTCCCGCTATCTGTGTCCTTTTTTCTTTGTATCTCTACAATCTTTCTTCATATGTTTGCTCTTAGCATAGTTCCAACACTCTATCTTTCCAAATATGGACTTGGATCTTCCTTTTCTATACTTTCTTCAATTACCCGGGATCCTTCCTCTCTCCCTTTGTCTTCCTCTACTCTCCATGTTCAATGCATTACCTAATGTCTCACCTATGCTTTTTCTTATCATATCCTTGCTAAGAATAACACTAACAACATCATCAAATTTATGAGTGTTTGAACTAGGGACAAAGTAAATTACAACCATGACCAACTTGTTCCATCTTTCTGGAAATGAGCACAAGATTAGAAGAGCCCTAGCCTCATCATCAAAGTTAACTTTTACAAAACTTAGGTGACTATTAAGAGTATTAAAATAATTTAAATTGTGAGCAATAGATACACCTTTTGACATCTTCATATTAAATAAGAACTTCATTAAAATACCTTGTTGGAATCCATGGGTTTTTAATAGAGATTAGACAATGTGCTCATCACACCCTCTGTTGTATTTTCTTTTGAGATATTGAAAGCCACTGACGAAGCCAGACACAACCATGTTTCTCCCAGTTCCTTTCTGTCAATATCCTCTCATTATTCATCCACCATAGTCGCTGGCTATTTTATTTTTCCTCCCAATGGTAGGTATAGATCTTCTAGTACATATAGTACTCCATATGTATATTCCATAACTGGTAGTTTTGGCCATTAAATTTCTCGACCCTAAAATTTCTTTCTTCTATCGTTGCTCACACTCGAACTAGGAACCCTTCTTTTCGGTGAGTTTACTAGCCAAATAGACGTATAGATGGGTATCTGAAAAAATATTATAAATGTAGATGTATATGTGGCCTAACAATAACCCTATGGTCAGTTTTTACGATTATTTTGTCTGGAAGAAACTAGGAAAGAGGAAAAACCACATGGGGAAAATCCTCCCTCAAAAGGGAAAAGGTACAATATAAGAACATGTCTTCATTATGTCTTCTTCTTCACTTGGATGAGCTGACTGAACTGCTTCTTGAATAATTTGATGAACAAGTTGTGAACTCCATGATCATGCACTAGAGCTTCAATATAGTATCTGCAAAAAAATAGTGGAGAGGATCCTTGTAGGTTATCATGTGATTATGAAGGAGAATTATATGAATGATTATTTCTTACAACATACTCTAATCTTAAAATTTAATCAATAAAGAAAAAGAGATATGCTCATATTCCTTCCCAAAAAGTAAAAGACTCAATACAATAAGTTCCTTGTATAGTTCTAAAGTGGTGAAATGGACCATTATATACTCCTTTGAAATTAATGTATCACCTTCGCAATTTTGAAATGAGGCTGAAAATAATATGAAATATCAGAAATATTATCATATGGATCATAAAATACGAAAGGTATAGTGTCTCCATAAGTATATAGGGCCATAGTAGGAAAAGGTTGACCAATTAGGTAAAACCAATGGATGAGTAAATATGAATGGTATATGGACTTGAGATCTAAAACATAGGTGTTTAGAACATATACAAACAAGTGTAAAATAATTATAAATATGAATGATGTCATGGATAACCAACCAGTGAAAAATAGACAAGTCTTGAAACCAGCAGAAACAACTAACACTGCATAGGAAACCAATAAGGAATCGAGTAGTGAACTTGGGGTTTTTATAGTATTAGGAGTATTCAAAGTATGGTTAAATGGTATGGATGATGTCATAACATGAATATAATAATACAAAATTATTTCTAAATCAGATTCATGATCATTCGAATGGAATGAGAAAGAGCTAGTTAAAGACAAGTCAGGATATAGTGAAAAACATAAGTATTGGGAGATGGATATAATGGACTAATAGGTGATTTATCCAAGAAATACAATGATATTTTTTATTCTGATATATCATAAAATAAATATATATCAAATAATTGAGAAAATGATTTAACTATGACACTCAAATCATAATTGATATCACCTTGTGTTATAGCAGATTTCACCGCTCTAGGTGAATCACACTTTGTATGGCCTTCCCCTGTTCTACTGTAGACTCTTTAGACCCCATGGACCATATTTTGTCCTTTGTTGTTTCCTTGATCATCCCTAAAAACATAATAAAAATGATATACGTGGCTTTTAACCCGATAACCGCGTACATACGCGGGTTTGACCCATATAACCGCGTACATCGGGATGTGTGCATATTCCAAATCCTTTTGGAGTTTTCCTTGACATGGATCCGACTCATTCGACTCCTGGCCTTCCATATGCCTTGAGATCGCACGGATTGGACCTTTCAGTATCCCTTTGAAAAGCTATATAAGGAACCCATTGAGACATTGAAAGCATAAGAGAGAATTGAGAGTAACGAAACTATAGCCCATTGTTTCCAGAACTTATGCTTGAGTCTGCATCCCTTTGTCCCTTGGAGCACTTTTGTGTTCTTCCCAAGATTTCCTTTTGCTTGTGAGCTTGCTATTGAGAGATGGAGGATTGAAGTGGTGGAGGCCCAAGTGGGGGATTCAGTTTCTCCGGTTGGTAGACGTGCCGTCAGAGGTTGTATCTATCTTGTAATCTCTAATTTATATTAATAGAAATATCTTTTCCTATCCAATGATGTGTATTTGATTGAATATTTTATCCATGGGAATATGTCAAATGCTTTTACATTATTGATTATATATGATAGAATAGTTCTAACAGCATGATATATAGTATGCTTGTATTGTTTACTTGTTGTTGAGGAAAGTACTATAGCAATTCAAGCTGAAGATTGGAAAGCTCAACAGGGATCTAATTCAACCATCTGGAATAAGGTATGAGGTCTGATCCTTTAGTGTTAGAAATTTACTTTCTATTGCATATTGGAAAAGATTGATTTCTGGGGTCAAGCTGTCTGTTGTGGTACCCCAAGCCATAGGAATTTCTCTCCATAACACCTTGGGACTGTGCTCTGTAATAGTGTTTGAAGGATTCAACAGGCTTCTTTGGTTCATCTAGTACTTCAATATTATTGTTCTCAATAAACTTGGACATGATGTCCATATTATTCTTGAAACATTTCTTCTTAGCATGAAATCCCTTGCTGCAATAAGAAAACTTGAATGAGCTCCCTTTCTTCTTGACTTTCTTCATTGAATTCGAATATTCATCGATAGCATTTGAACCTTCATCTTCATCATCTGACTTTGGCTTCTTCTCTTTCACTTTTTAATTTTCTTTTGATTTTTCATTCTTGCTTCCTTGAACTATAAGGCACGATATTTGATTTTGGATATTTTATTACCCTCATTTGAATCAATTTTTCTTGCTCTCTTGCAAGTGAATCAAAGAACGTATATAAAGAAGGAATTTTCCAATTCGAAATAACAAGCCTAGCAGCATGGAATTTTGACACAAAAATTGAGTATTCAGGACCCAATTTTGAAAGGATTGAAATATTCAATTGATATTCCTTCCTTTGAATCCCACATTTCTTGAGCATAAGAATAAGTTACTTGAACTTGGTGAAGAACCCTTTAATGGATTTGAAACTACTTGGAATCGATGAGATGAACTCATTCTCCAATTGAGGTCCTCTTATCTTATCTTGTACTCCAAAGAGAGACTCAAGTTTGGTCCATACTTGTTTCTGAGTGCTCAAACCTTCAAGATGAAAAATAAGATAATGAGAAATAGAGAGACAAATAAACCCATGGCTTCATCCATTCGATTATGCCACTTATCTTTCTCAACAACAACAATTGGATCATTCTCTAAATCCATAGAAACTCTGTAGAGACCCTTACTGCGCAATAGAATGCCAATATTGGAATTCCATTAATTATAGTTGCAAGGAGACAAGATAATAGCTGAAGAAGAATCCATGTTAGTTGTTGTTGCACTTTTGGAGATGCTCTCTACAATTTGAACAAAATAAACTAGAATAAATACTTATAATCTTAATCAAGCTCTTCTTTCAGAGAGGGACTGGGTGCTTGATGCCCTCCTTAAAATATGGTAGCTTGTAGATATTGATAACCTTAGAGATATGATACCATGTAGAAATTGAATCTCTTATACTATGTAAAAATATAGGATAAGGATCTAGCTTCAAGATATTTCTCACAAGCATGCACAAGAAAAATAGAGAGATGAATAATGAGACTGAACACAATATAAGTGAAGAATGATTGGAGAATATTCCATGTATATTCAATGTAACTTTCATGTATTATATATGAACATAGTGTACATAAATAACACATGCTTGAGAGGTAAAATCTAGTTGCTTAGGAGACAACTCATGCTAGCTCATAAAGTAGGCTCATTAAATATGATAAACCCCAATGTGTGACTAAATCACTTTCTGAATAAGTCCAAGATCTCACGAATTGGATAAAGCATGAGTTAGTGATGTAAAATATTGGTAATCATGGAATCTAGAGAGAAAATCATGGAGGATGAGTTTCCCACAAAAGATAGTAGTTTCCTAGATGACTAGCTTTACCTTATACACTGGAAATTAGGGAAAAATTGTCTAAAGGAAGAAATGGAAGGAAAGATAATTACTAATATGGGAAGTCAATAAATTTGGAAGAATCTATCCCAAATCAATATAAAGGTGCTCTTGGGGTAAATATGGAAAGTATTGACCAATTGGTGCAAGTGGAAGCCAACTACCTAGTCTAGAACATAAGAAATTGACAAAAAATGATTAATTATTTTATCCTCAGTGTGTAGTGGGTTTATAATATTCTAATAAAATCATATGCCCTCTTTTTCACCTAGGGAATTAATTATCATAAAAATTAATAATAACATCATAATATTAATAAAATTCTAAAAATTACATCCTAGTCTAGTATTTACATATGCATAATTATTTACAAATATCCCACCTAGGATAGAACCACTTGGGGTTAGGAAAAAATAACATCAAGGTCACTTGGGAGGGACATTACAGTCCACACCTCCCAAAATTTTCTTGTCCTCAATCAATTGCATTTTAGGATGTTTCAACACTTGTTCATTTTCCCATGTTGAATCCTCATTGGGTAGTCCTTTCCACAAGACTAAGTACTCCTTAATGGTTATGTTTCAGATTTTTCTTTCTCTAGTATGCAATATTTTATCTAGAACCAAAATTAACTACCCTTCATCATCCAAAGGTGGAATTTCTACTGAAACTATTACTTGTTGTCCAACTTCCTTCTTTAAACATGAAACATGGAAAACATTATCAACTTCACTATTCTCAGGAAATTCCAGTTCATAAGAAACTTCAACTACTTTCCTTACTAATCTATAAGGACCTATTGAGGCATGGAAAATCGCAGGTAACAACACTTAGGGATTCTCCCCAATAAACGTTCCCAACTAGCCCGTTACTGTTTGGTATGGGGAATCCGTTTGGTTTACAATCTAACTACTGTAGGTCAAGTAACAAATTAAAATGTTTTACCGGTTACGGCCCGGTCCACCATGTATATTTTTAGTTTTTTGGGTTTAAGTTATGATGTGCAAGTGCCTAGCTAAAATGCAAATTGATAGAGATAACGAGGAGTGTCACAATGTGATGCATAGGTTCTTACCTCTTGTATTATCTCTCTCACGTCTAAATCACAAACAATCAGAAAAATAACTACACTAACTAACCTATCCCCAGGGAGCAAAAATTATCAGTTATTAATGAGTAATGTATTTCCGTCCATGTATTAAGAAAAATTACAAATAGATGTTACTTATTTTGAGAACACATGAACATTAATAGAAATATCGGAACAACAAGATAGCTTATTGTTTATGACAACCTTCATTACTCATAGTGGAAATTTCATAGAATAAACTATAAGACATTCATAACATAAGCAAAAATGCAATGGGTTAGAACGATCTCATAGTTAATGGACATAAGCTAAAAATGAAATAGTTCACATTCAACTGATCCAGAGCAAAGCATTTGAAACATTCCACCAAACTTTCTCCAGTAGAAACTTGTAACTCTTTATTGCAAAAGGAAGTAGTTCTTCTTACAATATACTCTCAAAAAATTGCCTGGGAAAGCCGTCCCTCTTCTACATCTAAGATCTCCTATATTTATACAAAAATCAAAACCTTTGGGCTACCCCTTGATGAATCTTGGGCTTCCCCAACCTTTCAGTTGAAAAATTTGTCTTGTAGTATGTGCTCATAATTTATATAATATATTACATTTTTAAATCAAAACTTTTAGAACACTTTATGAAGAGCGGGCAGCTTGGTCATTTATGAACTTTTTCCAAGCCTGGGTCTCTGCTGCTATGCCCTCAAATCCATAGGGTTCAAGAAAACGGATATTTATCTCATATTTGGCAGCCTAGTTCCTGAACCCTTCTATCCTCGTTGGACTCAGACGTAGCTGATCTTCTAACAGATGAATACTCACAGTTGCATGTGCCACTGCATTCGTTAAAATTCACTCATCTACATCCTTTAACTACTGGATCTCCTTCAACAACTGGAGCCTTCTTCTTTTATCTTTTAGACATATCTGTTTTGCAGCCATCACCCTGTCATCAACATAGCACGTTCTTAGACCATTTAGCTTTTACCAAGTGAAACAATAATAACAAAAACTATATCGATCTATTTACCTCTTCCATATACATTCTAAAAAATGAACTATACACATTATTAATGCATGAAAAGAAACATGACAAGATAAAAAGAAAATCCTGTGGTTGTGCTTGAAACCCTGTCTGTAACCAAAATGACAACCATGATAGAAAATATTCTTCATCTTAATCTGGGTCGCATCTGAACTAACTCGAAATCCTCCAATGAAAGCATGAACCACATTGCTGCTACTGCTAATCTCCAAAACACTAGACTCTATATTATGCTCCTCATTATGGAGAACCCTAACTAGACCAAAACATTGAAGACCTCTTCTATCCCACGAAAATAGGGTAAATGCATATAAACAACAAGGACTGGAGCAAAAATACAGGTTATGAAACTTTGGTGGAAAAAAAGTCGACGGGAAAAAACCTTATCGGTGGGAAAAAACCCTATCAACGGTCGGAAGCACTAGACGTCAGGAGAATATTTCACTAAGCAGTCGCAATGATGGATGATAGACATACTACAAGTTCCACGACCAAATAAAATCATCGATGATCAGAAGCTCTAAGCACTATGCAACGACGACTCAAACCTCAACACTTTCACAGTGTCGGTGCTTCAAAGCTAAATGATACCATATTGTCAGTGATTTCGAGCACTAAATGCCACCGATAGTTATGCATCGACGATCGGAAAGACTAATCACTAACACATCGGAACCTCAAAACACAATATACTCCACAGTTTCAGCAATACAAATGACAAGCCCTCTGAAACTGTGGCATCGTAGAGGACTAAACCTCTGATCGCTTGTCAAAAAACATTCCGATAGTGAAAATAAAAAAAAAGTCATCAAAAATTGAAAGGTTTGAACAATAAAACCAGAAAGATACAGGCCATGGATTTGGCGAGAAAAATAATTGTCCATCGGAACATTCTCTATTTGCTCTCCAAAACGTCGGCATCATAGAATACTAATGCCCCGATTCATTCATTAAGAGACTTCCAACAACGAATAAAAAATCATCGAAAAATCAAAAGTTAAGTTTTCAAATAAAACAAAGACTCCATGGTTTCCATGGTGTCAGTGAAGAAAATGGTAGTATTAGATCATTCAACTCCTGAAAAAGAGGAAAAATAGTTGACTGGGCTTCTGACTTCAAATGATCAATTTCTTAAGCAGAGAAAACTAGACTTCCAGGACAGATTTAAAGAAATTAAACAAAACTGGGATAAATAAAATCAAAAGGAGGGTCCAAAATTTTAGAAATTTGGGAAAAAGGTTGCAGCTGCAACAATTGGCGACTACCTGGTGAACACAGATCTCTGGACAATTTCTTCTTTAAGTAACAGACTGTTTGACAATAAATACCAACATGTTGAATTATTTTAGATGTTTGGATTTCCCAAATGGTAGATGTATGTACTTTTAATCATTGATGATAGTCCAATTTAGGGAAAATGGAAACCAATATTTCAAAGTCTAGATAACTCTTTTGAGGCTAGGGATATGAATTTCATTTTTTACCTCTGTCTTCGGGTAGCTCCCAGTTTGGACACCACAGGATTGTAACATATGGTAAACATAAATATTTGTTTATTCCTCATTCCCATGCCATTTTGCACTTTTATGCTTTTGGACTTTTGTCCTTTCTTTTGAGTCCTCCTTTTTGCCTTCTTTCTGAAATTTTTATTTAGGCTCCTCTATCCATAGTGTCCTTTTGTGTGAGAGATGTATTTAATTTTCAGCTCACGGATAGAGAATAACTTTGGCTACTTTGGTTTAATACTTTGTTTTCATACATCTTGCTTTATTAGGAGATTTTGACTCTTATTTGCCTTTTGGCTTTCAATTCTTGGCATGGGATCATTTAAATATGATATATTGTTTACCATGCTTCCTCTCCATGGGTCTTTTGCTGGCACCCCCTAAGACATTTTTAATTTGAAATGGGTGGAGCCTCGAAATAGTATTCCAGACCTTTTGATCCTAAGTTATTTTACAAGGATTAAGTAGGACTTCAATGTGTTCATAGCCATTTAGGAAAACTGCTAAACTAGAAGAAGTTCTTTCAAATAAATCAATAGTACACAGTCTCATAATCAAATATTTTAGTTAATCCAAAATTCTGATGAACTCCATGCAACCAAAAGTTGTGCCTTTTATTGAAATCAATCAAAATCTAACTAAAAAAAAACAAAAAATAAATAAAAAACAAACCAATCAGTTTATTTATGTACAAGATAACCAAGAAATAAAAATCAAGAAAAATTAGGTTGGAGAACTAAACCATTAACTGGTAAGTTCTCTTCCCACCCCTATAAATCTTGCAACTTGTAAGTCGAGGGGCCAATATTGGCTGAAATTTGAAAAGGGCCTACCCATAACTGTTGAAACTTAGTGTGCTTCCCCTTTTCATCATGCGGATGATCCCACTTAAGAACCAGATCTCCCACTTCAAATTCCTTGTTTCCAGCTTTATGCTTATCAAACCAACGTTTCACCACTTCCTGTTGATGCTTAAATTGTTCTTTGGCTTTGGAACTAGAATCTTCCAACTTCAAAATATTATAGATTCTAATATGTAGGATTTCATTATCGGTACCTCTAGAATCCTGAGCTATTATGGAAGAAGGTAACAGAATGTTGGGAGGAAGAATATCTTCTTTTCCATAAACAAGAGTCTATGGTGACACACCTAAGGAATTCTTGGGTGTGACTCTATAATCCCAAAGAGCATTAGGTAATGCTAAGTGCCAACTTCTCTGATTTTCTATCACGGTTTTCTTTAGAATTCTATTCGAATTCTTATTTGTATATTCTACCAAACCATTCCCTTGTGGGTAATAGTTTGTAGAATAATGCAACTTAATTGCTCTTTCATTATAAAATGCAGTTAATATAATAGAAGAAAAGTAAGTAGCATTATCAAAAACCAAGGAAATTGGAACCCCAAACCTAATCATTATGTGATCTTGTAAGAAATCCATGACTGCATCTTCATTCACTTTGCGTAACGGAATGGCCTCGACCCATCTGGTGAAGTAGTCAGTTGCCCTCAAAATGTATTTGTGCTGTAAGGAAGAATTTGGTTTTATATCTCCAATGATATCAATCCCCCATTATTCAAATGGTTCTGTTATCATCATAGGTTTTAAAGGCCCTGCTGCTTTGTCTTGTCTTCCAACACACCTATGGAAAACATCACACTTTCTGACATGAGCATGACCATCTTTAAACAGTGTGGGCTAGTAATACCTAGCCCTAAGAATATTATGGGCTGTTGTATCTCCAGAAAAATGACCTCCTACAGGCCCATCATGTAATTCTGTTATGAACTTCTTTGCATCTTATTGTTCTAAGCATCTGAGAAAAACTCCATCATAATTCTTTCTAAATAATACTCTATCAATGATCTGATATGAATATGATTTAAGGCGTAATTCTCTTCATTGTTTGGAATTCCAATGTTTCGGAAAATATCCTAATTGAATATAATCAATTAGGTCTCGGTACCAGGAATCTGGAGCTGTGAATAGAGGACATACATCCACCATATGTAACTCAACTTCATTGTCCCAACAGTTTTCTTCATTGTCTTTACCTTCAGCCATTAGTTTACACAGTCCTTTCCCCTTTACTATGGATGTTGGTTTGAACTCAAGATCATATTCTTGTAAAGATGTTACCCAGTTGCCTCTTCTTTCTCCTAACTCCTTTTGTGCGCAAAGAGATCTTACAGCTGGGTGTGGAACTACTGCCTTAGTCCGGTTCTTAATTATGTATGTATTGAATTGCTTTACCGCTTTGAAAACTGCATAAGATTGTTTATCAATAGCTGGATAATTCAATTCATCTCCCTGCATACTAGTGCTCATAAATGATATGGGGTACTCATCTCCCCCATCTTCCTTCTATGTAAGCACCGCTACTAATGAATCATCGAATGCAAAAGTGTATAGAATGAAATCTTTTTTGAAATTTGGACTTTTGAGTGATGGTGTATGAGCAATAAATGTTTTTATCTTACTAAATGCGTTCTTTTCCACATCAATCCATTTAAACTGTACACTTTGTTTAATCATCTGCTGCAAAGGTTTGACAATTTGAGCAAAACCTGGTACAAACCTTCGCACAAAATTAATTGTCCCCGTGAATGATTGCTTACTCTTTTTGTTATGGGGTAAAGGGATCTATTCTATGGCTTTAATCCTTTCTGGGTCTATGGAGATCCCTTTCTTAGAAACAATGTGACCCAGTAGCTTTCCTTCTATGACTACAAACACGCATTTTGTTAGGGTTAAGTGAAATACCATATTTTCGACAATGCTCAAAAATTTTCCTCACATGGAATGGATGTTCCTCTCTCTTTTTTGAAAATATCATGACATCATCGAGATATAACAAAACACTACGGCCAATCATACCGTGGAAATCTATATCCATGGCCCTCTAGAAAGTAGCTCCAGCATTTATGAGTCCAAAGGGCATTCTCCTGTAAGCAAAAGTTCCCCACTTGGTTCTGAATGTGGTTTTTAGCCTATCCTCTTCAGCTACTAATACTTGATTATAGCCAGAGAATCCATCTAATAATGAAAATAATTCAGAACCTAAAACCATCTGCAATATTTGCTCCATGGGAGGGACTGGATAGTTATCTTTATCCGAAGCATGATCGAGGTTTCTGAAATATACACAGAGCCTGATTTCTCCAGATTTTTTCCTTACTGGCACAAAATTCAAAACCCACACCAAATGTCTGACTTTAAATATAATTTTAGCATCCAACAATTTCTTCACTTCACTCTGAATCAAAGGTTCCAGCTTTGGATGCATCTTCCTCAAAGGCTGTTGGTAAGGCTTAACTCCAGCTCTAATCAGGATGGCATGTTGTATAATCTTTATGTCATATGTTTTAAGCTCTTCATATGTCGAGGCAAACACATCTTTGTACTGTTTGAACAGACTAATGAATTTACTCCTTTCACCCGGAGAATAGCACTTTCCCAAATTTACATATCTAGGTTCAACTTCAGTCCCCAAATTTATTAGCTCAAATTGCGAGGATGAGCTATGAGTCTTGACATTCATTGGCTTTCTGAATTTGTTGTTTAAGTCAAAAATTCGTTCCAAGGTTCTGACTCCCTTAGGAATAAAACTCCCAAACTTTAAGTCTTCTTGATGTTCTTTATCATCTATTATTTCTCCTTTAAAAGTCTCATCATTCATCAAGCATTCCAAAATTTGTTTATCATCATAAAAAACCCATAAATTGGTGATCATATCTGGAACAGAAGGCCTGAAAAGTAATTCAATAGGGCATCTATTATTAGAAGGTACCAGCATTGCAGCTGAGGTAACTATTAAATCAGTTGCTACATTCTTTAATCTAGGAATGGATACAATATTGAATGCATGAAAGTTTATAAGAAAATCCCAAACTTCATTTCGATAGGCTTTTAAATGTGGTGAAATACAGTGTATCTTATTTCGAATTTGCTTAACAACAATTTCAAAGTCTCCATATACTTCCATATTTTTCACTTTTAGTTCTATTGCATTTTTCAGTCCCTGAACTAGTGCTTCATACTCGGATGTATTATTTGTACATTCAAACTCTAATCTACAAGAAATAAAAATTTTATTTTTTCTTGGATCAATCAGGACACAGCCAGCTCTTGATCCTTCCAATGTTTTATATCCATCAAAATAAAGGGTGCATAAACTATCTACTTCTACTGAACTTGAATTAAAAACTACATCTGAAACTAAATCTACTATTTTACAGTCAATCTCATCAGCCCATGAAAATCGAAGGAGATCAGGCTGGGTGTCAGGTGAACTGCTGGCTTCTTCAGCTTGGTAATTTCTCGGTTCCAATTCAATGAAGTAATTTCCCAACACAGAATTCACTGGTTCATTTTTTCCCTCCAACTGAGTAACATTGTACTTCATTTGAGGCTCTCTTAATATTTTTATCTGATTGGGACTTTCCTTATGAGGCAACCATAGATGTGACCAATCTAATGCGAAGTATAAATCTAACCTTGCCGACCAGTCTCGACTCAAAACCAGTCCATAAGCATCAGGGATGTCTGCTAATACAATATCGATGTACTAACATACCTTCTCATTTGCAGATAAGCGAATTAGAACTTCTTCCATTTCTCCTATTACTTTCACAGTTGTCCTGTCTAATTGAATAACTTACCAAGTGGATAGTTTAGGTTGTCCATTAATTCTCTTGCAGATTGAAAGTGGCATAAAATTGATTGATGGCCCTGAGTCTACTAAACAGTTGTGAACATTATAGTTGAAAATCTCAAAAGTTAGGAGAAATTGTGGGGTTTTAAACTTAGACATACCTCCCACACCTGCTTCACCAACTTCTTCTTCAAGTTGGTTGTCAGTGGGAAGCTCTTCTTCTGGTACTTCAAGTGCTTTTAACAATTTTTCTTTCTACTGAGGCACATTACACATTTCAAATAATGAGATATTTGCTTTATCCTTTTTAATGTCTTCCACAATATCATACCCCATCTCAGGTGCTTTGAGATTCTTCTTGACATTATCAACCTTGTCTTCAATAGGCTTAATAGGCATGCTAATTTTCTTAGGATCTTGACTTGAAATGGTAAATTCCGGTATTTTATCAGTTGTATTGTTCTTCTATATTTTCTTCATATTTTCTTGAAGTTTCTTGATCTTCGGAAGTATTGAATTGTCTTTTTTTAACAAACTTTGACTTCTTGTTGTCACATTGGTTTTTGATGTTTCCTCTTGTTTTCGAGAATCTTCCTCTTCTGTATCAAACATTGAGACACAATCCCATAAAACCAGAGCATCCTCCTCTTGTTTTTCTGTGGATTGATTGTCCTTTTCTTCCTCCTTATCAATTTCTGTTAATTTGGATTCCAATAATTGATTCATTACCAGTATCATAGAATTTATCCATTGAGGGAAATTCTTCTCAGAATGAGGCTATTGATGAAAGGTACAAAAATTATCCATGCCTACATCAGTTAAATTCATTGCTGAAGGACTATGTGGAGGAGGCTTAGTTTTACTATTGTCTTCCCTTTTCTTATAATAAGGCTTATATGATTTGTGAGCCTCTTTTTCCTTCTCTAAATCTATCACTCTGTTAGATAAATTTTGCATCATCTTCAACATCCCTTCAAAATATTGTGACTGCTCATCCTTAGGCTTAGTCAGTAATAAAGGTTTTTTGCTTCCAAAAGTCTTCTCTCTCGACTGCTCAAGATAATTTTCTATGCTTTCCAACTCAGCCTCTACCTTCTCAGCTTCCTCATCAGTTTCTTCTAGTGTAGGTCTCACTGATCTCTTGGAAAACATGGCTAGATCAGGCCCAAGGGCTGAAGTATAATATTCTATCAGAGCATTTTCAAATGGCTTATTTACTGCAATAAAATTGTTTAGGTAAGCAAGAAACCTTTAAGTAAAATCATGTACCTTTTGTTTTCTTTCTTTATTTAGAGCACATAACCCCTTCATTAAGGCTACATGAGTTTTCTAAACTTCATATTTACTTCTAAACATTCTCTCAAATGTGTTCCAATCTGTGATTGAATTTGCAGGAAGTGCAAAATACCATGAGGCTGATTTTCCTTTTAGAGTATGGGGAAGCAATGTACACACTACATCTTCATGCTCCCCAGCTCGTAATCCTTCTATATCCAGGTAAAAACTTTGTAAATGATCATCTACCAAAAATCCTTCACCTGGTTCAAACTTGGGTAACATTTTGTCAAAATCTTGTGGCAGATCATGCAAGGGAGGGGTCAGGTTTAAAGGTGACCTAGCCCTCCAAGTAGTCGATGGAGGTGGTTGATTTACATTTACATGAGCCATGATTCTGAGTGGAGAATGAGATGGTGACTGAACAGGGGTTTGACAAGGTGAACAGTAAGGTGAATATGGGTCCAACTGATTCAAAGGTTGGTCAACTTCTTATAAGGCTGCTTCTACCAGTTCTTCAAGATCTTCTAACAACACCGAGTCTTCTAATTTAGGGTGATCCTTCTTCTGATACTCTCTTCTAGGTAAGACAGAAATGATAGGTAATCCTCCAATCTTTTTTGCATATGCCCTAATGATTCTTCTTAAATCATCAACCACTTCGTTATCTATGGGATACAGATACCCTTTCTCTTTATCTTCAGGAGTGGATTTGTGAAACAAACTACTTTTAGAACTATCACTGGTGGAGTAATTTTGAGGAAATAAGTTTCCTCGGCTAGCCATGCACTGGTGGCCCTCCTTCTAGTGCCAAAAAATGTTGAGGCCTAGAAAATCATAGGTAACTAGACTTAGGGATTCTCCCCAATAAACGTTCCCAACTAGCCCATTACTGTTTGGTATGGGGAATCCATCCAGTTTACGATCCGGCTACCGTAGGTCAAGTAACAAATTAAAATGTTTTATTGTTTACGGCCCGGTCCACCGCGTATATTTTTAGTTTTTGTGTTTACGTTATGATGTGCAAGTTCCTAGCTAAAATGCAAATTGATAGAGATAATGAGGAGAGTCACAATGTGATGCGCAGGTTCTTACCTCTCGTCTTATCTCTCTCGTATCTAAATCACAAACAATCAGAAAAATAACTACACTAACTAACCTATCCCCAGGGAGCAAAAATTATCAGTTATCAATGAGTAATGTATTTCTGTGCATGTATTGAGAAAAATTACAGATATCTGTTACTTATTTTAGAACACATGAACATTAATAGAAATATGAACAACAAGATATTTTATTATTTATGACAACCTTCATTACTCACAGTGGAAATTTCACAGAATAAACTATAAGACATTCATAACATAAGCAGAAATGCAATGAGTTAGAACAATCTCATAGTTAATGGACATAATCTAAAAACGAAATAGTTCACATTCAACTGATCCATAGCAAAGCATTTTAAACATTCCACTAAACTTTCTCCAGCAAAAACTTGTAATTCTTTATTGCAAAAGTAAGTAGTTCTTCTTACAATATACTCTCAAAAATTGCTTGGGAAAGTCGTCCCTCTTCTACATCTAAGCTCTCCTATATTTATACAAAAATCAAAACCTTTGGGTTGCCCCTCGATGACTCTTGGGCTTCCCCAACCTTTCAGTTCCAAAATTTGTCTTGTAGTATGTGCTCATAATTTATATAATATATTACATTTTTAAATCAAAACTTTTAGAACACTTTATGAAGAGGGGCCCGCTTGGTCATTTATGAACTTTTTCCATGCCTGGGCCTCTGCTGCTATACCGTCAAATCCAGAGGGTTCAAGAAAACAAATATTTATCTCATATTTGGCAACCTGGTTCCTGAACCCTTCTATCCTTGCTGGACTCAGATGCAGCTGATATTCTAACAAATGAATACTCACAGCTCCATGTGCCACTGCATTTTTTAATATTCGCTCATCTAGATCCTTTAACTGCTCGATCTCCTTCAACAATTGGAGCCTTCTTATTTTATCTTTTAGACATATCTCTTTTGCAGCCATCGCCCCATCATGAACATAGCACATTCTTAGACCATTTAGCTTTTATCAAGTGAAACAATAATAACAAAAACTGTATCAATCTATTTATCTCTTCCATATGCATTCTAAAAAATGAACTATACATAGTATTAATGTATAAAAAGAAACATGACAAGGTAAAAT
This sequence comes from Pseudotsuga menziesii, assembly GCA_001517045.1. Taxonomy (NCBI): domain Eukaryota; kingdom Viridiplantae; phylum Streptophyta; class Pinopsida; order Pinales; family Pinaceae; genus Pseudotsuga; species Pseudotsuga menziesii. The sequence goes on from LPNX010573549.1 coordinate 654,887, forward strand.
GAAAATCTTGCGATTGTGCTTAAAACCATGCCTGTAACCAAAATGAAAACCTTGATAGCAAATATTATTCATCCTAACCTGGGTCGCATTTGAACTAACTCGAAATCCTCTGATGAAAGCATGAGCCACATTGCCGCTACTGCTAATCTACAAAACACTAGACTCTATACTATGCTCCTCATCGTGGAAAACCCTAACTGGACCAAAACATTGAAGACCTCCGCCGTCCCACGAAAATAGGGTAAACGCATACAAACAAAAAGGAATGGAGCAAAAATGCGGGTTATGAACCTTTGGTGAAAAAAAGTCAGCGGGAAAAAACCTTATCGGCGGGAAAAAACCTATCGATGGCTGGAAACACTAGATGTCAGGAGAATATTTCACTAAGCAACCACAACGACGGATGAAAGACAAAATACAGGTTCCATGACCAAATAAAATTGTCGGCGATCAGAAGCTCTAAGCACAATGCGTCGACGACTCAAACCTCAACACTTACACAGTGTCGACGCTTCAAAGCTAAATGCTGCCGTATTGTCGGTGATTCCGAGAACTAAACACCACCGATAGTTATGCGTCGGTGATTAGAAAGAGTAATCACTAACACATTAGAACCTCAAGACACAATATACTCCGTATTTTCGGTGATACAAACGACAAGCCCTCTGAAATGGTGGCGTCGTAGAGGACTAAACCTCCGATCGCTTGTCAAAAAACATTCTGATAGTGAAAAGAAAAACAAAGTGATCGAAAATCGAAAGGTTTGAGCAATAAAACTAGAAAGATACATGCCATGGATTCGGTGAGAAAAATAACTATCCATCGAAACATTCTCTAATTTCTCTCCGAAATGGTGGCGTCATAGAAGACTAATTCCCCGATTCATTCATTAACAGACTTCCGACAGCGAATAAAAAATCATCGAAAAATCAAAAGTTAAGTTTTCAAATAAAACAAAGACTCGATGGTTTTCATGGTGTCAATGAAGAAAACAGTAGTATTAGATCATTCAACTCCCGAAAAAGTGGAAAAGTAGTTAACTGAGCTTCCGACTTCAAACGATCAATTTCTTAAGCAGAGAAAATTGGACTTCCATGACAGATTTAAAGAAATTAAACAAACCTGGGCTAAATAAAATCAAAAGGAGGGTCCAAAATTTTACAAATTTGGGAAAAATGTCGCAGCTGCAACAAGACCATAGAACCCAGGTTTTAAAGTTTCAACCCCTTTACCCTTTATACTTGAGTTTTTTTAGGTTGCAATATTAAATACAATAAGTCATTCTCCTGAAAATTCCTCTCAGTCCTGTTCCTATCTACATACATCTTCTGCTAGTTTTGAGTAGTCTGCAAGTTGTTCTTGAGTTCCTTCAGGATATCTTGAATCTCTTGGATCCAGCGCTTAGCTTTTGGTTCTATACTTTCTCCAAAAAATTGATCCACATAAGATGGGGCTTCATATCCATACAAGGCCTTTAAGGGAGAGATGCCTATCGACAGATGATAAGTAGTATTATAGCAAAATTCTCCTAGATGAAACCATATGATCCATCTATTTTGTTGTCCTATCATTTAATTTATGAAATAACCCTCTAGCCATTTATTAACTCTCTTGGTTTGGCCATGAGTTTGGGGATTATAAATTGTGTTGAGATTTAATTCTCTCTCCACTAGTTTAAACAATTCTTTCCAAAAAGCACTGGTAAACTTACTATCTTTGTCATTGATTATTATATTTGGCAATCCATTCAATTTGAACACTTATTTAAAGAAGAGTCAACCATTTGATTCATTGAGCTATGTTTTCCTTTTGGCATCTTGTACATAGGAATTTTCCACCTCCTACGGACAGGATTTGTTCCTCTAGTCTGAATGGTTCAGATTTAGAACAAATGGTACACTACAATATTGGAATACATTCCCTAGAATGGGTAGAGATCTAGAATCAAGTCTCTTTGATGTACTAGTATATTTGTTTCCTATAAAGATGATCGTTCATGGATGTACCTTCATAGTCATAAGAAAACAACAAACAAGATCAAACGAAACCAGAATATAATCCACTATTCTATATTAATGACTAAGGAATTCAATAATAAAACATACAATAATGACACAATATATTTTATGGGAAGGGAACCAATTTTTCATTAGATAAAAGAGAAGAAGTTTACAACCTATGCCTTAGTGTCTATGTACTCCTTCACAAAGCCAACATCTCATCCCCAATAGCTCCAAATTGCTTCCTCAAGCTCTCTCAACTGATATAGGCTAGAATCTCAAAGCAACAACATGACTTTACTCTCTCCTCAACCATGGAGAATGAGCCTGCTTTTATAGGATTCGAATGGATAGGGATGGTTGAGAAATTGGTGGGTGAGGTGTCTAGGAGATCCTACAAGGATGGATCTCAATCCCAACTGGACCTAGTGATCAGGGATAAGGGTGCCACAAATCCTTCTTTCAAGAAGCTTCGTGAGAACCTCTCTTTTTCATTTTTTACCAAGGGCGCCACTTCTTGTTCACCATGACAGAGCGGTGTTAGGAAAAACCATGTATTGAACAAAGGGTAAAGGTGGTGCCACCGCTTACTGCCAACACATTACAGGTGTTGATGAAGAAGGTACCACTTTTTGACTAAATGGTGGAGGCGGTGCTGTATTTTCATGTATAAATTTGATGTCTAGACCAATATTCTTAATTCACAATTTGGGATTGAGGGAAATACTAAATTTTTGGATCTCATCACATGCCGATGATGAGATTTAGGTGTAACAGAATTCTCCCCAAATCATGAGGCTAGAGGGATACGATAGGCGAGATATTTGAAAGAGAAATTTATCACTTCGAGACAAGAATCAGCTTGATTGGAGATCATCACTAGGCATCTGTAATACATCAATACTTTTGACTCATGAGAAAATGTGTTTTCATCATGGCTGTAGACCAATACAAGGCAGATCCATGAGAGAGATAAATAAAAATGGCTACTAGAATACAATGTAGATCCATGTGATAGAGGATTCAAACTTGGACATAGCTACTAGATATACAATGTAGATCTATGTCATACATACGAAAATTTGACCATAGCCATGACAATACAAATGTGGATCCATGTTGGTACTTCATACAATATACTCCATCACAACCTGGGGAGACAGCTATGAGTGCTTTTTAACAGACACCCAGGGTCTTCATCTCATATTCCACATAAGTACGATTCTATCCATGAAATTAAAATGATATAAAGTCAAACACGGTAGAAACCACTTGATTATTGGTCAATGATGTGAACCGTTAACAAGCACGAGGGAGATCACCATTGAGGTCAATGATTCCCAAGGTACCCTAGTACGATCTACTAAGTGTGAATAGATTATTTTATGTCGAACACTCAGTCGAATATCTCGATCAAAGGTCAATGATGTGAACCTATGTCGAGAGCGAGAGAATATGTCATTGAGGCATACAAATCTCAAGGTACTAAACTTGTTTCTAAGAATAATTCCTGGATTTTGAGCTGATGTCGACAGGAATAGTCTAGTCAAAGGAGGGCCATGATGAATCCCACATCGACGACACGAAACTCGGAACAAAGTTCTGGAATGTTGTAGATAATGTAACCATAGGACTAACTCAAAAGTACTGACACAAATGTTGTTTTAACTATAGAGGTAAACTTCTAACTTCCCTTTGAACATCGGGCGGCACAACAAAGGACTTGGTAGCATTGACTCGACGAGGTGGAACAAAATATGACATAGGAAAATGCATTCTTTGAAAGAATCAAAGGAGTGACATGACTCATGAAAGTGGATCAACTTAGAGACAAGCTGATTTATCCAATTGACTGAATGAAATGTAGAAAAGTGCCATGTTCAAAGGTGATGAAAAATTGCCATATTATTCTAAAAAATGAATTGATTCCCTTCCCTTAATTTCCCCATCATGATTGATGAGTGCCTCTTTTTTTTTTTACGAGTTCAAAGAGGGTAACAAATAGTCATTATAGCTTGTCCAAAGACAAGTCTATTCTGATACGTTTTATGAACCTGAGAAAGGAGGGGTTCATTCCCAAAAAAGGGTCTCTCAGTGTTTAGCTTGATGAGTACAATGAAAGTTAACTCGGTATCATTCACATTTAGAGAGTCTAAAAGAAGATGGAAGAAGACTCCAAAGGGTCCTTTTTTCATATGATTTAGTCTCCAGGGCCTGAAAAAGTATAAAATAATACCCAAGAGAACTCTTCTAGTCATGATGGGATGGAGTGTTGCTTTTTCATAAATAGTCCATCCGAACCGAAAAAGAGATAACCTACCATCGGAAAGATGACTCTTCAAATACTTTTACGACTATGAAGAAGACAAGTACTTGAAAATATTTTCATATTTAGGGAGTTGGAAAAGAGTTTAAAGGAGACTCCATTAGGTCTCTTTTCATGAAGAAAGGTTTTATGAGTCTGAAAAGAATCAGGAAAAGGATCGGAACTTTGATATTGAGTTTTGAGAGCACAATCAAAGTATCAAAACGAATGCTCGGATACTTTTTCCATTTTCAAAAGTATGAAAAAATCAAAAATGGAATTCTCCATAGACATTGCTTATTTCTACTCCTACTTGACTTAAAAACGACCATTAGTTTCCCAAAATATTCAAAAAATGACTTTTATAAACTATATAAAAGGGTATTTTTATAAAAAAAAATGATTTTAAAACATTAAAAACCCTAAAAATAGGCTATAAAGGCTAAGTAAAATTGTAAAAAATCAACTTATTTACTATTTACCAAACCTTAAGAGCATTTTGGGATCTCCAGTTAGAGGACTAGCTTTATAGGACTAGCTAGTATAGCCATTCAGAGCACCTTAGGCAAGAGAAATTCCCCCTAGACTTAGATTGTCGTTGGTGGGTCCAATATAGACAAGCAATAAATTACTTAGCCCATTTGATTTGCTACCAAAAGAAAGGTATGTGGCAGTTGGGTGGGAAGATCTAAGATAAGTATGGCATTACGATGGGGAGGGGAAATGAAATAGATAATAGTAGCATTTTCTGCTCTGGGCTAGTGTAGCACCTACCAAGAACCTGCTGCTGAACCGGGAATGGAAGGGAGGTTCCGCCTTTCCTTTCTTTAAATCGAGGTATATAGTCGGGCATATATATATAGAGTAGAGTGGGAATTATATAGCTGGGTATTATCGCATGCCAATCCAAAGAGTAGGTAGAGTAGCACGCCAAAGAGCAGGTAAATGATATCAGTTGGTTCAGGATAAAGTTCAATTGCTGTTGGTGGATAACGGATTATGATTCAACAGGCGTGAATGCTGCATTTTGATCTGCTCGATTTGGATCAATTCAGACTTTTTCTTCAACAAGTGCTTCTGTCTCCCCTGCCGTCCATCTCTGCACCTATATCTGCATATTTAGTTAAGTGAGAAGTGAATTGGATCTGGGTCTCACTCTGGATCTGTATCGTGGTGAGGTGATGGCTCTCTAACAAGCACCACATCTACTAACTAACAATTTTGCTCAGGGCTACGTGGTGCTGGTGGTACTTATTTGTCTATCCAACCTATGCCTTCATTGTCTCTGCTGCTGGTTCTGCTGTAGGTGCCTATGCCCTCCTTTTCATTTGTCTTTCCTAGTAGCCTAGTAGAAGCATGAGCCTTTGTCTCTGCATATTTAGCTACTCGTGCTAGATGAATAGTTGGTTATAGGTAAGCTATCTCTGCCTCTTCTACCTTTTCATGTGCTGCTCCTACCTATGCTTTGACTGGTGCTTCCCCTTCCCCTCGTGCCTCAGAAAAGTCCCTTGCCCTCAAAAAGACAAGCCCTCCGGACCTCCAGGTCCTTATTTTTGATATTGGGGTGTGGTGGGGGAGGATAGATCCCTTATTACTACTATTGGGGTAGGATAACTATATTTTGACACATTAGCATACACACTAGATTTATTTTCAAGCACTAGTATTTGACATTTTGGTAGGAATTCAGATACTCTGATACTTGGTAGGAAATACTTTGTAAGCATTCAGATAATAGAACATGTTTTTGTAGGAAAACACGACTCAATTTTGGTAGGCTATTTTTGGGATGGGTTATAGAGAAACTAACTACCTTTCAATTTTGAACTACCTTCTACCTTTACATTCGAAGGGAAGGTGTGAGTGCGAGGTATCATTATATTAGGTGCTTGGTCATTATAATAAGGGGGAGAAATGCAGTAGTTCTGCGCCCTTACTATTATTATTTAAGCATGGTCCGGATGGTCGGTCATAAGACTTAGATTCATTCATGTGACCATTTGTATGAGACTTGCATCTTCCTATAGACACTTCTACAGAAACGTTGTATCTAGACCTATTATCATGGCAATAAAGTGTGCATACTCTATAGTAGGGGTTAATGAAGGGATTTGTGCTGCTACAAAAAAGATTTTGAAAGCAAGTTTTATGGAAGCCCATGTGCCTGCTTGCCTTGCCTATTTCCTAAGAATCTATTCTTGAATGCTGTTGTATGCATGCGGTCCAACGAAAAGCTCTCTCTTCTATTTCTATTGAAATCCAGGCAAGGTACGAAGTACAGGACCTTACTATGAGCTAAGGAGCAGAGCCTTACCAGTAGTGACTACAGGTCCAGAAGCAGTATGATGAGTTATAGAAATACATTTTATTTCAGACTAATGGCCTTTTACAATGTTTACACCTATTGCTGGAACGATGCTTGCTAGCTGGCTCAAGTGGAAAGTGATTATAACCAAGCCAGTTGTTTTAAGTAGTGAGGAAAGAAATAAACTTTTTGCAGATATATGTGTTGCCCAGCGTTCAAGGAACCAACGTTTGATGGACCGACCCACCTTACCCTATTTGAACTTTAGGCCTACCACCTTACCTACCTATGAAGAACCTACCCTTAATGACCCATGTTACGGAGATGTCATCCAACCCCTCAAAAACTATGTTGCAGCATCAGTATAATATTTTCTCTATCCGTGCTGGCTACTTGGGTGAACCTCACTATATCATTTGTTGGTAGGAACTTGGTCAACTAACAACCTCCCCTCCTCCCTAAATGGCTCTAGTCCATCCCTGAGGTCTGGTCTATGAAATGGACTGAAAGTGTCTCTATATTTATTTAGTCCCATGCAAACACTGGCCATTTGTCTTTTTTAGCCGACCTACGTTTAGGTGCCTTTACAGGGACTTTTTAGCAGGATTCCCATTTGTTTTTGTGCCTACCCTCTGTTCATGGATGATATATTGCTATCTAAAACTCTGGTTGTAAAGCGATACCGCATTCCTAATAGCAATTAGTTGACATCCTCAATCCCAGGACCAGTGGCAGAAGGTATATGTGTCAATTTGCTCTCCACCCGCAGCTCCAGGACTAGGTGGTGAAGAACCAAAAGGAGAAGATTGAGTTACAGGTGTAGTTATAGATCCTTCAGTAGATTAAGCAAATGTTTAGTTAGTTGAATAAGCCATGGATGAAGCCATTGATGAATCTCTTGCTTTCAATTTCTGGTAGGAGAGGCAGCTAGTTCTAGTTATATATTGATCTAGTTGAAGAACCAGCTAACCCCGCTTATCCAGAATGCATTGATTTTCGTTGCTTAGCCTGATCGAGATCAAGTTGTTTATTTAGTAGATGGAGTACATGTTCTAGTTTGTTTTTAGTTTTGGTACATTTCAGTTGGTGTATTCAGGGTTTATGCACCTGTGCATAGATAGTGTGTAGTAATGGTAACCATAATGGTGTGGCATGTAAGATCGGAAGGAAGAGCCATATGTTCCAAATGAATACTCTGAAGCATCCGCGAGTTAATCCATTGATCCAGTAAAAGAAGCATTCGTTATATATCACTATATTGATCAAGCACCACCATCATCAGTAGCAAAAGTAGAGGCAAGGGTAGCGGTAAGATCTAGCTTTTGTGATCGAGATTCTAGCGTCCATGATCGAAATAAAGTTGTTTCCTTTATCCTAGTTTCATATCTAGTCCTAGAATAAACCGTATAACATAAGCTATTCGATTAAGCAAGTGACCCTTGCTCGATGCAGACAAGACCTCCAGAACTTTTGTTTCAGTCGTTTCTATGGATTCTTTTTAATACGATCTTTCTCTTTCATTTGATCTAGTTGAAGAACCACTATTAGCATCATATATATAAGCATAGGTGGAAGAATCAAAAAAATAAGCACCTGTATTTGACCTACCAGCAGCACCAATAGTACACGTTGAAGCACCTGTAGAAGTATCCCTACAAGTTACACATCGTATATAAAGAGCAGTACTAGATCTTGCAGCATAAGCAACTTCTTTTCTCTAATATATACTTGTTCCTATTTTTGGTACATGTTTCGGGTTTTGTAACATCCTGGGTAGATGTGAGAACTAAAACCAGCATCATAGATAGCATCTTGCTTAGTTTCAAGTGTCATAGATAGCATCTTGCTCAGTTTCAAAATATAGCTAGCATTATCTCTTTATATAAAGCAGTTGTTTCATATACTATAGCAGCATAGAGTGTAGTTCCTATGGATCCATAAGTTTCAGCGGCACGAGCTGTTGCATACTAAGGAGTATTTCCAGGTCAATATTAAGTAGATCAAGATCAGTAGTAGTCTTTTCTCCATATATATACCCAGCATCGTTGTATTTGAAATATCTAATTCTACCTTTCATTTTGAGAGTGCTTAGTTCAAGTTGACCCATCAAAAATAGACCTGTCATCTTAGTTCTAAACTTGCATTTGACTTTGATTGCTGAACAGATACTAACTCCCCTTGACTTGTGGCTTGGAAGCATTGAAAATAACCAGTATAAGTAGTAGTTTTACCAGTAGTATACGCTCTTGTTTATTATTGTTTATTATCCTAAATCAAGAGCAGAGCTTGCAGCATACCTTCTGTTTTAAGCCATTGGTCCAACCAATAATGTAGTTGTTTCTGTAACATATACAGATACATATCGAGATTCATACCTTAGTGAGTGAGATCCTAGTTATTTTTAGTAATATCCAGAGCCTGCAGAAGTAAGATAAGAAACGGTAGCATTATATATAGAGAGAGTTCTAGTAAGCTTCTAGAGAGGTTATACCACCAGCAAGAGTTTATTTTGTTGTTTAAGAAGTGGAACCATAATCCATTGAGTTAGAGTAAAAGGCAGTAGTTTACCTGGTTGAAGATACGATTTGAAGTGTAGAATCAATTAAAGATGCGGTGGTGAGAAAGCAGAGCTCAATCGGTGAGGGAAACAACATTGAGACAAATATCCGGGTTTAGAAGCCAATATGAAAGTAAAAGGTTCTAATAAACTATGTTCGATAGTAAGTAAAAACACTAAAAACATGATTGTCCCGGCCAGGTGTCTGTAGGAAGAATTAAGGAAACCCAAAAATCCCAAAAGGGATCCATCTTGAGCCCGCCAAACATGCATGTTTAGATGCCCAAGTTGAGGTGCACATAGAAAACCCACAAGCAGAAAGAGAAGCATTGTACTTAGGTGGAATGATCGTTACACTAATCAAAAGTGAGTATGTAAACACTTAAGGATCTCCCTGGATTCACGATGATGATATTTCTGGATTCACTTGGCCTTACAACCTTGCATCCCATTGTAATTGCCATTGTAGCATGTGGAAGGCCTCGTTGTATCGAAGTAAACCACATGCTCCACCGCTTGTGCCAGGCCCAATTAAATATATCTTTTGAGTTTCATTCTTTTTGTGACCAAGGCTGACCCGGCCTTTCATTTTTTTACGATGAATAAAGAAACATTTATAAGAGGATCGAGTTTAGTTGCTTTTGGTCTTTACCAATGTCTCAAGCCGGGAACAGTAGGGCGATCTGGCTTCCCTTTTACGACGAAAGGAGCGAGGGGTAATCCTCGAGAGATTATCATAATCCCAAAATTGGAAGATAGTTAAAAGTCACTATCCCCAAAAAAATCTAGCAGAAGCCCCTTTAGGGTCTGGAGCCTTCACATTCACACTCACCATCATCACATGTTTATTTCATAAATCAATGCTTGATTTACATAGTAGCAGAAATCACAGTTAGTAGCAAATAAATCACAGTTGCATAAATTGCATAAATAGTTGCATAAATCCCTATCCGATTAGCAGCCTTAGTCCTGAGCATAACCACCTTAATCCTGAGCATAACCACCTAAGTACCATCAATTTTTAATTTTCATGGTTTTTTGAGCTCATAGGCCAAACCTAAATTGGAAAATGCGGGCACCGCGCTTAGCCTTTATGGGAAAGGCCATGCTCAATAGAAACCACATTTTTTCAATTTGACATAGGTGGTGGCACCACTCTGTCTGAACTAAGTAGAGGTGATGTTGGCTGTGGGTTTCAAAAACCATTTGTCTCGACCAAAATAAAAGTTTATAAGCAATTTTGATGATTGAAAATGCTTCTAAATGGATTTTAAATTGTTTTTGGCAGGTTTATTGGATCAAAAAATGGTTAGCTAGAGAGAAATACAACATGATGAAGATGAGGTTGCTGCCACAAGAGATGTAGGTTGTTTAGGTTCCTTATGGGGTTGTCTCCTTCTGAAGTTCTTTCGGACCCCCAGCATGGTTTCACATCCCCGCTTGCTAGAATATATCCTACAAATGTGGAACCCAGAGCATCAACACTTTGAGGTAGGACCTCATGTTTTCACCATAGAGGTGGAATAAATCTACTTCTTGACAAGGTTGTCTAGACGAGGGGCCCCTATCTCTCTTACTGGTTCCCGAGGAGGGGACGTGACTACTCAAGAGATGATCAATCATCATTGTCATCTTGACACAAGAATTTCAGGTAAGAATATTCCTATCAGGGGTGTGGTGGATATGCTACTTCGCAGTGTTCTGTTCATTATGCAGATGTAGGCTAGAATCCAAGGGCCTCATCAGGAATCCTAGGCACATATGTTGTATGCCATGGAAGCTATGGAACCTACGGTTTTCAACTGGGCAGAGGAACTTCTTCCTGTTTTCAAGGACCAGCTGACAAAATGTCAGCAAGGAGAACTAAAGAAGTTTGGTTTTGGGTCCATTTTAGTCTTCTTCTTCTTTGAGAGGGTGCCTCTCATGAGACCCCAGGTGATATTCAATGAGCTTAGGGCTAGAGACCCACACATTTTGAGGTGGGTTGAGATTATGACCCGCATAGGAAGTGGTAGGGCCAAGGTGAAATTCAAGGCCGCTTTCTTCCATTGGTTGCATGACCAGATCCTCATGATAACGTATTATTCCTACACAGGGACTGATTTCAAAGGTGACCCTGATCTACCATTACCACCTGGTGCTCAATGGGGAGATATTGGTAAGAAGAAAAAAAACCTAAAATGTTGATCATGTTTTTATATTTTCATATTTTATATTTTTTATGGGTAGTAACAAGACGTAAAATTTACATGCATACGTTGATGGTGCACGGCCTGGAGGATCCTCTCCTATGGATAGATGAGCTGGGGCTCAATTTGTTCACAGAGGTTATGATCACCTTATTGAGATGGAGGAGAAATTAGAGCGGCTGACTCTTGACATTCCTGATGCAGTGACCTCCCCATGAGGTATTAGAGACACACTGTAGGAGTGCCAGGTCATTTCAGCCGATTGCTTTGCAGGGTATCACGAGCCATCATGTGCTATCATGAGCATCACTAGATGGTGGAATGCAAGATGTACTAGTGAAAGCTGACTAGATTTAGGGTTTTTTGTATGATTTAGTATTTCCTGAAATACACAATGCTTCAGACGAGGTCTCGTGACCACATTTTTTGTTATATATATATATATATATATATATATATATATATATATATATACAGACTCATTACCGGTATTTATTTGTCTCAAATGGAAATCATATTTACATGAGTTATATGTGTCATTTACAGTTTATTTTATAATGAACCATGTTTATTTTACAAGCTATGAATGGGAAATATAGCAGTCTAGGATGTATTTTTCTAACGAATCAACAACTATATTATCTGAAATAGGGATATGCCTATAAGTGATACACTCGAATGGCCTATCTAATAAAAACACTCTCTGTCACATACCCTAATTTTGTAAAATAATGTTATTTGTTTTAATTTGACTCCTAAGACATTATGTTAAGTTTAATGCTAAGTAGAAACTGATGACTCAGCAGAGTCAAAAGATGTGGAATGTAATTCTGAATATTTTATTATTAATAAATAAAAAGTGGAGACAACAGCTTGGGAGAGCTGTTAATAAGAGTGTTACTGGTCAAACTGGTGGAAGGAACTAGGTGGAGAGCAAAAGACAAGTGGCAGCATCCTCAAACACTTCCTATGTTGCAGGTGGAAACTTCCCTACATTTGGGGTCATGATCCCCCAAGAAAGTGGGATCAGAGCAGATGGCTCAATTAATGACAACCAACCCCAAAAGACCTAGGAAATATTTTAAAAGTACCCAATGTAGAGAGCTAAGGCTGCTCAGATATTTTCCAGGAGAAGAATCATTCAGAAGGAATGCACTTCAAGGAATTCATTGGGAAAAAGCGAAAACTGTAAGGAAGGTGTTTTGAGAGATAAACTGCAGTAACTTGGTCTGATACAGCTTGCTAGCTGAGAGATTTGACTGACAAGATCAGGACTGGTATTGAGTCTCAAGACTAGTAATTTATTATTTTCTACACCTAGTTCCAGCCAGGGAGACTAGATCAAGCTCGAGGGTCCTGAGGAGTCGCTGTTTGAGTGCTCTCCAAGAGTTGGTAGGGAGGAACGGCCTCCCATTGCTGTTGTCGACCAAGCTCTAAGAACAGGTTCTATTATTATTTAATTTCTGTGTTATTATCTGTGTATGATTGAATGATGCATTTGTAGTTATGATGTAGAAATTTAGAGGATAGGATAACTCAGTTTGCTTAGTAATGAAATTATGCTTAATGAGAAACAAACCCTACCTGTGTTTTTCATCATCTGGAGTGATCCAAATCGTACTCTAGCACAGGTGGTGAAATTATATAAATGAAGATAGTATGATGCAAATGTAGATTAAGATGTTAGCATGAATAATAGAATGTTTTCTTTTATCTATTATTAGAAGAAATATCATTTTACTAACAGTAGTATGTGTTAGTAGATAAAACTATTCTTTATACAGTATTTACTTTCAGTAATCTTATTATTTATTTTTTTAAAACCAAAGAGAAGAATATAATAGTTACACTAGAGTAGGATTAGACTAAATAAACATGCTTTTTAACTTTACAATTTATTTCTTCCAGTTTAGGATAATTTAACTACTATATGTATAGCAACAAAACTGAAAGTAAGAATAGTTAAACATTGATTTAATTCTACAGTCAAACCAAGCTGGTTTTAGATTTTACTTATGATTGGTAATGGAATCAATTCATTTTGTTTTTATTATTATTATCCAGCTAAAGCTTAAACACAATCTACAGTTGGGTGATTCCATGAAGATGGGTAACACTTTTTGGCCAAATTTGGCGATGAAAACCTGATTTTTTACTCATGTGCTAGATAGAAGCCCTCAAAACGC
>LPNX010573586.1:11226-47371 GCA_001517045.1 Pseudotsuga menziesii
AGCAGCACAAACTCAGATTCCAAAAGGGTTGATTGTGTTAAACCCAGAAAATGGATGTCTCTGTGGAAGAAAATCGAACAGATTGCTGATGCGTATACCCACCAATTTCACCCTCAGACCAGCAAGAGTAAGCTCTGTTCAAACTTCAAATCTTCATGGAAACTTCTTATGATGTAACCTCATGAAATTATCCCGAGTCTAGCACTAGCGAGCTCCTTCAGTACTTTGTTGGATGATGTTTTAACCCATGCAAGTTCAGTACTGGACTGCCTTCAAAAAGGAACAAAGCTCAATTCCTGCCAAGACTCTCTTCCACTGTTCACCGAAAAACACAGTCACACATGCTTATGCTGTAGCTACCCCAAACATTTTCTGCTAAGACCTTTACTGAGCAAAGCTGGGACTGTATTTGACTTATCCAAAATTAGCAGTAAAACTTATCCAAAGAAAATACCAGCAGTGAACTCGGATCCAAAAAAAAATTTGGCTGTCAAACAATTTCCGTGGAAGAAATTCGGATGCTTTCTGCTTCTCTTTTGTTTGGATTATAGGCAGCATCAAACTCTGATGGTGTAAACACTTCAATGTTGGGACTGTTGGAGATCTCAGGATACACGGATTGTGAAAACAGGATCTTTCTCAACTTCGGGACTGTTCATGAAAAAAATAGACCGCAAGCTGTAGAGGGGCTTCAAAATCCTGGACTGTATTGTCCTCAAAAACCAAAAAAAAATTACTGTGGAACGGAGCCTCTGCTGCTGTGTAAACTTCCTCAGACTCCCAAAAAAATAAAACCCCAGGCAAACTCTTTCAGCGTAAACTCTCAAACAGACAGTTATATTTTATTTTTCATATTCAGTAACCAAGGGTAAGTGTATTTATACACGTTGAGGGAAAGTATGAGGCCGACAGGTCAAGTTCTTTTATTTATTTAAAAATGTTTTAATGTTTTAACCACCAACTGGGGCCGACTTCTAGGTAAGAGAAAAGAGGTTTAAATTAATTAAAAAAAAATTATCCCGTGTCACTTAAAAAGGACCCGACTTTCAAATGTGGTATTGTTTAATCATGTTTTTAAAGGTTCCACGTTGGAGAGGGGATGTAGTCAAATTTTAATTAATATTTTAATAAATTAAGAACCATCTTTTATTAAGGAGTTTTAACATTTTATTCCTTTAAGTGGTTTGTTAAATTTAAATTGTTTTAACCACTTTTAATGTAATTATTAAAACATGTTTTAATTATTCAAATATCTTAAGTTAGTGGTCTTATTATTTTTAGGGTTATGGGTTTAATGAATCTTGTGGGTTTTAAAGGGGTTGGTGTAAAGGTACAAAGGTATCATTATGTAATGATAGGGTAGATGTAGGCTAGGGGACCAAAGGTAGTGGTTTTAAGGACTTTAGTTAAGTTACCACAACTTCATAAACAAGACCATCAAGGTGTGGGAGTGCCTGGGCTTTTCTTAGGGCACCATGACCTCTAACAAACGCAAATGACCACTGAAAGGGTCACTTGGACTCTTACAACTTTTTCAACCCACCAAGGACACAATCTAAGACAAAAAGGGCATGGTTGTGGTACTGGGAAACCATAAGGCAACATAGGGGTACTTGAACACTCTACAAAGCTTTTGGCAATGTCCCAAGGGCTCCAAGGGCTTCAAACTTGGGCTTGGACAAAATCAAAAGGCCTCCTTAGACGATGACACTTACTTCACCGTCAGGTGCTCCTCAAGGGGCACCAAGACACACTAACACACAACTGTTGGCATCAATGACAATTTAGTCAACACTATGGTCATTCTCCTCATTTGCAAACAGGTCATATCCAAAAGATGTGCAAATAAAAATTGCAATGAATAAAAATAAAATACAACAAGCCAGCCAGCCTACAAAATTTAAATAAAAATTAAATTTCAAATTCAAATTTAAAAAAATAAAAAATAAAATTATTTTTTATGATAGGTCGGCTCAAATGTTTTTTTTTGGAAAACCAGTATAAATACCCTACTGAAATTTCATTTTGAGTGTGGAAAAATTCGGAATAGCTCTAAGGTTTTTCGCTGAGTGACTGAGGAATTTCGGGTGGCAGCAGTCCACAGAAGAAAAACGCAGCAACATTTTCTTTGGTCTGATTTTCTTTTTGCAGCAGTAGGGGTTGACTGTAAAATTCGGTGGTATCACAGACCCGAATTTTTGAAGCAGTGAAGAGATCCGAGGTATACACAGTCCGAATTTGCAGACTGGGAAAGTTTGGTGTGCATTTTTTTGTGTTTTGTAGCAGCAGTCTGTGATCCGAATTTGCAGCAGCAGACTGGGAAATTTTGGTGGGCATTTTTTTGTGTTTTGTAGCAGCAGAATGTGTTCCGAATTTGCAGCAGTCAAAAGTTTTGAAGTCTGATATCTCTGATTTTTGGGTAACCTCAGTGCTAATGGTTTGATCAGGAAGAATTGCTTTTAATGATCAGATTTCTGTAGAGACTTGCTCGACCTTCCAGCTTTGGTTTCAATTGTAGTAAATGTGAAGAAGAAGTATCAAGTCTGAAATTATGTTGCAGCATAATGAGGATATGAAGCTATTCAAAACTCAACAACATATCAAAGCAAGCACTGTAAATTTCTGAGTTTGAGTGATAGAAGTTTGAAGGTGCCTTTGGATTACAATTTAATGATACCACAGTCAAAACGGCTGTAATAAAGGAACAATGAAGTGTTGAGCATCCGAAGGTCATTGAAGATAGAAAGGGTAGTGAGAATTCTGAGGACAATGTAGAGATGATTTCATCCAAATGGTCAATCCAATACTTCGTCACAAAAGATTGGTAAGTGTTTCTTTTGAAGGCTATTGGAGAAGTGATCTCTCTTGGATACATATAGATCTGTACAACGGTAGTACACAGAGAAGAATTCAAAGGATGGAAAGGAGGCACTCTATTTGTGCATACAATGTTTTGGAAGCACTGTCATCAAGTCAAATTGGTGAAGACATTCTACTCAGAACATTCTCACAAGACAACATTAGGTGACCTTGGTATGATCAAAAGTCCTGAGTCAATGATCTTAACTGAGCTTGAAAAGAAGTAATTCATTCAAGAATATTGGCAATGGTAAGGTGTAAAGATTCATATTGAGTGATGATGACATGATATACAAGCAGAAAAGTCATGGCCAGAATAATGATTTAGAAGATCAAATAAAGACAAGATGATGGCTGAGATGCTGATAATATTGATGAACAAATGATAAAGGTGAGATGATGATGCTGGACAGCTGGTTGACAACGAAGATTTGATGATGCTGATGTGTGTATGATAGTGATGAAATCATAAATCATGGACAGAATTATGGTGGACAATGCTGATGATATGTATGGACTGTTTAATGATGAAACAGGGGCAGTAAGCTTGCTTGGGTTATGACAGTCAGTGATTACCAGAATAATGATATGGACAGAGATATGTTGAGACAGTAAAGACAGTATGAAATGATGTATGAATAGGATGATATCTTTGGGACAGAGTTGTAATGTATGTTAATATGTACAAGCAGGGACTTGTACTAAAATGTACTTGTAAATACAAGCAGCATCTTGTATCCCTTTCTTAGTAGGATCTAAGAAAAACTAGGCAGGGTCCTAGATAAGGAGTTGGTGCTCTTTTGTTTCAGTAGGCGCTGAACTGCCCCACGGTTGCAGCCGTTTGAAATACAAAAAAAATATTACAAAGATTATATCGTGCGTCTCTTGTGCAATGTGTTGGTGATTATGTATTTAACTTGATGAATGATTAATGATATAGGTTATTAATGAATATGATAATGAAGTAAATGTCTGAATGAAGACATGAGATTTTGATTGAAGTTGAAATTTGGATTAAGTATAAGCTCAATGTTTCACCCCCCCCTCTCAGTGAGCCATTGTGTCCAACAGCCCTAGTAGGCTTAATGTTCACTGCTGCTACTAATGGCTTGTTGGTACCACGTGGACTGTACCTGCTGTTGTTGAAGGCCTACTGCTGCCACTGAGAACTGTTGACTGAGGCAACTCTGCTGCTAACCCCAAGAGCTGTTGACTGAAGCAGCCCTAGCAGCCACCCTGTGGTCTGCCGCTGCTGCTACGGTGGACTGTGGGCAGCCCTAGTGGACTGCTGCTGCTGCTGCTGCTACTGTTGGCTGTGGGAAGCCCTAGCAGCCACCCCGTGGTCTGTTGCTGCTACTATGGTGGACTGTGGGCAGCCCTAGCAGCCACCGTGACTGTTGTGTGTACCTCCTCAAGCCCTAACAGAGCTCGGGGTGTAAGGAACAGCCCTAGCAGGGCTTAGGTGCATAGAGGGTGATCTTAGCAGGTCACCTGTGAGCTGTAAAGTCCCCAACGAGAGCTCAGGTGCACAGTAGATCAGCCCTAGCAGGGCTCAGGGGTGCTGTAGCAGACCCTAGCTTGGTTAGGGTCACATGGAATGTACCAGCGAGGAAGAAAGGAAGAGCTTGGGTGCTGCCGTGAGCTGGAGGGAGCAGGTGCTTGTCCTTCTAGGCTACGATCTTCTTCAAGGAATAAAAACCAGCAGAGAACTTGTCCAACGAATTGTCTCTTAGGAGCAGTGATCATTATCTTGGATGGATATTTTACAAATGAGAAGGCTTCTTTATTTAGTGTATCAAACATAAGGCGGTTCCACCCAATTAGGAAGTTGACCTTAGGATTTGTATTCTTTTCGTCTTTGACCATTGACTTTTGATCTTTTGTGGTCCATTGGTCTTTTAGTCTTTTTCTTTGAGATACTTGGTCTTTCATTTGATGGTCACTTGGACCAATACAAGTTGTGCTAGGGTTACTTGGTTCTTCAAGTGGTTTTGTGACCACAACAAGTTATCTCAAGAGTTCTTCAAGGTCACCATGATTCATTCATGCCCACTCAAAGTGCATCTTGATCTTGATCTCCTCGTTGCCACCAAGATCAAGTGCTAGGTCTCTCAACCAGGGGTAGTTAGTCCTTGGAGAATGTCTCCTAGCCCATAGATCAAGGAGAGGAGTGCATCACTTGCCCAGACCCAATCCATGGCTTATGGTGATGACTTGGCAACTGACCAGGTGCCTCGTCCCACGCTGCATTAAATGACTCAATGTCAAATAATTGGTAACTGACCAGGTGCCTCCATTCACCCAGAGAATGGCCCTCAACCCCAGGTTGAGGTCACAGTCTCAGACTGGGTTTATTTTCCTAGTAACTGACCAGGTGCCTCTATTCTCCCAGAGAATGGCCCTCAACCCTAGGCTGAGGGCTGATGTCTCAGTCCCAGACTGAGTTAATTTCCTAGTAATTGAACAGGTGCCTCCATTCTCCCAGAGAATGGCCCTCAGCCCCAGGTTGAGGTCCCAGTCCCAGACTGGGTTAATTTCTTGGTAACTGACCAGGTGCCTCCATTCTCCTAGAGAATGGCCCTCAGCCCCAAGGCTGAGGTCCCAATCCCATACTAGGTTAATTTCCTGGTAACTGACCAGGTGCCTCCATTCTCCCAAAGAATGGCTCTCGATGTTGCTTAGGAAAAATCAACACTCCCTCTCAACGAGAGAGGTATTCTTCGTAATACCAAGCTTGTCACGAAAGTACACAAACTTTGTTTATGTCAGAGGCTTGGTCAATATGTCTGCAATTTTTCATTTGTATGGATGTAATGAAGCTTTAGTGTACCTCTCTGAACTAAATCTTTGATGAAGTGATACTTCATCTCAATGTGTTTCGATCCGTCGTGAAACACAGGGTTCTCTAAAAGCTTAATGCAACTTTGATTTCACAATGAATAATATTGACTCAAGCTTTCCACCAAATGGGTCAGAGAAGTTTCCTAAGCCATACTGCTTCTTGGCAAGCATCACTAGCAGCAATATAATCAGCTTCAGCTATGCTCTGAGCTATGGAACCATGTTTCATGCTGTACCAAGAGATCATCATTGATCCCATACTGAAACAATATCTTGATGTGGTTTTCTAGTCCACTATGCTACTAGCCCAATCAGAGTCATCATATCCAACTAACATTACTCCACTGCTGGAAGTATACCTAAGCCCATAAGTAATAGTACCTCGTACATATCTGAGCACATGTTTAGGAGCAACCCAATGTATGTGCTTCAGATCGGACATGAACTGATTCAATGCATTCACTATGTAACAAATATCTGGTCTCGTATGCACTAGATACAACAAGGATCCAATGAGTTGTAGATACTGAGTAGGATCCACAACCTTTGAACAAGTGGCTGAGTCATGTAACTTCTTCAAGTTTGTTGTCATGGGTATGCTCATGGGCTTGAAGTCCTGCATTCCAAATCTCTGCAAGACATCGACTGCATACTTTCCTTGTGTCAAAATAACTCATTTGGCTTTTGCCAGACCTCTAAGCCAACAATATAGTGCATCAGACCCATATCCTTCATCTCAAATTCAAAGGTGAGCTCCCTCTTACATTGGGCTATCAGTGGTTCCTCTTCAGTAAGGAACAAGTCGTCCACATATAGAACTAGGATCAAGTGAAGTTCTTTTGAGTGACAGAACATAGCTTCCTCATGAAATATCACATCTCTACTGACTTCAATGTACCTTTGACAAGGAACATAGATGCGGTAGGCTTTTGAACTTTCACTGTAACCAACAAATGTGCCTTTCTTTCCTGAAGGCTCTAGCTTAGATCTCGTTTTTTAGGCACATGAATATATACAGGAGTGCAAAAGATCCTCATGTGATCAATTGCGGGTTTCTTGCCTATGAATACTTCTTCTGGAGTCTTTTCCCCCGGAGCTTTTGTTTTGAATGTAAATAGCAATATAGGCAACCTCAACCCACAGAGATAAAGGAAGATCGAGATCACACAACATAGCTTTGGCAGCTTCACATATTGTTCTATTCTTCCTTTCTGCAACCCAATTCTGTTGAGGGTTGTATGGCACTGTTAGCTCCCTCTTGATTCCTGCTTCTCGGCAAAAATCATTAAACTCATTTGATTCAAACTCACCTCCATTATCTGACTTCAAGGTACGAATGTGTCTTCCTGTCTAGTTTTCAATTAGAGGCTTGAACTCCTTGAACTTACCAAAAGTTTCACTTTTATTAATGTTTAGAAGGTAAATCCAAGATTTGCGAGAGTAATCGTCTATGAACAATACATAGTACAAACATCCACTCAAAGAAGGTGAAGACATGGGTCCACATATGTCAGAATGAATCATGTCCAAGATCCCTTTAGATCTACTGTTGCTTTTAGAGAAGGATTTCTTGGTATCCTTGCCTAGAGCACAACCTTTGCAAATACCACAAAGTTCATGAGAAAACTCAGGCATAACTGTAACCATCTTTTGAAGACTAGGGAGAGCTCTATAATGAAGGTGTCCAAACCTTCAATGCCACAATACACATGGGTCGATTCTATTGTGAATCAATGCTCGAGTGGAGTGTCTGGATGCTTTGTTAAGACCTCCCTCTCGAACTCCAATCAATTCGATTGAACTTAACTTTACATTATTTGCCCATAGTAGAACCTTTCTGTCCATGAAGATAACTTTGTAGCCTTTATCTTTTGAGCCAACAACTGAGAGGAGGTTCTTTTTCAAACCAAGAACATATAGTATGTCTTCGATATGCAAAACAACCCCTGAGTCAAGTTGAAGTGAAGCTGAGCCAACTCCTTCGATTTTGTAGGTGGTGTCATCCCCAACTTCTACTTGATTAGTGAACTTCTTCTTCCTGTAGCTTATAAGAGCTTCACGAAATCCTATAATATGTCTTGAAACTCCACTATCCACTAGCTAAGACTTAGCACTATTGGTGATGGATCCTAAGAGAGCAAAGATCAAGTAGTATTCTCTTCTTAATTCATCTTCTTTGGAAGACTTAGCATTCTTCTTCTTCTTAGGTTCTTCTTCTTCTGCCGCAGAAGCTTGGAATCTTCTTTTGAACCTTCTCTTTGGCTGCCTATAGTTCATGGCATAATGTCCCATCTCATGACAATTAAAACATTCCATATTTGATGCATCTAATTGCTTACCTTGTGGCTTCTTTTCTTTCTTCTTCGAAGGGAAAGACTTCTTGAACTTCCTTGTTTTGGATGTAAGGGCAAGGTTTCCTTCCTTGGCGTCATTAGCTCTGCTTTGAATTCCGCCTTCTTCTTCCAAACAGTCATGCCAAAGTCTATCAAAGTTTGGTTGAGTTTCATGTCCACTTACAACAGCCAGAAAGGTTTCCCAAGAACTAGGAAGACCTTTCGAAAACAATTTGGACAAGATCATCATCATCTACAGGGACACCAATGGTAGAAATTGATCTCTTACCTGAGCAATTTTTGTGAAGAAGGGGACCACACCTTCATCGTTTTCCATCTTTAATGTACAAAGTCTCTTCTTCAGTACACTCTTCTGACTGGGTGCTTTCTTCTCGTATAGATTTGTCAAGGTGTCAAAGCATTCTTTAGCAGTCTTTAGTGGTGTTATGGCAGGCATCAAAGTCTCCTTAACTGAGTCATAGATGATTCTTCTTGCCTTGGCTTGTTTTTTCTTAAAGGTTAACCTCCCTGCATTGGATGTAGGTTCTTCCATAGCATTGATGACCAAGTCATCAAGATCGTTTTCTTCCAGGGTGGCCATAAGCCTTGCTTTCCATGAGTTGTAGTTGGCTGACCCTTCAAGTCTCTCGTCTGGTCTGAAGGTGTTGAAAGCCATATTTAATCAACAAGTCTGTTATCTCAGTCTGCAATTGTCCCAAGGTCTATGGAGGCTACAGTGGTCTGCTCAATCACTGTAAACTTCACATGCAAAGCTTTGTTACCATGTTGAAATTAACATGTGTATGATATTTAAAAATTTGCAGACTGTAAGAGAGATTACTTGAGATTTTAACAGCAGTAGAACATATGTAGCAGTAAAGAAAACATTCACACAATTGAACACAAGATTTTTCACAGGGAAACCTTTGAAGGACAAAAACCCCAAAGCATTGATAATTCATCCTCTAAATGAGATGACTGAGTTTGTACATGAGCAGAGATAGTTACATCAATTTGTTCACAGAACTCTCAAATGAATGTAGATAAAAATCAACCCAACTTTCACAATTGGTGGTTTTCCAATCTAAGGAAGCCCTAGTAGGCTTATTGTTCACTGCTGCTACTAATGGCTTGCTGCTGTCACGTGGACTGTACCTCTTGTTGTTGAAGGCCTACTGCTGCCACCGAGACTGTTTGCAGCTTGCTGCCACCGAGAACTATTGACTGAGGCAACTCTGCTGCTAACCCCGAGAGTTGTTGACTGAAGCAGCCCTAGCAGCCACCCCATGGTCTACTGTTGCTACTACGATGGACTGTGGGCAGCCCTAGTGGACTATTGTTGCTGCTACTGTGGGTTGCCCTAGCATCCACCCTGTGGTCTGTTGCTACTACTACGATGGACTGTGGGCAGCCCTAACAGCCACCGTGACTATTGTATGTACCTGCTGAAGCCCTAACAGAGCTCAGGGGTGTAAGGAACAGCCCTAGCATGGCTTAGGTGCATAAGGGTGACCTTAGCAAGTCACCCGTGAGCAGTAGAGTCCCCAACAAGAGCTCGGGTGCACAGTAGATCAGCCCTAGAAGAGCTCGGGGCTGTTGTAGCAGACCCTAGCTTGGTTAGGGTACATGGAATGTACCAGCAAGGAAGAAAGGAAGAGTTTGGGTGTTGTTGTGAGCTAGAGGGAGCAGGTGCTTGTCCTTCTAGGCTGCGATCTTCTTCAAGAAATAAAAACCAGCAAAGAACTTGTCCCACAAATTGTCTCTTAGGAGCAGTGATCATTATCTTGGATGGATATTTTACAAATGAGAAGGCTTGTTTATTTATAGTGTATCAAACATAAGGTGGTTCCACACAATTAGGAAGTTGACCTTAAGGTTTTATTATTTTCATCTTTGACCATTGACTTTTGATCTTTTGTGGTCCATTGGTCTTTTAGTCTTTTTCTTTGAGGTACTTGGTCTTTCATTTGATAATCACTTGGACCAATGCAAGTTGTGCTAGGATTACTTGGTTCGTCAAGTGGTTTTGTGATCACAACAAGTTATCTCAAGAGTTCTTCAGGGTCCCCATGATTCATTCATGCCCATTCAAAGTGCATCTTCATAAATAAGGAGGATTATTAAATGCTTTATCTTGATCTCCTCATTGCCACCAAGATCAAGTGCTAGGTCTCTCAACCAGGGGTAGCTAGTCCCTGGAGAAGGTCTCCTAGCCCATAGATAAAGGAGAGGAGTGCATCACTTGCCCAAACCCAATCTAGGGCTTATGGCGATGACCTGGTAACTGACCAGGTGCCTCAGCCCCAGGCTACATCAGATGACTCAATGTCAAATGCTTGGTAACTGACCAAGTGCCTCCATTCTCCTAGAGAATAGCCCTCATCCCCAGGCTGAGGTCCCAGTCTCAAACTGGGTTAATGAGCCGAACAAATGTTCGCTCACACAATGTTTCCAAAATACTTGGAATATTAAATAAGCCATAAGATAAATATATGAATATTGAATGTAGATAGATGATAGATTACAATGATGGCCCACCTTAGATATGGCTTGGGCATTATGTATGAAAGGTCATGCCTTTTGATTCTTATTTATAATTATTAATCAATTATGTTTAACTATTCACTAATTGATCATTTACTTATTATTTTATGTTTGTTACATTGCCATTCTCTTAGAAAGGCTTTGTCCTCAAAGCCTTGTAATGTGGTCGCATCGTTTTGTGCAATGTTGTGGCTGACAACACAAGTCGATACAAACTCTTGAGAGTAGAGCATAACTTTTGATATGTGGACTGGTCAATCCACCCCAAATTGATTCTTTGTTGAACGTCACACTTTCTGAACTGACATCTTGAGAATTGAGTGCACGGGTGTCGATGACTTCTGTAGATTGTTTACGATTCTTAAGATACCAACTGCTATGGTTTGGATGTTAATAGGGAATTTCGACAACGTCATTTTCTCTTATCAAGTTTGTGGTGTCTCTTTGGATTAATCTTTGTGTAGGCTTCTCTTCTACTGGAGCGACATCTAGAGTGATGATCTGAACTCGGTCGGTAAGTATGCTTTTTTCCATAAATTGTATTTCTAACGACTTTGATGGTTTGTTATGTATACCTTTTAACTTGTTTTCTAATTGCTTATTTTCAGTTTGAATCTTCTTAATAATTTCTTCTTGCTTTTTTTCTTCATCTTTGCGTTTCTTGAGTTGTTCCTTAAGCTCTTTAATAAGATTTAGAAGACATTGATTTTCTTCTTGCTTTTCTAGGACTTTTCCTTCAATGTCTTCATTTGATTTGTCTGCCTTCTTGGTACTTTTTAACTTCTTGAGATCCGTAACTAATATTTTATTATGATTTCTTAATCAATATATTTCTTCAATGTTACTTGTTAATGTGTTATTGACCTTCGTAATTTCCAACTTGTGCACCTTTTTTGTGTCGTTATTAAACTGTTGGAATTCTTTTATATCTTGCTGAAGTTGACATATCTATGAGTCTTGATCTTCTATTTGTTTATGAAATTTCGCAATTTCCTCATCTTTGTCATTAACGATTTTGTTCAAGCGTATTATTTCTGGTTTATACTCGTTTAATTCTTTCTTTATATCCTGATTTTTTAATCTCTGATTGAGATCCTTTTCATCTTTTAATTCCTTAATTTGCGCAGATAATTTTTCTATATCATTTTTTTGGTCGGAATTCCGGTGTTCTTTGAACCCCTTTTGAATCTCATGTAATTTAATCTTTATTTCCAATATGTTATTCATGTCTCGCAATTCATCATTGTCTCCTCAATAATGCCTTAACTTTGTTTCTAATTTTTCTATTTGTAGTCGCAAACCGACTTCCATGGTCTCTGACTTCTTCGATGATAGATGGCCTTCAGCTTCTTTTGCAATAGATAGTCTTCAATTCTTTCAATGACAAAATAGTCTGTCTTTCTTTCGTCTTTTTTTTTCTTGGACACTAGGTAGTCCCGAAAATGTGTAATAACCACCAAGGTGGTCTCTTTTTTTTTTTTAAGAAATCAGCAATCACCTTATGATAGTTTTAGAGATATAAGATTATATTAATAATAGGTATTATTATATTTAATAATAATAATAATATATTTTTTGAATAAGAATAATAATAATATATTTTTTGAATAAGAATAATAATATTATTATAAATTTATAATAATATTATAAAAAAAAGTAAAGATAGGGCTTTAAACACTAATGTGTGGAGGAGAACGGTGGATGAGCGAGGGAATTGGACAGGGTGTGTGTAGCAGGCGTGAGGAGTGGTAGATGGAAGTTGGTGTGGAGCGAAAGTGGAGGAGACAGAAGGAAGAAGGGAGATCGAGGAATGGGAGAGCGAGAGTCGTGGAGGAAAAACTGGATGATGGAGGTCGAATGGGGAGGAGATGCAGAGGATGTTGGAGTTTGTGCAACTTCAGAAGCTATTCTTATTGTCCTCCTTCGAGAGTTGAACTTGTTGTAATCATTCATACAAACCCTAGAAAGAACAATGTAAACCTTGGGGTGAAAAGCCAGCAATAAAAGAAATAAAATAAAATTATATTGCTCCCCCAAGTGAAGTCAGCCCCAGTTAAATTTTTTGTGGGAAAACAGTATAAATAGGAGACGCCCCTCCTCATCTTTATACACAGCGGCACAAGTGAAGTGCGCAGTTTTCTGGGAGAGAGAGAAGTTCGCATACACTGCAAAAGAAGATTGTTTTCAGGGTTTCTATCTTTGGAAAGCATTTCCATATTTTTCTCTTTCTTTCTTCATTGTACTCTGATCTCAGAATTATTCTCTCTAGACGAAGGTTGCTGGGTTTTCTCCCATTTGGGTTTCCCAGGTGAAAAATACTCGTGTTATTGTTTTGTGCTTTGTCTATCTTCTAGTGATCCTATTGACAAATGCAATTAAGATGCACTGCTATAATCTTAAGAAAATTTAACATGGTATCAGAGCAGTGTTAGAAGAAGCCATTGCCGAAACTCTTTCGGCAACCTGTCGAAACTAGGGTTTTATCTTTGAAGGTCTTCACTCAACCTTTTGACAAAAAAAGAGCCTTGGGAATTTCGCTCTAAGGAGGGCACATCTTTTGGTGAAGACAGAATTCAATTCTGAGAATTTTCAATTTTGACCTAATTATGCAGCAGCAACAAAAATAAGGGTTTCCAGTTTCGACCTCCTTTCTCCACAATTTTGGCTCGACTCTACCTCTACTCAACTCGCCTCTCTAGGGCACATTTATCTGTGGAGTCAGTTTTCCAAAACTCCAACTTTCATTTTTTGATCTAGCCTCTGCTAGGGTCTCAGATCCAGATCTACAGTTAAGATGATCAGCATGAAGGTTGAAGATCATTTGGAAGGGGCTTCCAACTTCATCCCCTGGAAGTCTAGGGCTCTTCTTATACTAGAAGAAAATGACCTATTACAATTTGTAAAGACAAAAGTCCCAGAACCAGAAGCTGAAGAAGACAAACCTCGTTGGAGAAAGGATAATGCCAAAGCAAGGAAGATTTTAGTGGACTCAGTTAGAGATCACTTGGTTCCTCAGATCTCAGAAAAGACAACGGCGAGGAGGATGTTCAAAAACTCTAAAGAAGCTATTTGAACACATTAGCATCAATGTGACTCTCACATTGAGGAATCAACTGTCGAACATGAAGATGACGAAGTCCGAGAATATTGCCCCATATTTCATGAGGATCACCGAGCTCCAGGACAAGCTAAAGTCCAGTGGAGACAGTCTTGAAGAAAAGGATCTCGTTATGACCACCTTAAATGGTCTCCCACCATCTTGGGAGTCTTTTATCCAAACTATAAGTGGTCGAACCAAGTTGCCCAAATTTAATAAGCTATGGGTAGAATGCACTCAGGAAGAAACAAGAATCGCAACACGCCAAAGACTTCATGGCACTTAACCTGAGGAAAATCAAGCGTTCGTATCTCATGCCAAGAACGGCAAGGGAAGGGGAAAGAAGCGATACATTCAGAAGCACCAAGATAAGAGATCAAGTCCTCCCCCAAATCAAAAGAAGCAAAAGAAGGATCTATCTCAGATCCAATTCTACAGGTGCAAGAAAAACAGCCATTATGCTAGTAGCTGCCAAAGCACAAAAGGAAGCATGAAGCTTCAACTGCTAATGTAGAAGAAGATCATCATCACAAGAAACAGAAGAATGAAGATCATACATAATTCTTCTTTATATCAGCCCTATCAGGTACTGTTCCCACCACTAGTGATACTTGGCTCATAGATAGTGGTGCATCTAGACACATGACAAGATATAAAGAAAATCTCTCAAAAGTAGTTGAGAATGATTCTCATCTCCATCTTGTACTTGAAGATGATGCTGTGAAGGGATCTAGGGCTACCTCCCTTCAGCTAGAGTCTAATGATACTCTACACTTAAGTGATGTGCTCTACGTACTTGGTATGAAAAGAAATCTTGTTTCCATCTCATCCTTAGAAAACAAAGGATACAAAGTAGCATTTTCAAATGGAAAAGTACTTGCTTAGCAGAAGAACTCAAGCATGGATACAGCCAAAGTAATTGGTATGAGAGAGGAGAGCTTGTATCTACTGAACACTCCACCGATCCAAGCCCTAGTCCGTGACTCTACAAGTATGGGTGAGCTATGGCACAGAAGACTAGCTCATTTAAATTACAGAGCTCTCCCAGCAGTGAAGAACATAGTTACAGGTATACCAGTGCTACAGGCAGACCATGATGGAACATGTAAAGGATGTGCACTTGGCAACAATACCAAGAAATCCTTCCCAGATAGTGAGAGCAGATCCAAAGAAATCTTGGATCTAGTGCACTCTGACTTGTGTGTCCCAATGACAGTTGCCTCATTGGGAGGATATCATTACTATGTGACCTTCATTGATGACTACTCACGGAAGACTTGGATCTACTCTCTTAAGACCAAGGAATCTGAGGAAGTACTCAGTAAATTCAAGGAGTTCAAAGCACAAGTCGAGAATTTGTCAGGGAAGAGGGTCAAGATCCTAAGATCAGATAATGGTGGAGAATATACCTCTACAAAATTCAATGATTTCTGCAAAGAAGCAAGAATTAAGAGGGAGCTTACAATTCCCTACAATCCCCAGCAAAACGGGGTTTTGCTGAAAGAAAGAACAAAACAATTGTGGAGGCAACCAAAGCTATGATTCATGACCAAAGTCTACCCATGTTCTTATGGGCAGAAGCATCCAGAACGGCTGTATATGTATAGAACAGATGCCCACATAAGATAGTGAAGAACATGACTCTTGAAGAAGCCTTTACAGGAGTAAAACCAAAAGTGGGTCACCTCCGAACCTTTGGCTCTCCAGTCTACATCCATGTGCCCAAGGAGAAAATGACGAAGTTAGAACCTTCAGGCAAGAAGGGAACTTTCGTGAGATACAATAAATCCTCAAAGGCCTACAGAATTTATATCCCAAGATCCAGAAGGGAACTTTCGTGAGATACAATGAATCCTCAAAGGCCTACAGAATTTATATTCCAAGATCTAGACAGATCGAAGTTAGCAAGAATGTGACCTTTGAAGAAGAAATGGCTATTAGGAAAGGCAGAGGATCAGACATAGAGATCGATGATGAGGAATTGGAGATGAGATCATCTCCCTCTCCAGTTCAGAATGAGTTAGCGAGAAAAGATGAACCCATTGATCCAGTCGCGACAGTTGATATTCCCGAAGATGTGACAGTAAGTCGGAAAAGACCTAGATGGGCACAACAAACCTTACAGGATGCAGAGGGGCATGAAGCTCCACATGGCACTTTCCAAGAAAGCAAAAGACCTCAGAGGTTCTCCAGTTATGTTGCATTGATGAGTCATATCATTGACTCATAACCCACCACTTATGAAGATGCATCCAAACACCAAGTTTGGAACAATGCCATGGTGGAAGAATATCAATCCATCATGAAGAATGATGTGTAGGAGATCATACCGAGACTTGAGAGGAAGTCAATTGTAACTTCCAAATGGCTATACAAAATCAAACATGGAGCAGATGGGAGTACTGAAAAATACAAGGCCAGACTTGTTGCAAGAGGGTTCTCTTAGAAAGAGGGAGTCGATTATCAAGAGACATTTGCTCCTGTGGCTCGATACACTTCCATCATATTGATCATTGCTATTGCTTCAGCTATGGGATGGAAGTTGCATCAGATGAATGTCAAGACCAGTGTTTTAAAACTCGGTCGAGTCCGAGTCTGAGTCGATCGAGTTGGCTAAGTTGACCTCCAGCCGAGTTGACTCAGCCTCTAAACCGGCTCAGGTGATCGGTTCGATACCAAACCGGCCAAGTCGATGTCCAACTCGCCCGGTTCGGTACTGAACTGGTCAACTCGCTAGAGTAATGGGATGACTCACCCAAGTTAATCCAAGTTTATGCATGGAGTTATAAACACTAAATTTTTAGTTCTTTTTAATTAATTCCTAAACTTTGGAACTTCAAATATGTCCTACATGTTAGTTAATACTATGCCTATTCTTGTCTCTTAACTTGCTAACGATTTTTGCTAATGGTCATTTAGGACTATAGTAATTCTTGTATTATAAACAATTTACAGATCGTGTCACTATACTATTCTTTATAAACTGGAGTTTCTCTCCCATTGTGAGTGGGTTAAGCAGCGTTGAGGCCCATTCATTGCCATTTTGTTGATATTTCTTGTAACTATGAGAAACTAGAAGGAAATTTTGCATGGTTGGAACTTGGAATCATGAGTATGGAATCCGGATTTTCAACACATGACATTTGTTTATTTTAATCAGCAAAGTCTGTATATGCCTATGAGGTTATGGTTGTATTTGAATTAGCAATTTAGCAGATGGTAAAATAATAACTATATTGAATATGGAAAGAATCAAATAAAATAAATTAGTGAATTATGCCACTCTACAAGCCATTTAGGCCTTCTTTGATTGTGTATTTTCATTTTGTTGCAATCTTCCAGATATGTATTGCACAGTGCACATCGTGCCATTTCGATATGTTCACAAATTCACCCTTATATGGTATATAATATATATATATATATATGCATATGGGCAGACTTCGGTTATTTTGTCATAATGCTTTGGAACCATGGATCAGAATATTAAAAATATTGTTTTCTTTAAAATTTAAATATTTTATGTGTTTTTTAGTGAATCGAGTCATTAAATTGAAATCGGCCGAGTCATTACCAATTCATTGCTAAGTCCGAGTCTGAGTCCTAGTTGACCCTCGGCCAATTCCAAGTCGAAGTCCAAGTTTTAAAACTATGCCTCACGGGTTAGGCTGCCCAAAAATGCAAGAAGGGGCAGTGCCCTGCCCAAACAATAAAATCACAGCCCGTGAGAAAAGAAAGGAGCTGCCTGAATTTTTCCTTGGTTGCCCGGAAAAAATAGTTTGGATCTAAAGAAGGATGCCCCGAAATTTGCTGAGAATAAAATTGCTGATAAAACCCTAGCTGAGGGTTTGTTGAGAATGGATGCCCTAGCTGAGGCAAAAGTATAAAACAATCTTCTTCAGTAATAGCAGCTTTGCCTGTGAGAGCAAAATTGTATGTCATAATGAGAAGACTTGATCTTCTTTTATAGTCTTCATCCACCTGTAAGTGGGCCAAAATTACAAAAGATAAAATAATAATATGTTAATCTTTTCTTAATTTCACTTTTACCTTCTTACCAAAAAAGGTCTTTTATTTATTTTTTACTTTTACCAAAAGTCCTTATTTATTTTTTACTTTTGACTTTAGCCTTTTTTCAAGTGCCCCTGTGGTCTTTTTTATTCCAAAAGTGCATCATCATAAACCAAGAGAGTTACTAATGCTTTTATCTCACACTCTGTGTGACACCTAGATCTGGTACTATGGTAACTTAACCAAGGGTAGCTAATCCTTGAAGAAGTACACAAAGCCCATAGATCAAGGGTCAGAGTGCCACACATGCCTAGACCCAGTCTAGGGCTTACAGTGCCTTCCTGGTAACAGACCAGGTGCCTCCATTCTCCAAGAGAATGGCTACTCAGGAGTCAGAACTAAGTCGAGTCTACCAGTACTAGACTGGTCCACATCGTGATCCCGGACCAGATGTCTACCATTCAACAGAATGGTCACTCAACACTGGGTTGAGTCTACCTAGAGCAAAACTAGGTCTATATCATGGTCCCAAACTAGATATCTACCATTCAACAGAATGGTCACTCAACACTGGGTTGAGTCTTCACCGTGGTCCCAGACCAGGTGGTCCCATTCTCCTAAGGGAAGGGCTCTCGATGCTGCTCAAAAAAATCAACAAGAAACGCATATGGTACTTGACGGAAACTCATTTTCGTCTGTACGAAACACGTTTCCTGTACAAGAAACTCGTTTGTACGAACGAAAACACGTTTCCTCTCATGTATGAGGCGTTTCCAATCAAATAAAAGCCTGTCACTTAAAAAACTGGCCAATAAAGTCTCTTTTTTCCCACGAATTTTAGTAATTAACGGTTAATACATTAAATTTTAAAATAAAATTTAATTATAAATGTTTCTAATTAGATTGAAAAAAGTTATAAAGGAGAACATCACTTCATTCTCTCCTCACACAAGCAACTTGAGCACTCAGGGCCCAAAATATAGTAGTGGGCCTTCTGTTGATTAGGATGTCAAGCCAGAATTTACTGACTTGGGCCTCTCTCTTGTTGCACTAAGTATTGAGGAACCTAGAAGTGGAATTGGAAATACTTCTTCCACTTTACATTTTGCTGTTGAGTGTGCTTCTTGTTCTATTTGTAAGGAAGACTATGAAGATGAGGATGACAATTAGTCTGAGCTCATGTTTTACTTTTATTTCTATGTTAGTATGTTCATTGTTCATAAGTTTGATACATGTACTTGTAGCCTCATACGTAAAGGCTAATTTTGGATATATACTATATAGCTTCGTTTACAAAGGTTGCCTTTGGATATTACTACTTGCATGAATAAGTGATATAGACTTGGGTCCATGAGTAAAATGTAATTTTAGATGTATGATTTAAATTTTATCTGTAGCATTTATCATTTATCATTGGTAATGTTGCTTACAGCTAAATGTAATTAATAATTTATGGTTTATGTTTTATAATATTTCTATCATTGCTCAATATATATATATATATATATATATATATATATATATATTGTGTTTCCCCGTTTCCAAAATTTGGGGGGAGATTGCATTTCCAACGTTTCCACATTTCCCCATTTCATCCCCATTTCCCCGTTTCGTGCAACTTAGATATAGATAGATGATAGATTACAATGATGGCCCGCCTTAAATATGGCTTGGGCATTGTGTCTGAAAGGCCATGCCTTTTTATTCTTATTTATAATTAATTATGTTGAACTATTAACTATTTGATTATTTACTTATTATTTTATGTTTGTTACAGTTAATTTCCTGGTAACTGACCAGGTGCCTCCATTCTCTCGGAGAATGGCACTCAACCCCAAGCTGAGGTCCCAGTCCCAGACTGAGTTAATTTCCTGGTAACTGACAAGATGCCTCCATTCTCCCAGAGAATGGCCCTCACTCCCAGCTGAGGTCCCGGTCCCAGACTGAGTTAATTTCCTGGTAATTGACCAGGTGCCTCCATTCTCCCAGAGAATGGCCCTCACCCCAAGCTGAGGTCCCAATCCCAGACTGGGTTAATTTCCTAGTAACTGACTAGGTGCCTCCATTCTCCCAGAGAATGGCCCTCATCCTCGGGCTAAGGTCCCAGTCCTAGACTGGGTTACTTTCCTATTAACTGACCAAGTGCCTCCATTCTCCCAAAGAATGGCCCTCAGCCCTAGGCTGAGGTCCCAGTCCCAGACTGGGTTAATTTCCAGGTAACTGACTAGGTGCCTCCATTCTCCCAGAGAATGGCTCTCGATGTTGCTTAGGAAAAATCAACATCATCTACCTCGCCTGCATGAACTCTGGTGCTTACTTCAAAGTCAACGATGTAGGTATCTAAGCCCGTTATGTCAAGGGAGATCCTTCTTTCCTCTTCCAGAACAGCAAAAGAAACCTCATACACACACCTCAACATTTGTTTGTAATCAACCATAATTCCTTTCAATTCCCTGACCCCTCGAAGCATCTACTCTATTGCGCTATCCTCCATGATCGCAGAGCTGCAATCCCCTACAATCTAACCGTCCTTGCAACCTTCGAAGACCAAGTTCCTTCCTTCTCTACTCGAAACTCGCAAATTGCTGAATTGGTTCACAACTCTTCCAAAATGAAGAAGCTATGGAGCGTGCGAAGGATAACGCGGATCCATAAACCTATTATTCGCGTGGATACCAAAGGAATGAGCATGAGCAAGGGTGATGCAAATGTAAGGCCCCAGACATGGGCTATAAATGCAGCATCTTGTCCTCCATTTACTCTCCCACCAACTCATCGACCCCTTACCAGTGGTGGGTTTATCCATTTTGACCTCGAAAGGAGAGGGCTAGAATGTCAAGGTCGTTCCTTATATTATTCCATAACCAACACACAAAGTGCTTCTTATCTATGACTAAAAGCAAGATGTCTAATTTTCTATGGAGATGGAGTTGTTTTTCCTTAATTCGCCTTGCCTTAGTTTGGCTCCGGAATTGGCATGTCTATCCGCGTCCTTATTGCAATGTTGCTTGACGTGAAAAAATTGGATCCTTGAATTGTCCAGTATAAAAACCATAATATGATAATTCTCTTTTGCACTCTCCCATCTTCTCTAACTTTTCCATTTTGAATTTTCTCATCTTTTGAATGACAATTCAAGAGTCTCCGAAGACTTGATAGCTCCCTATGTTCGGCTCTGCCATAGTTTCCATTCCTTGCATAATCGCCGCTAATTCCGCCTGATTATTGATCGCCTTCCCAAGCCCCAAGCAAAGGAATGGATCTTATTTAACATATTACATATATCATATAAGAGATGAACTTTTCATTGTGTACACTCCTAATTTCATGTATGTATGAATCTATGATGCTGCATGCATTGATGTTCAATGGTTCATTGATGTATGATGTTACTGCTGCTGTATGAAATTCAACTTGATTTCAAATCTGAAAATTACATGTATGATTCTATGAATCTATGATGTATGATGTTACAACTTACTGTTACTGTATGTACTATGAAATGCAATTTGATTTGAATTCTGAAAATTACATGTATGTTGTGTTGCATGGGTACCCGTACCCAGGGGTCGGGTACATGTACCGGTACCAGGTACACGTACCAGGTACTTGGGTACGGCAATGGTACGTACCCAGACGTACCCTCACGTACCATGAACAGTGTTGCCGTACTAGGTACTTCACAAAAAAAAATTGGGTACGTTTGGTGAAAATGGTACGGCGTACCTCGATTTTGGGTACGGCTATGGTACGGCCAGTATATAAAACTAAACCAAACTAATACAATTTGTTCCCACAATTGAAGTCTAGTTCTAGCGATTTATCCTTCTTCAAACAAATATGTAGGAGCTATGATAGGATTGGTGGGAATTTTCAACCCCAAGATTTACATGGAAAGGTTGTAGGAGCTTTTTAACTCAACACGGATAATGCCTCACTGCTGTTTTGATTTGAATTTTTGTTTGAATAATGTATCACTGCTTGAACATAGATTTTAATGGCAATTCTTCACATAACATGCTCATAAATTATAGCAAGGAAATAACATTAACAATGATTTAAATGGCTAATAAACAGACACCCAAAAACATAGTAAGAAGGTGCTTTTTACATGCCTGTAGCAGCCCGTTGACAGATCTAGAAATGAACGTTAAGATACCCAAGTAATGTGGCCATACAATGTGATAGCAGTGAGAAAATCTTATAATGGCTGAGATCTGAAATGTGCTGTAGATGACTATTGGGAAAACTTCATCTTTTACTTAAATATTCAGATCTGGAAATGAGAGTTATTTGACTCACAATACAGAGTTATGAAAGTACTATAGCAGCCTTAGAATGTGCTGGGACTGACAATCAATGGATGAAGAAGTAGACTCTGGTATAACAAATCCTGTAGTAGCTTTATTCTTCCCAATGCGCCCAATGGAAGTATGTAAGCACAATATAAGAGTGAAGATTTTACCAAATTGATATTTCAATTTATGGCAGCCTGGAAACTACTGGTTACACTCCTCCCATGAATCATTTCATCTACAGCAGCAAAATCTTGAACTTCTTCTCCACATGAAGACCCATGACTATATACTGTCAGCGGGCATTAACAATATTGACGTGGGTGCTGTATATACAAATTGACTTAATGCTTCTAGTGATTAATAGTACATTTTCTATTGTGAAAATGACTATGTTCCTTTAGATTTTTAGAGATGGAATTTTACAATAAATCAGAAGTTTTGCCATAGAGCATATTAAATTACTTTGAATAACAAAATATGATAGCTATTTTAAGTTTTTTGAGGATTCTTTTAGAAATGAAGTAGCTACAAATGATTCAACATAGAGAGGACTGACGTAGCATTCTTTTAGTGCAATTGTTTTACCTCCTAATCATACTACAAAATTATTGTAGACTAGTCATATAGTTGTTGATGACATGGCTTGAAGAAGCCAAATTTACTATTTTGTTCATTGTTCAGTTTCACTGTTTTGATCTTTCTATTTCATGACTGAAAAATGCCATTAGGCAAATTTTGAATGTAGTTTGACAATGTTGAAAGGACTCAAGGAGTCATGGACATACATTTGTCATTAATATATTATAACTTATTTTAATTTATGTTTGAATGTTTTGAATTTTCAATGTGAATTGTGAATTTCCATTGTTCAATGAATCAATGACGAAATCTGAAAGTGAATATGCAATGTGCATGTATGGATCATTGGATCATGATGTATCATGTGAGTCATGTGACTGTGACATGTTTCAGTTTTATTTTTAATATATATTATATATATTATTAATAATTATATATATATATATAGGTACCCCGACATACCGAAGTACCCTGTTTCAAAAAGTGCTGTACCCGTACCAGTACCCGTCCCCGTACCCACGTTTCCTGGCAACATAGCATGTATGAAATTGAGCTTATGATGTTAAATGTATCAGTATGACAGCATGGTGAATGTATGATGTAACTGTTACATTATGATCTATATCATTGATAATGATTCATGAATCTATGATGTATATAATTTTAAATTTGTGAATTTTTATAAATTTATAAAGTAATAATTTGAATTTATACATATATATATATATATTAGAATTAGGGTTCCGAATCCCCGATTCCTAATTTTGGGATGATGGCTGAAACCATGTCCGATTTTTCAGCCAATTCTGATCACACCCACGGTTTGTGTAACCGTGGTTTTGGGTGATTCTCTGCTTACGATCCATTGGATGAAGGGTCAGTCAGTGATTAATAATCTCTCTTCTCTAACTGGCTTCAAAGCTTGCACAGGTGGCTTCTCAGTTCCAGTTTATCAAGTTTACTCATATCTACAGAGAACAAAACTCTGACGCATAATTACTCTCAAAGGAAGGTCTAAGGCCTCAGTGACCAGTCTACTAGTCCGTACTTTCTTCTTAGAAGAATTTCAAGTTGGCCTTCTATCTGAATGAAGGACGTTAGCTTTAGCTGACTTCTAGTTTTTATATTCCGTTCTCTCTATGGATGACTGTAATAAGTACTGTCTATTTGTTTTTGTCTTCGGCATTAGAAGTTTAGTTTATATTTCTACTATGTTTTACACAAACATGTTTTAGGTTCTGGAACTTCTTACAGAACTCTTTTTGGGTAGTGTGCTATTGTATTTTTTATTCTCCTTGAATTAAAAATATGTTTTCTTCAAGGAAAAATAAGTTCAAAGAATAGATATCTTGTAGAAAGTTGTGCACTTACCCTTGCTTCAATTGCTGCATTGCAAGCACGCCTAAATTCTCAGCATAGATGGAAACGCGGTGCCATTGGACAATGCTCCGATCTGCATATTCTTTTGGTGATTCGTCTTCCAGAGGCCTCCTGTTGTTGCGCATACCACCTGTTCCCACCGAAAACATGGTGATAACTCGCCCACTTCTCAATCTCTTTTGAATTGGCAATTGCCCTACCTCCCCCAGCAAGATAGCCTATATTTTTTACAAAATAAAATTGTATAAAAATGTTGAACACATTTCCTCCCAAAACAAAAAAAAAAATAGGATTTAAGAGCGATGTTCAAGAAGAGTATGAAAAAAACTAAAATAATCAGAGAAAATCCTATGGTCTAATATTTGTTTATTTGGATAATTTTTTTCCCAAAAATAATGATGGCCCATTTAAGAATTAACATTTGCCAGCTTTCAATAAGATCAAAATGTTTTACCTGGAAGTTTCAATATATAACATTCTTAAAAAAATTTAAAATATATAAATAAATAAAAATTGCCATAATATTTAGCTGATGATTTTTAGAATTATAAATGTTAGCCGATGTTTCTACCCTGCACGAAAAATATGGTTCCTTGAAATTTTCCGCGAGTATAATAAGAAAACCTCCTAAAATCATAAAGCGCATGGTTCACCAAACAAATATCCAATTAACCAGAGCGAAGCCCGAATCTCACATTCACAAATTCCATGAGGACAGAATTAATTGCTTTATGAATGTAATCAGCAACCCTTATAGCCCTCCCCGAGACCCTTGCCGTCTAAATCATCCGTGTGCCATCAATGGGTTAAACATAACTAGCCATATGGTATTCGATAGAATACAGAAAAATTACCCTATAAATGCCCAATTCAGAGCTGTTCTGAAATTTTCTTTCGGTGGGTTTAGAGCCATTGTTTATTTCAAACCCTGAGTCGGGCTTCTTCTGCTCCGCCTCCTCCTTGACTTCGGTCCCCAAGAGCTGAAAATCGTCGTCTGAATCTTTGTCAGATAGTTCAAATGTAGCGAAAGCCCTGGCACCTGTATTCCATCTTGTCGATAGACCTGCATTTGTTGGCACTATTCAGTTGAGTGGATGAATGGCTTTAAAAAAACACTGACTAAGAAACAACTTTGTTGGCACTATTCAGTTGAGTGGATGAATGGCTTAAAAAAACACTGACTAAGAAACAACTGAGCAACCAAATTGAAACTGGGAATATCGAGGTAAGAAGAGTGACCCTTGATGTGAGAAAATGAACGCGACGGCTTCAGGATCGACGAAAACCAAGCCATGGCTGCTCACATTCTACCCAAATGCAAAACCCTGCTAAAACCCTTGGTTCAGAACCTTTATATGGTTTCTTTCTGGCTCAGAACCCTTAAATAACCTCTTTTTGGCTCTACTGTAAACAAAGAAAGTGATTGTGCTTCTTGGTGGATGATTATTTTCTTGATTACATAGGCATAAAAAAAAAGCTTGGTCTTTTCTTTTCTTTCCATTCCAATAACATTGGTTTTTTTCCATGATTATATATAATATAATATATATTTTAACTTAGTTTTGTTTTTCCGGTGACATTAGTTTCCATGATTGCATATCAAACCATTTTTTTAATTAAAGTTTAAGGAAGTATGTTTTTATCATCTCTTAAACATATCATTCTAAAACTAGTAAGGCATTCTCATTCTAAGAATTGTACTCCCATTAACTTATTTATTTTCTTACTTTGTATTCCTCATTATCTATATTCGTGTGTCATTAAAAAATAAGTAAGGCATTCTCATTCTAAGAATTGAACTCCCATTAACCTATTTATTTTCTTACTTTGTATTACTCATTATCTATATTGTTGTGTAATTAAAAAATAAAATGAATTAATATTTGGTTTCGTGAAAATGTTTTTTTTAACATTTTAATATTTATATTATCAATTATTGATAAAAGTCACTAGGTGGCAATGTTCTTCACCATTGCTAAAATGTTATTTTGGAATTTGTAAATATCTTTGAGACTAGGTAATTGTTTTGAAATTTGGACACTTGATACAAAGTAGAAACCACTGAAAATGCAAACAAATTGGCATATGTGGTGTATGGAAGAATTAAAGAAAGTCACAAATTGCACAAGATTTTTAGAGTCTTGACACACCATCCAAGGCAAAATGTTAATCATAATGCACAAAAAGACATTATTTCCCATGTAACGTTTGTTAGATTTTGTTGTAGATTTCATAAATAAAACAATTGAAAGCAACACTTCCCACAAACTAGAGGATAGTCGAATAGCTTCACAAGGTTTTGATGTTAAATTTATAGTAAGGAGAAGAAGTGCATACTGTAGGAATAATGTCATATTCCTTATTTTTAATAATAGAGCAACATGAAAACAACAATAAGTATAAGCAACAACAATAAGTACAGTCATTTTAATATGGAAAAATGTCATAAATGATAAAACAACATAAAAACAACAATATGCAACAATAATAAGTATAGTCTCATTTTAATATAGAGGTGGAAGCTAGTTATACACAAATATCCAAGGGGAATTCACTTGGAGTTACATATTTGTTTGAGGATAACATGCAAATTCACATGGTCTAACACATGTATTTGAGGATAGCATGCATATGAAAGAAGTTATGTATATACTTCAACAATGAACTTTATACAATAGTGCTAAAAAAAATCTAGTTATCATCTTTACATGGTTTTCAAAAGAACCATCACAATGCCAAGTGGATAAAGTACCATTTATGTTTCTATAAAATTAAATTTTGAAATCAAATTTATCCATAACAAGATAAATGATGGCATATGAATATTTTTTCCATTAAAATGTCATATGAATATTTATTTGGCCATTGTATCCACCTACATGGGACACGCATTAATTGTTATTATTAAAACATGATATAAACATGGATGGCATTAAGCGAATGGTTTTTCCTTCCTCGTAATTGTTAAAATAAAATATAAACAACGATGACTATATATTAAGGGTTTTGTATTTCTTTAAAAAATGAGAGAATGATTGTTTTTATAATAAAAAAAGGCAAAGACATGGCACTGGCAGTATACACATAAAATATAATTTTCGGCCATATAATATGCGTCACTTCAAGAATCATTCAAGCAACTTGTTGTAAGTGCAACTAGAATTGTGTTAATGGTATGAACCAAATTTATCAAATT
Source organism: Pseudotsuga menziesii (assembly GCA_001517045.1). Lineage (NCBI taxonomy): Eukaryota > Viridiplantae > Streptophyta > Pinopsida > Pinales > Pinaceae > Pseudotsuga > Pseudotsuga menziesii. Next base: position 38,365 of record LPNX010573586.1, read on the forward strand.
TTAATACAATTTAATTTGAAATTTAACAAAAAAAATGGGAAACAAGTGGAATTAGCACCAAAGGTGCATAGTACCTACCTCTTAAGAAAACGTTGATGGAGCTCGAAATCAAGGAATATCAGATCTCACGGTAATTGGGGACTCAAGGCTCATTATCCAAGCTTTGGTTACCAGCTCCCTGTCGTCCCAGCTTAACCTTTGTTAATTGCTTAGAAGTATCCAAAAACTTACTAACTAATTCTGGAAAATTGATTATTATCACGTCCTAAGAGGATTAAATGACCAAGCTGACCACGCTATCAACAAAGCAGCCTCTTTGAGTAAAGGGTCGTTGGTCTTGAATGGGGCCAGCTCCCACTGCCTCATTCCATGGAACCATGGGAAAAGGTTTTAAAGGTTGGGTCCAACGTTGCCCATGTGGCTCCCACTTGTCCTGGATCCCACCACGTAGGATCATAGCGACTACATGAAGCTTGTGTCGACATGTGGGTTGGCATGTGGCTATTAACTTAATGGCTCCTCTATCCCATCCATCGCAGGAGAACTCCCTCTCGTACAGAAATCTTAATCTGCTTTGTGTTTTGGATTAGGTTGAAGGTCCTTCACTATTCCATTCACGGCGTGCGAGGAGTGTTATGGATTCACTTAAGATTGTGAAATTATGGTGCGTGCATTGAAGATCATCATGCCGAGAAACGCAGGAATTTGCAACAATCTTTATCACTCGCTATGGAGGTTTGGATGATCGTGTTTTGCTTGTAGCAGGAAACATGGATTCTTCTCCAGAATCGTCTGCTTCTTTTGCCCCGACTCTATCGGTCACACCAAAGCTAAGGGCACTCAGACGAAAGCTAGGCAAGTACAAAAGTTATCTCAACCAAATTGATCATGAAGGTGGAAGGCATCTGGAATTGGCCGACAAGGATCTCTCCAACCTTCGTGAGGAATTTTCAGACAAAATTTCTCAATCTGATATGGCACTGACCAGGATGATAGCAGAATTAGAAGTGAAGTTTGACAAATTGGAGTTGGGAGTAGCGAAATTGGCAACTGGTGCAGGAGGAAAAGAAGCAGCAGACTCGGTGCAGCGCGATGGCGTCCAAGGAAAATAGCAGGTTCTCATGGAAGAACTCTTTTTTGCATTTTTTGCTCTCATATGTAGTAAGCTTAGTCTTTATCTAGGTACTATGCACAAAGAAAGTGACTCTTTTATGTATTTAGTAGAGCTATCAGTCTTTCTTGTTTTGTGGATTCTACCTGTAATGGACAGTCTTTGAATTATGAACAGACTCTGAATTATGTAGAAACTTTCTCAATGGTTACATCAATGTTCAATTAATAAAAACATCACCGTTCTTGTCAAAAAAAAAGGTTAATGAAAAATAGTAACAAAAACATCTCAAAATTTAAACCAATAACAACATAGTATAAACTTTATTACTTTTCTTATGCTATTGACATTGATATTTAAAAGTTAAGAGAGCTTTTGAAAACTTGTGTAACTTGTTAATTGTTGTGAATTTATCATTGAAGGATTATTTTGAGAATCCAATTGAAAAAACTATAAGGCAACTATAATGACAAATTTTCATAGATTGTTAAAAGATGGGGGATAAGTTTTGACCAAATTTTCAATGATGTATGTATATGAAACTTGGGATTTGCATAGTTTTATAGTTGAAATTATTATTGTTTTATATGGGTTATCTATTTTGAATTGCAGAAGTTATAAAAAGTTTATACATATAAACAATGTAAAATAACAATAATTACATACAAGATAATCAAGGAAATAATTAAATAATAAAAACTAACAATATTATACATTCACAAAAGTTATCAAAAGTCACATAAAGAAACAATGTAAATCACTTATAATCACTAAAACATTAATGAAATAAGTTTTTTACTGTGGTTTTAATAAGATTCCCCGAATAATGGGCCAGAAGAGATCGAACCCTACCTCACGGGTCACGGGCTCTGCTAGTCAGTATATCACTATGGGGGACGGTACTACTGCACATCTTGATCCTCCTGCCATCCTGCAGTTGGGGTCTGATCATAGGTCGGGTTGTGGTCGGTCACCTGTTTCTTCGACCGATAAAGAGGGTTTAACTAGCATTTTCAAAAAGAAATGTGTTAAAAGGAAGAGCTACCCTCTCAACCTTGCATTGGGGGACGATGTCTAGATGGCGAATGCCATTCCTCTTTCGGACTTGGCTTTGGTTGGTCGCTTTGGAGGCCGTGGGATTTCTATGAGATATTTAAGGGTCTGGCCCAAGAACATTTGGTTTTCACTCCTCAGTTATGTCTCGGACTGTTCTTCCCTAACCAAAGGGTGGTTCGCAATTATTTTTCAGAACTCTATGGGCGCCAATCTTATTATAAAGGGGAACTGGTTGTTGGGAAAAAAATGTTTTCAATCTAACCAAGTGGAGTCCTTTTAACATTGGTACTTCTAAACTAGCTCGGCAATCGATCTGGGTCAAGTTGTCTGGTTTACCTCCTGAGTTGTGGTCCAAGGAAATATTTGAGCTCATTGGTACTTTCATCAAGTTTGATTTCTCGTTGATGGATTCTTAGCTAATGATGATGGCTAAGATACTAGTCGAAATCGATTTACATGAAGGTTTATGAGAAGAAATGACCATCTCAAAAGGGGTTATTCATCATAAGCAAACCTTGGACTATATCGGTATTCCATTTCAATGCAACATATGTCACATCTATGGTCACTTGGTAAAAGAATGTGTTTTTCCTTTCTCCAGTCATTACTAGCACAATGATCATATTGACCTTTAACATGTTTCTTCCCCGGTGGATGGGAACCTTTCGGTAGCGGCTTTTCAGAATTCAACAGAGGTTGTCTCTCTGTTGGTACCTGACTCCTGCGTCTTACCTGTTGTCTCTCTAGGGCCCATCGTTGATGCGGCTGACAATGAACTGGTGTTTGGATCATTGAATTTCCTTTCAACTCCATACTTCTTCAAAAGCGATTAGAAAAAAGGTACATTGGTATCTTATCTAGATTCTTTTTTATTGAAAAAGGGAAATCCGTGGGAGCTTAGGGGCTACTATCACCTTCGTTTCTGCCTTTGAACACTCCTCTATTAGTAATGACCTCTCCTCTAGCTAGTTTGGAGTCTTCCACATCTCATGATGTTGCTAGTAATGTTGAATTACCTCTTTCCATTTAAGGAGGGCCCTCTGTGCAATCATATTTTGTCCCCAAAAGAGGAATCCCTAACCTATTTCACCTCGTCTGCATCCTTAACTCCCCTTAGCCCTAATTCCATCCATCCTTTCCCCTCACTTTCTCCTCCTGTTTTTGTCTCACCCTCTCTCGATATCCCCATTGCCCCCTCTGTTACTCTTCTGCCTTTCCAGGTACTTTCCATTACTTCTCCTTCGGATTTACCTGATGTTTTCATAGAGGTAAGTGCAGAGATCCCTAAACCTGATGATGATACTCCAAGGTATCTCCTTTGATCTCGCTCTTCCTCGAAGGCTCCTATTCAAAGGGGTTTGGGATCTATTATGACCAACAATACTTCTACTAGACTCAAAGGCAGACTTCTGGTCATGGATAAAGCTAGACAACAATGTGCTAGAGACATTTCAACTGGCAAGCAACGCACTATATATGGGGCACTTAGAGCACAGGACCGAAAACTTGTCGTTTCTTAATGCTCTTCCTCTCCTTGAATTTTAGAGGGATTGCACAACCCTTTAAGAAATTAACCCTAAAAAGGTTGGTCTCTTTACATCATCATGTTGTATTGATGCCACAAGAAACTTTGTCTTCAGGTGATGCTATTATTTCTTAGTTGTGTGTTCTTCTCCCTGGTTGGGATTTTTGCTTCACTAATGTTATTGGTCGTTCTGGTGGTGTGATTACGGGGTGGTCCAATAAAGACTTACTATGCACTAATTCTTGGTCTACTACCTCAGGGCTCAGATCTACATTATTCTCATGGGAATTCGGGCAAGCTTTCACTATCCTGAACATTTATGGTCCTAATGTTTGTAGACGTGAGTATTGGAACAGATTGTTCAACTTTAGTTTCCACTACTTGGATAGATTTATTCTGGGAGGAAACCTAATTTTTTCTCTTAATGAATCCTAAACCTAGGGCCCTAATGCCATCAAAGACCCTTTAACATATTTCTTTTTGAGGTTACTATATGAGAAACGTCTTATCGATCTACCTCATGTTCATCTTAAGCCTACCTGGATTAATAAGTGAGTGGGGGCAGACAATGTTTGCAAAATATTAGACAAATTTCTTATCAATGAAAGTGCTTATCTGTTGGCTCCCTGCATTCAACAATGGATTGGTGAGGGTGGGTTCTCATATCATTAGCCTCTTTTCTTGGACTTCAAATTCATACCTGCCAAACCCTCCACCCCTTTCAATTTTAATTCAGCTTGGCTTCAACACGATTCCTATAAGAAGTCAATTCGGAAGTCACGGATTCCATATAACCCAGGTAGCTCCTCCTCAGCTTCTACTCAATTTTCTCATAATATTAAATTGGTTAAGAAGGTATTCGAGAATTGGGCTTCTAAACATCGTCAAGTCATTGAGGTGGATCTCTCTCATATTGAAAAGGAGTTGTGTAATTTTTCTATTTCCCACCCATTGGGATTTTCCTAATTGGATCAGAAAATTTATTACATGGACCTGTAATATAAAAAGAAAAATATTCTTGCTGAAAAGGAACCGTCTATCAGGATCAAGAGCAAAGCCATCTAGCTCCAACATGGAGATGACAATACTAAATATTTTGATAACTTCTACCGGAACAAGCTTTCTAACAACACCATATGGTATCTGGATAATGGGGTTGGTCAGTTGGTCTCCGGGTTTGATGATATTGTAGAGGTAGGATCCCATTATTTTTCCTCCCCATACAAGGAGGATATAAAGACCTCTCTCAAGAATATGATGGATCAAGTGGTTTTTTTCCCTAATTCTACTTCAGTGGAGCAGAACAAATCTATGTTTGACCAAGTTAGTTTGGAGGAGCTTAAGGAAGCGATTCACTATATGAAATATGATAAGAGCTCGGGGGTGGATAGGTTACCTATCGAATTCTTCATAGGATTTTTGGACATTCCCGAGGGTGATCTTCTAGCGATCGTTGATGAGTCCATGGTTCAGGGAAGGATTCATGGTACTTTTAACATTACTTTTATTGCACTCGTGCCTGAGAAGGATAGAGCTTTGAACTTAGATGATTATCGACCTATCTCTATGTGCAATGTTGTGTACAAGATCACCGCCAAGGTAATAGCTAGCAAAGTCATAAGTTTCCTGTCGGGGTATATCAGCGTTGAACAATTTGCTTTTCTCAAGCAAAGGCATATTCATGAACCCATTTTTATTTCTCAAGAGGTTTTGCACTCTGCAAAACTTTGGAAATCTCCTTTGGCCCTCTTCAAAGTGGATCTCTCCAAAGCATACAATCGTGCTAACTGGACTCTGATCAGATTAATTCTTCTGCATATCGTTTTTTCATTAAACTTAGTCAATTGGATCCTACCTTCTATTCAATCCGTTTCTTTTGCGGTCCTCATCAATGGATTGGACTCTAATTTATTTAGGCCTGACCGTGGACTCCGTCAGGTTTGTCCACTAGCTCCATTATTATTCATCTTAATGATGGATGGGATTAGTAGAATGGTCTCCAAAGCCGCTTCTACTAGTATTTACAAAGGATTTTGTTTCGTTGGTAATGTATCTGTATCTCATCTTTTTTTGTTGATGACTTGTTGTTCTTCACTGATGGTTCCCGTAGGGATGCGCTCATTTTCAAATCCTCCTTAAGAATTTTATGTTCAGCTACATGTATGATTTGTAATAATCAGAAATATTTGATGTCCTTCATGAACCTGGATCCTAGGAAGGTGTCCTGTCATACTGACAATATTGATTACATATTAGTGAGCGTGGCTATGGGACTCAAATATCTTGGCTATCTTATCGAGCATAATGATTATTCTAGCAAATACTGGGTCTGGATGATGGTGCACATTAAGAAAAGGCTCAAGCTTTGGTGCAACAGATGGATTTCTTATGGGGGCTGCCCGATTTTGATTAAGTCAATTATAGAAGCCATTTATGTCTATTGGTTTATGTTGTCATCTGTTCTTGTTGGTATCTTCCAAAGAATTTGAAAAATCTACAAAAATTTCTTATGGGGTGGCCCAAATAATGCAGGTATTCTCCTGGACTGCTTGCCACCATATTTATCGGCCCAAATCTTTGGGAGGCTGGGATATAAAGGATTTTCCATGTTTTTCCAAGGCTCTCGTTGCTAAATGTACCTAGCATATTATCAATGGGACTAGTATATGGAATCATATTATACATCAAAAATATATTGCTCCTCTCACTGTAGTCGAATGGATTCGTGCTATGCAAAATCCTCCCATAATATCTCCATTATGTGGAAGGTGAGTATTGAATCGTTTGACCTCATTGGAGGTTGGCTAGCCTGGAAGATAGGTAATGGTAAATCTGGTAGAATTGGACAAGACTCGTGGGTAGGTGGCAAAAATTTTGTGTGTTTTCCTGCAGATACGATACAAAAACTGACAGACCATGGTTATATTCATCTGCACCAAATCCAAAAGCCGAGTGATGTTCCACGTTTCATACAGTCTTGGCTATCAGTTGTTGATCTCAATCTTCCCATAGGTGAGAGTCTTATCTGGGATCAATACATTATGAACTTGCAGAGCAGTTTTGTTCACCTTTACAACAAGCCGGATGAGATTCTTTGGATTAAAAATGCCAAAGGTGGGACTTATTCTCCTAAATTGGGATATATGGCGCTCAAAGAGGAGGAAGATGCTCCTCTGTCGGAATGGTGGTGTAGCAGTATTTGGAAGTTATCCTGCCCCCTCAAAATCAATATTTTTTTCAGGATTGCATTGGATGGAAAAGTTCTGGTTGGGATATATTGATCCATATATTTATCATTAGTCCTAGCAGATGTCCTTTATGTGCACACGATGCTAAATCCATTGATCACCTCTTTATTTTTTGTTCTTATGCTCGAGTAGTGTGGAATCATCTCTCCTTGTTCACTAGTTAACTGCTTGTTTGGAATGGCCCCGATATTCAACAAAACTGACTCTCTTGGATCCACAACAATTATTTTTCTTCTTTCACTACTCTTCTTGCTTTCACTACATGGGGTTTTTGGTGTTGGAATATATTAAACCCACTCAAAACTTAAGATAAAATATTTAATCATTATTTGATTAAATTCCTACCCACTAGCTAATTAGTTGGCATCCACTTGCACCTTAAAGTCAACACATGCCATCTATACCCTAGGAATGATTTATTTCTGATTCTAGGTTGATCTTGACCACTTAATGGACATCCAAAATAAGTAATTGTGCTTTCCTACAGATTCTACCTTATTAGGTTTTTATCCAGTTTTTTTGTGCATAAGGTAAAGCTCGTTAACTAGGAAACTGGTATCTTTTGTTGCCAACCCATCCCCCATGAATTTCTCTCCATATTCCATTATTAGCATGTTTTTCCATCAGTCTTGACAACTCACTCATGCTTTTGCTAATTCGTGAGGTCCTTGACTGATTTGGGAAGTGCTTTAGCCACCTATGGGGGTTTATCATATTTGGTAAGTCCACATTTCTGAGCTTTATGAGTTGTCTACATACAACTCGATTTTGCCCATGAGGGATGTATTATTTATGTACATTATTATTCATCATTAATTAATGGAAGAATACACTCCAATATTCATCTCTTCATTCATGTGATTTAGTCTCTTTTCTTCTCTCTATTTTTCCTGTGTATGCTTGCGAGAATTAACTTAGTAACAAGATTTATTTCTAGTGCTTCTCTTAGCATCTCTCCTCATGGCATTGGAGCTATTATTTCTACATTTGGATTGCCATAAACAAGGTGACTTTTGATGATGCTCAAATTCCTGCTCAAGGTTTTTGATGGTAAAAGCTTTGGCATTTTTAAAGCTCCCCCCAGCTGGTCTCTATCAAATCTGCTTGCATTATTGTTGCTCCTATTGTGGATGAGTCTTATCCATGGGATTTTTTGGATGGTGCTTCTCAAGGTGGGCCTCAGTCAGGTGGTGTCGGTGGGACTCTACACCTTTCCAACTCACACTCTACCCATTTTGCGGCTGGCCTTGGTGACGTGTCCAATAACTTTGCTGAATTTGTTGCCTTTAAAATCCTTTTGTGACTCTCCCTTTCTTTTGGTATTGCTCGACAACATATTTTTGGCAACTCCAAATTGATGATTGATTGCCTTAAATTGGGAAAGCCTTCATGGGACATTTTCCTTCTTCCTCTATATGAGGATATTGACAGGGCTAGATTTCATTTCCATAGGCTTTCTTTTCAACATATCTATAGGGAAAGCAACTATGTGGCTGATTTGCTTTCGAAGAAAGGCCTTCTTCTGCCGACTGGTTTTATTGATAAATGGGAGTTGTCTAATGGCTCCATGAATCCGTTGGGTCGAGCTTGTTTCTAGACCTCTTTTTTGTTTCTATGAGCTATAGCAGACCTGCTTGGTTGTTTATTGTATGGTTTTTGATACATTATTGTTGGTTACATATGCGATATGGCAGGTTCTATCCAACGGACTATTATCTCGAAGTGTATGACCTAGAGATATTTTGAATAATATGGTTTTATCTAAATAAAACTGTGATATTTTTCTATGGGAAAAAAGTAAAAAATAAAATAAAATAGTAAGAAATAACTATATTTTATATATTAATATATAGTTTTGAATTTACAAAGGAGTAATATTTAAGGAAAAAAATGTTAAATAAAAATTTATGAAAACCACTATCTTTTAATAACAAGGTCAGGAAGTCATAGTATTCAACTTCCTCTTGCTGATCGCTGCTCCCTGAGTGCGCGGCCTCCCTTTGAGCGCGCGAGCTAGGGTTTCTGGCAGCCATGGCCGCCCCTGGGGGCGAGGAGTCCCTCCCTCCC
>LPNX010573597.1:0-112717 GCA_001517045.1 Pseudotsuga menziesii
CTGTACAGCATAGACAACCGCTAAGGCTAACTTCTCGACGTGAGAGTACTTAAGCTCAGGCCCAACCAAAGCACGGCTAAGATAATACACAACATGCTCAACGAGCTTGTTGTTTTCCTGAACTAACACTACTCCAATTGTGGACTCTGATGCAGCCATATACAATATAAAGTCCCTAGAATAGTCTGGCGGGCGCAATAAAGGAGCTGACAACAAGGCTTTCTTCAGTGCCTCGAACGCGAGTTGTGCAGCTTCATCCCATACAAATGGGGTGTCCTGTTTAAGCAGGCGCATGAAACCTTTTGTGATCTTGGCTTAATTTACAATAAAACGTCGAAGGAAGTTATACTTTCCTTGTAGACTTTGGATTTTCCTGAGTGTGCGAGGAGGAGGCAAATTTACAATGGCCTCTACTTTTAGGGGATCCACCTGAATGCCCCTACTTGAAACAATGAATCCTAGTAGTCTCCCTGACTCGACGCAGAAAACGCACTTGTGGGGATTCAAGAGAATTTTGTAGTATCTGCATCTCTCAAAAATCAACCTCAAATGATCAGGATGCTGGATCCTCTTGCGATAATGTGCAGGTAGATCATCTAGGTAAGGCTCGACAATGGCTTTTATATCATGAAAAGAAAAGTTCATGGCTCTTTGAAAGGTTGCCCCTGCATTTTTCAATCCAAAGGGCATTTTTCTATAAGTGAATGTACCCCAAGGGCAAATAAAAGCAGTTTTATGTTGGTCTTCCGGTTTGATTTGGATTTTATTGTAGCCGGAAAAACCATCCATAAAAGAAAAAACTTCACTCCCCGCACATACATCAATGATCTGATCAATGAATGGTGTGGGGTAATTGTCCTTGGGACAAGCTTTGTTAAGGTCTCGAAAGTCAGTACAGACGTGAATAGTCCCTTGCTTTTTGTCAACAGGAACTGGGTTGGACACCCACTCAGTCAAAGCAATAGGATATATAAAACCAGCTTTCAAGAGCTTCTCAACCTCTGCCTTCACAGCCGCCGCTTTACGCAGGTTCACGGGGCGTAATTTCTGCCGAACTGGTTTGGCATCGGGGTAGGTACGGATCTCATGTTGGACAATAGATGGATCAATGCCTGTCATCTCCTCATATGACCAGGAAAAGATATCGCGGAATTCCTTGAAAAGGGCAGTATAAATAGCAATCTCCTCTGGGGAGCAGTTTGCTCCTATATAGATGTTCTCCACGACATCTGGGTTGACGGAGATGTTGATTGGTATAGTAGCGGAAATGTTTGCCATATTCCCCTCGGCAAACACCCCTTCCCTAGGCAAAGGGTTCAAAGGTACATCAACATCTCCAGGAAGTCTCACATGGAACTCCTGGTTTTCAATCTTGCTTAGCTCTGGAAGGAAATAAGACCGGTGATGAAGATCCTCACATATCTTCTCACGTGCACACATAGCTTCCAGAATGGCTTCATCGGAAGGTAAAATAGTTTCTAAGCAATCTATGGAATGTAAAGAGTTCTCTGCCCATGCAGGCATATAAACTTCTTCCAGATCATCCGAGACTAAAAGAGGATCTAGAATAGGATCAGCAGTGGTTTGGGTAATAGCTTGATATGCCACTTCCACCGCTGATAAGGGCACTTCTGGTTCCTGGGGGGTTGGGAGAACCCAAGGATCAGTCCTATCCACCACTGAAGTGATGGAATTCCCCACACTAGTGGAACTGATATAGTTAACCGGGGTTGGGATGTCGAATGAGCCCATCAAAGATGAATACAATCCAGCCCCCAAGCTCTGAGTAGGCTTGGCCTGATCAACCAATGGTACATTGGAATCTTTAGACTCTAAACGTCCCTTTCGAGTAAAATCAAGTTGGTCAACAGTAACCAACTTGCCCTCATGTGGGAATACCACGACACGAAGAACAGTCGATGCAACAGCAGTCATTGCATAAGTCCAATTCCTCCCCAAAAGCAAATTATAGTCCAAGGGAGCATCAATCACTTCAACTTCAACAGAGACCGCTTTTCCTGCCAACTTAATCTCGAAAGCTGGCAAGATACCATGTGGATGGAAAGACCGTCCATCGAAAGCAGTAAGTAAAGTGGTTGATGGGACCAGCTCTGGGGATCTTAGAGCTTTCCAGCATTCCAGGTACATGACACAAGTAGAGGCTTCCTCATCCACAACAGCTCGTCCAATGGTCTTACCACCATGGACAACATCTATGGATAGGGCTACATGGTAAGGGAGGCGAATTTTGACATCAGACAAACAAAGCTTCGCCGTGAGACTCGAAGAGTCCATACTCCCTAGAGCCGCTAAAAGGGCATCCCGCTGGGCGGGACAACTCTGAAGCACCTCCAAAGCAGACATTGCACATGGGGTTTGAGCTAGATCTTCAACTACTGAGTAGTTGGAAGCAGCCCTATTGGGATTATGCAAAGCCTTCTTAAAGACACCTTTGGGTATCTTTGGCATTATTTCCAATGGTTTCTCTATAGTAAGAGTATTGGAAGGTTCAGCTACAGCTTTACCCTTCTCCTTAGTCTCTTTCTCCTTCTCATAGTTCTTGTTCCTGGTTTGCAACAAAGTAGAGGATCTGACCATGTTGATATAATTAGGGTCAGGAGCAGCTTGGCTGCCCCCTGCTACAGTAGAAGCTCACGTAGAATTCTGTCCTTGGGGAAATGGATCCTTCAGGACAGCCGTTGGTTGGGTTTTCAATAGCTTCTGAGCTTGTTCCATGAGGGGACAAAGGTGGGTCAAATGGTCTCCCTGGCACAACTTACAAGGAAACTTGACTTTCTTTTTATCTTTCTTGCCCCCATCAGCATTGTTTGCGGGCTTGGGCTTGTTTTGGTTTTGGTGTCCCTCTCCTTTTTTGCCCTTCTTCTTCTTACCGCCGGACTGATGATTGCCCTTTTGAGAAGATTGAGAAAATACATTTGCATTTTGGGGAGAGGGGGAAGCCTTTGCTGCCTCCGCTGTAGACTATTTGACAGACAATTGTTGAATTTGTTTTGTTAAAGACTCTACAGTGGGAGAACTGACGGACCCAACCACACCATCGGCATGGGGTCCAGGCTTAGGTTTCTCAGCCTCATGAGAAGGCCTTGGTGCCTCAGGGATGATCTCATATAAGATCCCAGACTATGAGTAGATCAATTCTAACTGTTGGGCCCTGAGTATGGCTTCTTCCTCACTAGTTACTCCTGATGTAGAAACATCCTTAGATATATAGGGTAATAAAGATTTAAGGAACCATTCTAGTAAAAACTCAGGAGGGATGGTAGCTTTAATAAGGCTCTTTCGCCTCCGCCACTCTTGGATATGATCCGAGATGTGGGTTGCCTTATTTTGTCTAAAGGTGGACAACAAGTCCGTTCCGAAATCGTAACGAACTGGAAGCTGAAAGTGGCTAAGGAAAGCTGTAGCCAAGTCCCGGAAGCTGCTAAAAGTAGCAGAAGGCAGCTCAATGTACCATTTTGCTGCAGTGCCAGTTAATGTCCTCTGAAACAGCCTAAGTCTCACTGAATCTTCGTTCAATGAGTTGGAAGAACACCAAAGATGGAAGGTGGTGGCATGTGCCCCAGGATCTTCACCAGCTTTCCCTTCGAACTTAGGGATGTCCGAAGGCAGTTTGGTGGGAACAGGTGGCCACAAAGGATCATGCCTCACCGAATCATTCATCAATTTCGATAAGTCTGGCAAGTTCAAAGTTGCCAGAAAAGGAAGCTTTGGCCTAGCCGGTGTAGTAGATGTGCTAGCTTGGGTATTAGGGGGACTTGCCCCCACATTCCCATAAGTAAAAGTGGGGTTTCCCCCAGACACCGGTTGTGAAGTGGGTATGTTTATTTGGAATGGGTTCCATCCATAGGCCACCGGATTTTGGGTGGGGGGTGCAGTATAAGTAGGTCGGCCCATCCCCATAGAAGCTGGGTTCTGAAAGACTGGAGCTGGTATCCCTCCACTAAACAAAGAGAAGGGAGAGCTCGTATATGGGGTCGAAATAGGTGTTTGGTAGCCTTGCCCATAAGAGGTGTTGCTACCAAACTGCACTCCCACATATGCAGGAAGTGGACCAACGTATGGACTCGAAGGGGGTATGTGCCCCCCATTCCAAGGGAATCCTTGGACAAAGGCCGAGGATCCCACCGGACCACTGTGGGTAGGGTAAGGAAAAGAAGAAGGTATTGTAGGTATACTGGGAATCCCAGTAGCCATATCACCAGACATACTTCCAATGTTCGATTAAACAGGTGGTTGGACCACCCGGCTTGCTGGGGTTAAGGGTGTGGAAGGTAAATTAGATCTAGGGGTACTAACCGAGGGAGGTAGTACCCCTTCAACCGGAAGGGTTGAGGTGAAAACAAATGAACTTTCTCCTTCAGAAGACGTGGCTCTACCTACAGGTACACCTAGTACTGGTGAACTAAAAGGCCTAACCTGCACGATCACTGGATTGTTCAAATCAGTCAAGGGGGTATTATAATGTCTTGCAAGCTCGTCAGCTTGCAGCTCTTCTATCTCAACTGTGTCTAAATCAAAGCGGTTAGCTATTAACTCAGGTTCACCAAGAACCTCACTAGTTCCTACCGGTTAAAAAGAACCACCTGTGCTTAATCTCCTCCTTTGGGGTAAAGGTGGAGGTTCCAGTGGTGTGAGAGGAGGAAGGTTTCTCAACCTTCTTGACCTTCTATGCAGTTGGTCCTCCAGAATTAAGACTCAAACAAACCACACCCTAAGGTCAGACTAATCACAAGCAAATCCACAGAGCATACACTAAAAAGATCCTAGAGTCTCAAGCAAGCAAAACAGGCTATAAAGATATACCTTCCAAAAGAAGGGTTATGAACAGTTACTTGGCGTCCTTGAGGGGTTCTCAGGCACAAGCAGAGGAATCACCCAACCGCCCTCCTGCACTTTCCACAAGGGTTACCTTCCAAGTCCGTTCAAGGTCAACCAGAAATAACCTTCCGGTTTACCTGTGTATGAGCCCTAAAAGACAAGAGACTAAGGCTACCTTGACAATACCTACTGTCTGGGGGGACAGTCGCAAGTCGGTCTCGTACGCATGAGCAGGGTAGCTGAGCCTGAAATTATGCCTAGACAGAATCCTCAGATGCGTAAAAGTCCTGGGTTACGTCTTGACAAGGATTCGGGGGGTTATCCCCTCTGTCCAAGCCTCCACGCAACCTCGTGCTTAACTCCCTTTTGAGAGGAGCTTCCCAGATACAGCGGTAGAACCAAGGATTTACCTAATGAATGCCCCACTACGTTTGAGTTTAAAGTTTGTGGGAAGTTTACACTCCCTAGCCCACAAACCTAGCCTAAGCTAGTAGGTGGAAGGCCCTAAAAATAAAAACTTACTAATAGATTTTAAATTTAAGCGTTAATTTTAAGGGCTGTTCTTTACTCAAAGGAAGCGGTAGTGATGGACTGTGTGGTGTTTTGACTCAGCAGAAAATAAATGAAATAAAGGTGCATCTAAAGCAGACTAACACTATAAAAATAAGCTTCTTTTTCATTTTTTTTTTTTAAATATGTATGATGAACTATCAGCACTTAAATAAGAGAAACTAGCCTATATGTTTTGTATTTTTCTGAGACATGTATTTCTTAAACTGAAACAAACACTATTCTAATGCAAAAATTACAATGCAGAAGATTATCTATGTTTTATTTTTCACTTTAAAAAATGCTCAAAAAAGTATTGTGCATGTATAAATGCAATGCTTGAGTAGACTTGACACTTATAGACTGTATAAAGAACACAAACTGAAACTAAAAGGCAGACAGACCCTAAAAACCAGCAAAAGAAGCAGGCCAGGACCTCTACTTGGGTGCAAACAATGACCTAAAGATCACTGCAGACTTTCAAATAAGCAAGTACAGACCAAAAACTGATAGACAACAGACTGGATAGACAGAGTCTAAGACCCTGATCACTGATCTAGACTCAGGAACTCAACCAATAACCCAAACAGGCCAGAAAGTTTCAAAATGCAGACAGTAAATAACACAAGTAAAAAGAACCCAAGGGCTTCGAAAAGCACTAAGACGTGATCACCTGATACACTCAGATTACTCTGCAACACTCTTAAAGAAAGCCTCAACAGACAACAGGACTTATAACATGCCAAAGAACAAGCAAACTTCAACACAAAAATCACAGTTTTGAGGAGTATGCGCGACTGTGTAGTAGTGCAGATCGCGTATGATGCGCGACTGTTCTATAGAACAACCCGCGTATGTAACTCAGTATGCGCGACTGTCTAGAATGACAACCCACGCATGGGTATGAAAATTTCTCAAAAACAGAGAAAGACCCAAGACTTTCAAATGCTACAGTAAGTAAGAAAGCAGGACACAAGATCACAAACAAAACTTCGAGCAATTACTGGTCAGGACAACAGAAAAAGACCTAAAGCAGACTTGGCATCCCCAGCGAAGTCGCCAGTTCTGTTGTAATGGATAATTCACCTAATAACCTAGGTCTGGGGGTTACCAACATACTCTAACACTTGTATACAATTTGATTATAAAAGCACAAATAGGAAATAGGGAAGTAGCAGGAACTTACTTGTAATAAATGAAGGTTGATCCAAGCTAACTTCTTCCTCTTTGCTTCACTTCTACAATCTCCAGGATAGTTCCTCCTTCAACCTGTTAACAAAGATTCTTCCAATATACAGTATGATTCATATATAAAGATGCAGGTTAGGCAAATCACATATTATAATGAAATATAAACATTTACCAAGCCACAACACATGAAACACAATATGGAAGAAGTAATATGCTTTATTAACAATAATAGAGGGAGTTTAGGTTACAACCCAATGTCTGAACAAGGGACTCCTCTGTCACCAAAGGACTCTGAGTTTCTCTGCTCCAAAGACTTTGTAGAAAATCCACCAGCATAACTTTACTCTCCAAGTATGACTATCCAACACCCTCCCCAAGGCCTCTATTTATATGGATGAAATGAGGCAGTTCTCGAAGGTTAGGGAGGTTATAGCAGTTAATGGGATTAAGGTAAATGAAACAACTAATCTCCCATTAACTCGTGTTTTTTAAAAACTAATTTTGAGGAAACCATGCACGGGTCTGTAGTAAAGCAACCCGCGCATGATGCGCGACTCTATACAATTGCAACCCGCGCATAGATGTATGCGCGACCTGCTGAACATAATACTCGCGCATATGCGCGAGATGCCAATAGAGATAGTCGCGCATGCACTTAAAATCTCAAAATAGTAAAGTAACCATCTGGGCATATAGGCAATGTATTTCATCATCAACCAAGGTATAATGAAACTAGGCAAACCTCAATCCATAAGTGTCCTTTTGTGTGCCGACCTGAGGGATGTCAGCACTCGGACGGAGAGGTGCCAATCAGCTGTATAACAGTGTCATTGTTACTTTGGGAGGAAAACTCTATCGAATACTAGAGACCATTGCACCTAACAAAGTCTCACAAGGTAGGAAGATAAGTTCCCACATCAGAAAATTATTCCTCTTCACAATTGTGTCTAAAGGAGAACATAAGATCATAGAGACCTCCACACCCTCTGCATAGGGTGTCTCTGCTCATCAGACACAAGAAGAAGATAGAGCCATTGTTTCCTCATCTATCTGAGTACCTCTACGATGCAAGGCCACACATTAAAGGTGCTCATCCAGAAACAAATCATCCATACAACAATTACAGCCTTCTCGGGATGTCAAAGAAGGAAGCCTCTTCACTTCAGCAAATGTCGCACCAGGAGATCAACTCAACACACAATTCGAGATATGATACGGGATTCGACACAATGGAGACCATTTCTTCCTAAGGAGTGAGGATTGATCTAGATGGATATTGGTGGCCACCCACCTATTCCATTGGCTCAAAACAATTGTCCATTGTGGCAGTTTCCTAGTTATTTTTCTACAGTTTTTCGGGTCCTAAACTTTCGTGGCCATTTTGAAGCCCTGAATAATTTTTTTGGAGATTTGGGGCCTAATGGTTGCCATCAGCATGCATTTTTCTAAACAAAAGTTGTAAATCTTAGACATATCTTTCCAATGAGCTATCAAACGCCCAAATCGGAGATCGTATGCAAAAGTTATGACCCCAGGAAGTTGACTTTTCAACTTACCACCTTGAGGCCGCAAACTTTATGACAGTTCATCTACTAGGGTTACGTTTTGGACTTTTGGGGTTCTCACCTCATTATTATTATAAATAGGCCCGTTTGGCATCATTTTTTATTCAACTTGGCACAAATGAGGGTAGCAGCCACATCTCTTCTCAGAGATAGCTACCACCATTCTAGCAATTGTATTACAGTCTGTTCTATTTCCGCCATTTAATAGAATATGTGTTTACTGTATCTCTGTTATCTTTACAAAATGTCTGTGATTATGATTATGTATATGTTCTTTTAATTCGTTCACACATAAATCTGGATCAACAGACCTAAGGAGACAGGTTGAGGAGTTAAAGGCGCAGAAGACACCAAACACACCTCCTGAGGTGCTTGAAGAGCACAGCAAAACATCGTCTGAGGATGTTGAAAGGATAAGACAAGGAGAAAAATATGCACTTAGGCAGTTGAAGCTGTTTCTGCAATGTGGGAAGTGCTTATGGAGGATGAGACCGTAGAAAAGATAAAGAAATATGCACGGAAAGCTGATTTGAAAATAACCACGATAAAGGAAGACATAAAGAAGTTGTCAACCAAATAAAGGATCATAAAGGTCGTTGTTGTAATCTCACAGATCACATAAGGTTACCAATAATACATACTAAAACATATATATAAACAGACACAAGAGATAAGAACAAGTAAGTGAAGTAACAGATTATATTACATGAATGAGTCCATACAACACAGAGAACTGAACTGAGTTCTCATCTGGCTCAACAGCCTAATATATATGATTACAAAACAGTTACAAAATAACTACCTGTCGGTTCGGTGAACCGACACAACCTTAGGTGGCTAACCTAATCTCTAGTTTAGTCAATCGACCGACTTAGTCGGCTGGTCAACTAAGTCGGCTGATAGACTAAGTCGGTTGATTGACTTAGTCGGCTATCATTCAAGTTGACTTATTGACTTGCTCCTCCTACATCTCCCCCATGAACAAAACGTTTCTTCATCCTGAAGAAACAGGGAGGTACAAAATTTCTTCCTGTCTGGTCTCAATAGTTATTGTGATGTACCTGGTCTTCATGGGCTGTGAAGTCTGATGGTCGATCTTTTCTGTACACAGACTTTGACAATGGATGGGGCTGTTACTGCGAGGTGATGTTTGAAATCTGTCCAAATTTGCAAAATCTTCTGGATGTCGATGGTAAGTGTGGTCATGCTTAATAGGATCAACATATTCTCTGATATGAAGACTTCTGCTATTTTCTCCATGTCGGGACCCATAAACTGGTCCTTCTCTTCTGTAGTCTCGATAAGTTGTTTCATCTGCGGACAAATGATGTCGACTTTTTCTAAATTGGGGATAGCTTGTTGCACCCACTGATGTGCTTCCCTCTCAAGTTTCTGCAGCTTGGCTATTTCAAGCACTATTTGTTCCTCTATTGTGGTTCTAAGTGCTTCCTCGGTGGTTTTCCTGTTTTCCAATGCCTAGATCCCTTGTTGGGTCTGTTGATTTTGCTGATAGACTTGCCTGTAGTAAGCAGGCCAGTCTCTTAGTATTTATCCAGTTATGACAGAATCCTCCATGTGATCTTGCAGCACTTTATAAGCTTCAGAAAAGGCGGTGTGTTGTGCCATTAGGAGTCGAGAAGTTTCTTCTTTTTGTTCCTCCTTTGTTTCTTGAATGTGTGTTTTGAGGGCCAACTCCATGGTTTCAAATAACGGATACGCCCTTTCGAGCGATTTGTCTTTGTCGACCTCTACGGGGCCTGGCATGACTGAATGGGCCAGGTTCCTACATTTGTTCAGGAACTCGACCTATTCTGCGTTCTTGTCATCGAGTTCCTTACGTCTCTGCTAGCTTCTTGTCTTTACTTCTGCTACTAGGGTCTTAAGGAGTTGTCCTAGCTCTGCATCGGTCAGTGAGGTTGCATCCTTCAATTTGATATGGACCCTTGAAGCATGCAGCTATAGCAAGAAGTGAAAACTCTTAGTGAAAACTCCTACAGTCACAGAGCTGAAGCAGCTACAACAGGAAGTGAAAACTCTTCGCGATAGGAGCAGAAAAGGAACGATGAGATGACAGAGCATCAGTCGGAAGCAGAACAAGTTACAGGGCTTATTCAGTCTGTATAGTAGAAGCTCCAACATATCACATAGTCATTAGAAGAGGGACCATCGAAACATATCAGTTCCAATCGTGTGGAACATTTGTCAAAGTAGGCGGAGGAAGTAACAGAATAAGTTTCCCGTGTGCAACAAATTTTGAAAGAGTTTCAGGACAAGGTTGGTCCAGTGGCATAGCCTATGCCAGAGACATGAGTTTGGTAGAAACCTGAATTTTGCAGAGATATCAATTTTTGCTTAGTGGCTCAAGACGAGCCAAATGTGAGTGTTGGGGGCCTGTTGGGCCTGGAAAAGTGCACAAGGAAGAACCCGAAGCGCAAGCGCAAGAGGAAAAGCGAGCACACGATGGGGAAAAGTAGGTAAATGAAGAAGAGAAAGTGCATAGTAGAAGAAGCTGTGATGAGGAAAGATAGATCTGAGTCGATGGAAGAGGCAGGTAGAAGAGTTAAGGTTGAACAGGTGCAAGTCAATGAAGACTGCAGAAGGACAAGCCAACGGGAAGGCTAAAGGATAGTTTTGCAGCTATTTATGCCCTATAAAAACAAGTTCAAAGATGTTTCCGTGGCTATTTATGGCCGTGGTTAATATAATACAGGAATTTTGCGGTCAGTATGGCCTGTCATCAATGTAATATAATATATTTTGTAGCTACTTGTGTTTGTAATAACTGAGTTGTACTCAGTCGACCCTGCGCGGTCTTGTAAACACTATAAATATGAGGAACTCGCTCTATATAAGGGTTAGTTTCAAGTTCAGTCAGTTATTATTAGTTGCTACTAAGTTCATATCAGAGAGGAGTATGATAGTAGAAGGTTGTTAAGCCGCGAATATGTAGCTGAGTGCGTAGATAGTAGAGTAGAAGAGTTGATCCAGGCTGTGTGTGGATCAGTAGGAGCAGATAGAAGAATAAACCAGAGAGAATGAGAGCAAGAAGAGCTGAGCTATAAGACATATCTTAAGAAGAGTCTGTAAGTCACAGATTGCAAGGTGCTACCTATATTTCTCATGCGAGATGAAGAGCACCTTGGTGGTTTTTCCTAGATGGGTTTCCACATTATTTCCTATGTTATTGAATAATTCAATGTTGTGATGAATGTTTAACTGTTAAATGTTGAATGTTTGATTAAAATTGCATTATTTATGGTTATTGTTTGAATGAATGTCGTAATACAGATAAGCAGAGAATGAATGGATATCTAGCATTGTCGAGCATTGTGTAATAGTTTATGTTTATAAATTTTTAAGTCGCAATATAAGTCGTATCACAGCCATTTACTATTAAGGAATTAGTTGCGTCGCACTATTGCACCATATGTTAAGTTGTTTAAGGACAAGGTTGTGTCGCACGCTGATTGTGGCGCACTGTTGCACCTCTGTTGCATAGCAACAGACTCCATCCCTCCATCTCTGCTGAGTGCCTTGGTTGCTCTCCAAGGGACTATTATCCCTCTCCAAATACAGAAACATGGTTATGGCAGTTAAACATTAAGATATCTCGGGTGAGACTGTGCCTGCCTCGCAAGTGTTGTCAGCTGAGCTAGCTCCGTCGGGCCGATGTCTTTGGGTGTTTTGTTGGTTTTTTGTTGTTGTTGAACTTGGGTCATGTAAGTAAGGAAAGGAGGCCAACATAAAATTTATTTGCTTAATAATCAAGTATCCCTAGGGATTTACAAAGAAGCCTCCTGAATCATCACAATACAATTGCAACACAAATAGGGCCCAAGATACAATGAGAACATGACACAATGGGAAACTAGGAGACCTTCATGGTGAAGGGGCCATAAATTGGAGGTCAAGATTCAATATTTCAATGTTTATCCAATAGTTTCAGGAAATAAGGGTGGAGTGGTATGGGAATAGGTCAAAGGTAGATTCAAAGGATATTTATAGTCCTTCCAAGGTTCAAGAGTCTTTTGATAATGGAATGTGCATACAACAAAAATCCCTTCTAAGTACTACCCTATGAAACACCTCTACTAATTATGCTTATCATAATAAACCATTGTAAGTAATATGAATAACATCTAGTACAATCATCAATCAAGACCATAAATCCATAAAACATATCCTCAAGGCATGAAATGGTGAAACCTCATATATGGCATGGAATAATCACAAGGAAAATCATGGAAACTATTGATGGAAACTCAACAAAAGATATTTGAACCCTAATAACTAAAATTTCAGCTATGTCTATGAAACAAAAATAAGGGAAAAAATACCCATATACAAACTGGTATAACATTTGGCTCCATTTGGGACAAATGCTCTCAGGGAGAGAGTACTTAAGAACCGTAGAATCTCTGGTATGTAGCAATAATTGGAAATAGATCACCTGCAATCACAAAATTATACCCTTCTCAAAAACCATTGTTAGTATCCAAAAATATATATAATAAAGAAATTGATTTTTTTTGGCAAAATGACAAAATGATGAAAATGCTCAAAATTGAGCAACTAAATCTATTATAATGTTCAATAGTGAACTTATTTATCCCTCCTACTCATAAGATAACCAATTAAGTCAAGGGGTTAGGTAAAATTAAAAAATCCAATGGATCCATTCACTAAATGGATCAATTCCTCTTCCTTCGTGATTTATGGTAGAGTAAATCAAGGTTGTGTTAGGAATTAGAAGGTGAATTGATGACAAGATTTACATAATTCCTCGATTAGAAATTGAATAGGAAATATAATTTTGAAGGATGAATTCAAGACAATTTTGAGACTCACCTTTGCAAGCTTTCTCAACCCACTTGTCAATGGGCTGTCAAATTAGAAAGCAATGTTTACTAAACCACGATGTGTGAGAGTTGGTGAAAATAGGTAATGTGACATTTCATCAAAGGTTTGATGGAGCATATTTCCTTCTCCAGTTAAAATTTTTGATCAAATAAGTGTGATTCAATGTGATGATAGATTCCATGGATGCATATGGGAGGGTGGAGTGAGGAAATGCATTTTCCCCACATGGTTTATCATTATTGACCTTAAAACATCGTGAGAGGAAAGGCCTTGAGATTGATAATAATCAATGTTATTTTTCTCACGAGTGGGCTCAAAATTAGGGAAGAGATAAATTCTAAATTCTAAAGAATGGGGATTCAATTGGTTGCTTCCATTCACTCCTTCATACCAAAAATCCCAATAAAAAATTATTTCATTATAAAATAAATCATAAATGTTTTTTCCTAAAGATTCCTAGTAATTATTATCTTGATATTGTTTCAAATTTACGATATTGTTACATAATTATGAGATTTGAACATACAGATCAAGGTACATGAAATAAAGATATATACAATGAAAATCAAATCACCAGTCAACTAATTATGTAACAAATGAGATATCATATATCATCACACAAATAACTGGAATAGAAGAGAAGAGAATGATATATTTCATTTAACTTGAATGAATGATGGAGAACAATATTTATAGAGAGGCAATTTGAATTAGGGTTGGATGTAATTTGAATTGCTCATGTGGTTCTTAGAGGTTAGTTAGGCTTAACTAGACCTAGATAACCTCAGTTATCCATGCACACTCAGTCAGACTAAGTTTAACTAATTATGGGACTCACAAAGCGCTAGTTCATCTGAAGAAGTGTGCGGGGATGGCATGGTGGTTGGGTGGGACAATGTTCCTGGACCACCCAAGATCAATTCTAGCCAAGCCTTGATTTCGTTGAATAGCAGGGATGGCATACATTAGAGGAAATTTCAACTCAAAATGGGCCTTTTAACTTTGATTCAAATTCCATGTCATCATGTGTTAGCTAATGAAATTGCTTTAAATTTGAAATACCATATAGGTCTTAAACACTTTTTTAATATAAATTTGGGGATAGGTATCATAAAAAAAACTACTTTTTTTGTTTGTATTTTTGGCATATCTCCCCGTGTTTTTACTCAAATTTCGATTGGGAGAGCTCATTGGTTTCGGAATTAAATTTTGCATCCAACGAGTACCCACTTGGAATACTTTTGATGGACCCCTCTACCCCAAAAACAAGAAATACCTGAAAAAACATGATGATGATGTCATCATCACTTTTTTCAAGTATTTCTTGTTTTTGGGGTGGCAGGGTCCATCAAAAGTATGCCGAGTGGGTACTCGTTGGATGCGGAATTTAATTTCGCATCCAACGAGCTCTTTCGATTGAAATTTGAGTAAAAACACGGGGATATATGTCATAAATACAAACAAAAAAGTAGTTTTTTTATTTTCTTCCTCCAAAATTAATAAATATTATTTTATTATTTTAACTATTATTTTATTAATTCTTTTTAGGAGGCCCNCTCGGGTTAAAAAAAAAGTGCACACAAAACCCTAGGTGCTAATGAATTAATGGAGTGATAATAATTGTTATGGGTAAGTTAGGGTCAATTAGGACCTAAATTAGTGGAGCAAATATAGTCCTTAACTTATTGCCACCTAAAATCGGGGAAAATTTTCCAAAATCAAGGAATGCACCCCCAAATCAAGGAAGGCACCCCCAAATCTAAGATTTTGACTCATGGTTGATTCATGAGGTTAATTTAGATGTGGTTGGCCCATTAGATTCATCATAGCAGGGTATATGTAGCTAGGTAGAGGCTTATTTTCTCTAACAACTCTACGGAATTCTCATCATGTTGATCCACAACCACACAATGCTCATATGAATCTTCACACTTGTAAGGTTTTTCAAAGAAATATTTATCCAAAGGAGCATTATTCCAAAATGAAGGAATAATGTGATAGTCAGATGATGGGGGTGAGATGCCAAGGTGATGAAATTAATTTTGTCCCATATTCATTAGGGTTAACCTTGAAATTTCATGAGGTGAAAGGCCTAGTGATTGGTAATTGTTAAAATATTTGATTTCACATATAGGATTTATATTAGAATGAGGGTTTAAAATATGGAACTTAAGTTGATTTTCATCAACCCCTTCTTCTATAGCGACTTGATCAAGGATCGAATCGTAGTCAGGGTTACCTAGACACTAATCCAACTTTGATAAATGTTTTTAGGCAGTTGGTCCTTGATAATCTCTATAAAATTTATGGTTAACCTTATAATGATTACATAATTTCTCTTTTAATGGATCCTTAATTGTGAAATTTTTCTCCTAAGGAATCACCTAAATATTTATTATGGGGATCTTCAAGAATCCCTTCATTTTGACTCTCACACTATTCATCTACAATTGTTAACTTAAGATGATCTTGAGGAATGAAGTGATGAGATCTAATCTAATTTTGGGTAAGTTTATATTCTTGATGGTGATCACTAGGATTAGTCTCTCAACCATAGGTTATGTTCAATTCATCATTTGTACCTTCATTAGGAAGTAGTAGCAATTTAAATGATCTCATGCAATTACTTTTCAATTTTTGTTTGGGTTTTGACATAATTATTTCTAAGATACTCTATGACTTTCTTGTTTAATGAAGGTTCACTCATTAGTTAAATTAAAGGAACTCCAAAAATCACCTTAGAAGGTTTTGTATCCAAATGTTGAGCGAAATCATGGGTTTCATCAGGTTCTTGATATTCATTTTCATACCCATCAACAATTCTATCACTATAATCCCTTTCATCTTCATTTTGTGATATTGGTGATTCCCTCTTGGTATAGACCTCTCTTAATTCTTGAACTGCTTGGCTTAATTGATTCAAGGATTGAGGAAAAGAGAGCAATACATCTAGTTCCATTGCCTATTTTTTAGTGATAATCCAATAGAGTCACTTTGTGGTGTTTACTAGTGAAGAAATGGACTACTTAACCAAAATGATTTGTCAGTAAAAGACCAAGGAACTCCTTTCTCTGTGACAACGATGACACAAATCTTGTCTAAGAGAATATTTTTGGCTAGGGGTGCAATATATGTTGTTAATATCAAACCATAGAACACCTTGCTCCCTAACAATAGTGCCAAAATTGTTGTCACACAACTTAGCAACCTTGATTTTTTTAACATAAAATTGGAGTTTACTCTATGATGAATATATATTAGTCAACGTTTTGAGCCCTCCAATGCAGTTCATCACCAGAATAAGGACGATTGTCAAGGCTAGAATGATGTAGGGGACACATATAAATAATTGAACAAAATGGAAAAGATGCCGACACTCCTTTTGTTTGCCAATATATTACACAATAACCATAAAATGCATGGTTTAATTAGTTTTTTGAAAACCCTAAAATGCATGATTTAATAAGTTATTGTGAAAAATTTTCATTAATAAATAAATACCTATTAAATAATTAAAGGGTATCATTAGATCGATTTTAGTAATTAGAAGAATTGGGTTAACTACTATTATTAATAATGAATTAATTAACTAATTAATTAAGAATTAAAAGGATTCATTAATAGTTTCAATGATTATCTCTCATACTTAATTAATTATTAATTAGTAGATCAATCGATTAATTAATAATTAATAATTAGTTATATGAGAAACATATTTTTTCTTTAGAATCCTTGATTGGGTTTAATGCTTGACAGGTCCTACTTAGAACAAGATGAATTAGAGAAGTTATTGAAAACATCAAAAACCCTAATTGCATTAATAAGGATGATGGCTAATGAATTAGAAAGCTATTGAAATCATAAAAAACCCTAATTTCACTAATAAGGATGATGGCTTAGTCCTAAGTAGAACATGGCTTCCAACCTATTTGATACTGATTAATTAAATAATTAATTAAGTACGAGAGCTAAGCATTGAAACTATGAATCGATCCTTTTAATTCTTAATTAATTATTTGATTAATTAATTATTATTAATAACTAGTTAATCCAATTCTTCTAATTACTAAAATTGATCTAATGACGCCCTTTAATTATTTAATGATACCCTTTAATTATTTAATAGGTATTTATTTATTAATGAAAACTTCATAATAACTTATTAAATCATGCATTTTAGGGTTTTCAGAAAACTAATTAAACCATGCATTTTAGGGTTTTCAGAAAACTAATTAAACCATGCATTTTAGGGTTATTGTGTAATATCTTGGCAAACAAAAAGGGTGTTGGTGTCTTCACCATTTTTTTCAACTATGTATATGCATCCCCTACTCATTCTAGCCTTGACAATCATCCTTGTCCTGATGATGATCCTCAATGGAGGGCACAAATGTTGCCAACTAATCTATATTCATCGTAGAGTAAACTTCAATATTATACTCAACATGTCTTCCTATGAATTTTGAGCTCACAACAGCCTTGATATTGCAAGGACTAAATGGTAGCTAAAATAGTGGAACCTCGAGATGATACCCCTAAGTGTCACATGGGTGAGGTACTCTTTGTTTTGGTTTCCCATATCCACCAAGGTAGACCTAGACTAACCACGGGAGGTGACCCTTGTCAAGCTTTTCTAGGTAATTTCCAGTAAAGACCAACTTTCCCATAGTACCTGCAAGACCAATTTCTGAGAGACAAGGTGCCCTGAGAAATTAGTAAATGGTTCGAAATATGGAATTCTATGAGGGGAATTCTAAGGGGTTTGAATTTAATGGATGGAAACATCCCCTTAAGTAAAAATAAAAACTAGCATGATATGTAAATAAAAGGAAAATTACTCTCAAATGTATTAGTGACCACAAAATAACTAAGCACCGAAGGGAAATGGTCATCTTAGGGGTTTATATAACTAAAATGTAAGTTTTGAGGACAACTGAGTTTAAAGTACCTAGAGTTTTAAGAATCCACGTCACTATTTGTCTTAGGTGTTTAGTTTTAATAGTTAGCAACAATAAATCAAGTTCATATTTTGATTTCATTTAAGCTAAATACTTATATCCAAAAGTTATGAGTGAAAAATAGGATCTAGTATGAGTTAAGGATGCCTAAACACACAAATAACTTACTAGTTTTTAACATATCATATTTAGTTTCTCTCTTCACTTAAGTGGTTGTTTCCATACATTAAATTCAAATCCCTTACCATTCCCCCCGCAAGGTTCCATATTTTAAACCATTTGGTAATTTCCCAAGGAACCTTATCTCTTAGAAATCAGTGTTATTGCAAGTACCGTGGGAAAGTTGGTCTTTATTTTAAAGTACCCAAAAAGTATTAACTAGGCTCACCTCTTGTGGTTAGTCCAAGTCTTCCTTGGTGGATCTAGGAAAGCTAATGAGAGAGGACCTTACCCCTGTGAAACTTAGGCTATAGTCTTTAAGTTCCACTAAGTTAGTAGACATTTAGTCCTTGTAATATTAAGGATGCTAAGTTGTGTGATAACATTTTTGGCACCATTAAAGGGGATAAAAGAGTTCCTTGGTTTGATCTTAACTACATAATTGCACCCCAATCCAAAAATATTTCCTCCAACAACATTTTTTCCACCATTGCGTGAGAGAATGGAGTTCCTTAGCGTTTTAGCGACAAACAATATTGGTGAAGTAATCCATATCTTCTATTGGAGACTCCACAAAGTGACTCCATTATATCATAAATCAAAGATAAGCAATGAAACCATATGCATTCCTCTCTTTTTCTCAATCCTTAAATCAATTAGGCCAAGCAATTCAAGAATTTAGAGGCCAATGATGAGAGGGAATCATCTTTAAAAAATGAACATGAATGTGGATATAGTGAAAGAAGGTAGGTAGCCATATATTTCAATTATTGGTTCTTCCTCTCAGCTATACCATTATGTTGTGGTGTATATGGGACTAAATGTTTCATTTGAATACCTTCTAAAGCAAATAGTTGTTGAAACTCTCTTTTGATGTACTCAACTCCATTGTTTGATCTGAGTTCTTTGATATTATTCCCAAGAGTGTTCTCAACTAAGGCTTTGAAAACTTTGAAGGTTTCAAACACCTCAGACTTTTGCTTAAGAAATTAGATCCAACAATACCTAGAGTAGTCATAAATGAAGGTCATAAAGTATCTAGATACATTCATATATGTTGTAGGAATTGCACCCGAGACATCACTATGTATCAATTCAAGTGTAGAGGCAACTCTTCTTGCATTCCCAAATTCATACCTTAGATCTGTGTGCTTACCTACCAAGAAACCATTGCAAGCACCCTGATAAGACTTAATGAGAGGAAATACCTCAACCATTTATTCATTGTGAAGTTGTAGGAGATATTTGAAATTCAGATGGTCGAATATCTCATTCAAATTCTGCTTGTCTGATTAGCATGAGTCAATAGGGAAATTTGGTGTGAGTATGGCAGAAAATGTGAGAAATCATATCCCTTGAGGGAATTGTTTTCAAATCCTTCTTTTATCAGCTTGTCAGTAGAGATATATGAGATATCAAATGTGTCATGTTCAAATACAACTCACTTTGGTGAACATGTATGGGTCGTCTTATATACAGACAATATATTTGTTGTTAAGGAGGTCACATGTGGGACATTATTGAAAAATCCATGCTCAAATTGATATGAACCCTTCCCAACAACTAGGATTTGAGATTAATATCCCATGTGTATGATAGGAACACCAATGATATCCAGAGAAGAAAATGATTCTTTGGAGGCAACCATGTGGTTGGAGGCTCCTGAATTAATGAGGAAAGCTTGTGATTGTGAGAATCCATCCTTCAGTGCATGGAATCTCTCATGATCTTCAATATTTCTTCCATAATCAATTTTCCTTGTGCCTTAAGGGAGGGAAATCTTATGTTTTTCAACAATTCTTGACATCTGATCTATAGTTTTCTTCATACATAGGCTCTCTCGATTTTTTCCTCTCTTGCAATATAGACACTTGGCCTTTTCAAACCTCTTCTACTTATCCTTCTTAGAACCAGAGGCTCCATCTGAAGTATTTTGCTTCACCTTTGGTTTGGTTTCAGTGTTCCTATTTTCCTTCCCCTTCTGTTTCCCTTTATCTTGCGCATTCTTGGTCTTCCTAGACAAAAGAGCTTGATTCCTTGAGGCTTTGAGGGCTCCCATCTAGATCAACTTGTCTTATTCTTGAATGAGGGATTTATTGAATGCATCAAGAGAGGGAATTTTCTAGTTTGGGTTTGTTAGTCTCCTGGAGTGGAAGGTGGACACAAATAGTGAAAATTTAGGGCAATATTTCTCATAATGGAGAGCACCAATTGCTCATCCTTCTTATCAATTCCACATTTCTTACACTAGATGACCAAAGACTTGAATTTGAAGAAGAACTATTGGACGGTTTTGAAATTCATGTGTTGAAGAGAAATCAATACATTATCCAAAATGTGGCTTCTCGTCTCATCCTTCTTTCCAAAAAAATATTCAGGATTCTTCCATACTTCCCTCGGTGTTTTTAATCCATCAAGGTGGAAGAGAAACTCCTTGGAGATATGAATACACATGAAACCAAAGGATTCAAATGTGTTCAAGTAATTTTATTTCTCTAAAGGATACCAGGGTTCAAACTCCTTTCCCATTTTGAACCTATAAATACCTTTGTTGCACAACAAAAATATCCATATCTCCCCTCCAATCCAGGTAATTGAAGGGTGTGAGGATGCTCGACGTCAAGGCTGTTGAATTCTCCAATTACAGTTTCAAGAGCAACACAATTCTTCTAAAATATTCAAATGCCCTGCATAAAACTCTTAATTCGAAGGTAAACCAACCCATTCACACTCTAATTTAAAGTGAGCACATTTTCAAGGTTCTTTGCACCTTAATAGACTTCTCTAGATAAATCCAGAGGGAGCAATAAAAAGATACTAGGATTTATGTGGAACCCAATTGTTTTTGGTGCATCAATGGAAGTATCTGAGTATTGAAAATGGCCTGACCAAGCTATGATACCATATAAAATTAGCAAATCCACATGATCATTAGGATGGATTGAACCTCACAGTGAAAGAATAATGAATGAGGAAGAATTTCAGTGTAATAATTTTCAAACAATCATGGTGAAATTATCAAGATAAGAAGAAAAAATTTGACATCATAACCATAATTGAATAATCATTGATATGTATGAAATGCATTGGTGATATAATAGAGGTAATTTGAATCCTCTAGGAGTGATTCAAAACCCATGACTTGGAATGACTCCATACATCACTAACTGTGAAAAATCACCACTGGAGGCTCACTAGTGTAACTCCATACAACTGAAACACCTCACAATCAATTAATTTACAAAGGTAGGTGAGAAAAGGTGCCCATATCTTTAAATCATGAAAAAGGGGTGCTATACTAAATAGAGGTGAACTAAATGTGGCCCATCGGAGCATAACTCAACACATACTAGAGTGAACTGATGGTTGGACTCCCATGACTCAGTGTGGGATCCTAAAATCTAGGGTTTGGTCTCTGGAAGTCCTAAACTCATGCAAAGTGTCGCAGCAAGTGGTAGGTGGGCCCTATATAACTTCTACATGGAACTAATGAAGTGACAACATATTCATAAGCTAGAAAATTGACATTTAGACTATGGTGGAAAACAAATGATTACAATAATCCTAACAATGAATGAGGTACATATAATATCAAATATATAGACGAGGCATGCATACCCATGCTCATATCAATGTATCAATATATACAAATAATAATGAGGGCCAAAGGGGACCTACATGAATAACTATTGTGTACATCAAAGGTGTCTAAGAGAGAGTCAAATCTAGACTGTCATTCATAGTCCAATCATGGTTGATCTTAAAAACTAGTACTAGAAACAATGGCATGCATCATAAATGCATGATCACCAAAAATGATGCTCTGTTGGATTAGGAGGGGTCCAACAATTGTAAGGACTCAAAGAATCGAGAGTCTGAAACTCGGAGGTATAATATATGACATCTAGAACTGGGTACACTAGGAAGCATGGAGGGTTTTCACACACTATTTCCAACATAGCCCAGATATCACAATGAACATAATACTAGAAGGGTTCCAAAGAGACTCACTGATGTGATAGAGTCAAATGACATCCAAGGTCTTCAAAAAAATAATGAAGGGACCAATACCCTGTACGAATATGAACGGTACGTTGATGCTTATGTCGAGCATGTGGGAAACAAATGTATTAAAGGGAAATAAGGATTCCCCTTAGATAGTACATAGTAAATCATCAATGGTGGTGATGATTACAAGGTACAAGGAACCCTAGGTCTATCCTCTGGAGTATATGTGTTGGTGTCAACAGAGGGAGACATACAACTACCAAGGAAATAATGGTTCCTTAATAGAAGCACAAGGTATACAACCATACAGTGACTAGAACAAGATACTGGAATGAGACACTGTAGCTGGGTACAAGGGTGAAAGAGTAATGGGACTCAAACTTTATTTATTCAACGTATGATGGTAGGTATGACATGGAAGCATATGTAACTTATCTCAAGGGAGGGTAACATAGTTGGAGCGGGAAAAATGCACTAGGTGTGACTGGAACAAGATGACCTCAAAGGGGAAAATATTGATCATGGAAAAAAGGGTTCCATGGGTGACTTATCATATAATACTCTAAAAAAAGGAGACTGGGAATTTTTTCATGCTATGATATTATATGTGATCTGCAGGAGTGCTAAAAGGAATCATTTGGGCCTTCTTTGGCATTTTTTAATGAGCTCAAAGAAGGTATAGAAGTGTGCTCAATATGGTATTGTCCCATGTATTTTTATTGAGCCTGAGGCAGTTAATGCTAATTGGTGTTTTCAATTTTAGAGAGTCTAAAAACATAAAGAAAACTCCATCAGTGTCCTTTTTCATAAAGTTAGTCTCCAAATCCCCAAAAAGCATAAAAGTGTAGTAGGGAGAACTATTCTAGCCAAAAGGGACTATAGTATTCCTTTTTCGTAAATAGTCCATCTATCCTTAAAATGGGTAAAATTATACTAGATGGATGTTCTTTCAAGTCCTTTTAACGAGGCTAAAAGGGACAAGCTCACTTGGAAATATTTTCATTTTTAAGGAGTCAAAAAAAGAGCTTAAAAGAAACTCGATGTTGGGAGTCTATTTCTAAGGAATGGCCAATGAGTGACAATGTGAAGGATTTCATGTGGCTTTGTTTTTAGATGTCAAACTACATGGAATTATGATCCAATGGGGATAGAAATGACATGGGTGCTAAATGCAGGGGGTACTATATGATCACCCATATGAGGTAGGTTCTAACTTTCGAGTAAGGGAAAATGCAAGGGTGACTGGAATTGGCCACTTACCCAGACAGAGTGGGGGGTTCCTACATGAATTAAAGGGGATGAAACATGTTGAGGCATATGATATTCAATAGAAGTGATTACTATATGCCAGTTTAAATTGTTATACCTGCAGGGATATGTCATTGACTAAAATAAGTGGATTTCATCATGACATGCACTTGTACACATGGAAATTATACCCAAGCATAAAAGGTGCATCTAGGAATCAAACCAAATATACAAGTGAGACATGACCTCATGAAATGGTTGAGATCACGTATGTGAAAAAGTGAGCAGGGTTAATGTCTTTCCCCTATGGTATGTGCATAGCGTTTTTGGTTATGGACCACATATTTGTTGTATTGAGCTATGGGGTCATTGAAATATTGAGATAGATATAATGGGGTAGGATCAAAATGATTGAACATTCCTTCTATCCTAGGGTTGAGATAGTCCATCATACCTCCTAATATATAGGTGTCGATGGAATTTGAGTATTCTCCTAAGGAGGTATCAACAGGGAATCAATCAACTGCTGGAAGGGGGTGGCACCATGAGGCTAATGGCCATGCTGGCACACTAATTTGGTGAGATGATGACAAGGGGGTTCATAATATGGTGTGGATTCCCCCAATATCTCCAATGAGGATGATGATGAGTAGGTAAGTTTGGGGACCTTCCCCCATGCCGTGGGCATGGGATTTCCTTATGGGATTCATGTTTGTCAACAAAATTGTAGTGGGAGTGGTTGATGAGGAATGATCATCATATGGAGAGATGAGACAAATGGTGTTCATCGCGTTGTAAGAATTCATTGGAGGATGGACTTCTTCAATTACTATGAATTTGGGCTCAATGGAGAGATGATGCAAATTTGAGAGTACCGAATGATACTCAGGTAGATATTCACAATGATGTGAGTAATCGATGTGGATGCCACACATTGAACAAGGATGATTGGTGCAATGTCGTATTGCATGGTTTGGTGATGTCAGTTAGGTGTGTTAACCCAAAAATCCCTCACTCAAATCTACATGGCCTACAACACCCAAGGACACCCATTCACGACCCTCCATTAGACCCCCACACCCTCAAAAAAGGCTTCAGGATAAAGAAAAGGGCTTAAAACCCCCAAAAAGGAGCCTAAATAACTCTTCTAGGGGCTAAAGCCTCCAAAAAGGGGTTAAAACCCCTCAAAGGAGCCTAAAACCCTAAAAGGAGCTAAAGTTAGGGTGGAAGGGGATAAAAGCCCAAAAAAGGGGCTAAAGCCCGGACCAAGGGCTTAAAACCCTAAAACGCCAAAAAATCTATAAAAGGAGGGTGGGGGGTCACTCTCAAAACACTTCTCCCTTGCATACTGCTATGTTGTCCGTGGATGCCTTGAGACACTTTGTCTCTCAAGCCACCCACACTCCCTCTCCTCCATCCTCCATTGAGCCATAGCTCCCCCATCCAAGAGATGTGCTTCTCCAAGCCAGGGCATGGTCGCCCATTCCACCCAAAGGGAAGGTATAGCTTGTTATTTTCTGTTTTTGCTTAATGATTTCTTTGCTTTCTAATCCATGGTTTATTTGTAGATTTATTGCCTAACTTGTTTTCCAGGTTTCTAGTTTCTAACGGTTGTTTGCAGGTTATTGGAAGCGGAACCCTAACCCATTGTTTGCAGAGGGGTTCTCCATCATTTCTCTTCTTTCTGTTCTTTATTTCGTTTCTGTTCTATTTTATTTCCTATTCGTTTTTATTTCATTCCATCCAGGAACCTATCCTTCTATGCTATAGATGAAAGGTAGCCATTCCTACCCCTGTAGCAAGGAGAAATCCCTGCTACAGAACTGGTGACCATACCGGGTCAATCCCACAGGATCCCTGGTCCAGATTTTTAAAATTTCAAGTTTTTTCAATTTTTGCCCTAGTTTTTAAAATTTCATGTCAAATCCAGTTTAGATCTAGTTTATTTCCAATTCTTAGCATTGTTGAAGCCTCTTCTAGGCAAATCCGAGTCAGTTTGGCCATAGTACAGGTTACTGTCAGCCGGATTTGACTCAGGATAAAAAAAAACCCCAAATTCGGGGTAGGTCACACTTATCGAGCCTGAACAGGGGATCAGGGTGCACTTAATGGCCTAACAGGCATGCCCATGGTGCACTTAATCCCTCAAAAGGTGAAACTTCACTCAGAAACATAGACCACGACTATCTATGAAATCTGTGCGACCCCCTCGCCTGTTTCTGAAAAAAAATTGCGACCGCCTCGCCAAATTTGATCAAAAATGTGTGATCTATCAATCAGAGTTTCAATTTTAGTTTAATAGGGACTGTCAGTGCAGCTCAGCCGCCTCTGTCCAGCACAGAATTTTAATTTCAGTTTCTATTTTAATTTCCTGTAGTTGCATCGACAAACAATGTGTAAATTCCAAACAAATTTTAATGCCTTAGTTAAATGAATGTAGCTTAACTAAAATCAACATAAAACTAGCTGTCTTGCTCACCCTTCCTCCTCTACCCAGTCATCACCCTCCGAGGTATTCTGGGATACGATGAAGGGAAATCTTGTATAGTCCTAGGCCGTTCATTGAATATTGTTCTACACCATTAAAACCGAATGACCTGGAAGGTAGAGGGGGTAGAGAAGGAGGGCTTCTTAGGACACTAAGCATCCTCCTTGTTGACCAACCTTGCATCCGGGAGGTGACCTGTGGATCTACTGATGGGCTTAGTCCCATTGTGTTGAGATCCTAGCACCTTCTCTTGGTTGAAGAGGAATATCAGTGTGAGGTAGTCATCTAGTTAGGCCATCAAACATTCAGGGTTAAAAATTGTACCTGTTTACAAATTTCTGATTATTCAATGCTTGCATACACAATGACATGAACTCTACACAATATGATGAATTCATAAACCATTTGCAGCTACCAAATACTAGAAAGACAGACAAACAAATACACCATACCAAGTAATCAACCTAACTCAGTTCATGACGCTGAGAGAGAGCCTTAAAATTTATCAATTTACACTAAGTTCAATCTAATCTGCAGTCTTTGAGGACATAAGTCCTTGACTGTTTCAACCATGGGAAGTACTTATGCTCTACCCAGAAACTCATTGTGAGGAGTACCACGGGAACCCCAAAGTAGTTGGCCGCTGAGAGGAATTGCCAAGCGAAATGGGAAACGACCCCTTCCGATTGAGTAGAAAACGCCCATGGGGAAAAAGCCAAGCGTTGTCTTTTGGCAGTATTGGTGGCCGAGTGACCACCTACAGCCAATAGGAAGCCATTGAAACCGGGGTCTAAACATCATTCCCATCAGTTTGATAAACATCTAACACAATTGATCCCCCATGCTCTTCCTCACGCCTAAGAGGTGAACCACCAACATTCGGGACATTAAACCGACATCGTCGAAACCATTCTCAATGATCTCCCACACCATCAGAGGGCCACACAGCCTCTGATTCAGATTCAAACCCATACCAGTTTGAACCAGATCTCCATACTGCACCATCAAGCCCGATGGCTGGTGCAAATCTGGATCCATTTTTCAACATAACCATAGCAAGTGGACCCATGTCCACACCACAACCTATCACCAATAACCCTTCAAGTGGCCCAAGCATAGTCATG
Organism: Pseudotsuga menziesii; assembly: GCA_001517045.1. NCBI lineage: Eukaryota > Viridiplantae > Streptophyta > Pinopsida > Pinales > Pinaceae > Pseudotsuga > Pseudotsuga menziesii. The sequence goes on from LPNX010573597.1 coordinate 26,990, forward strand.
CAAAATGTCATTAGTCAGTTTCCACCACCTATAGTGACCAGCCAAGCTAGCCCACTTGCAACACATGGGGGCAGTGGCCCTTCCACACACACTGCCCCTCCTGCCACACAGGGGGGTAGCAGACCGTCTACTTACATTGCCCCTACTGTCATACATGGGGGCAATGTATTTGCCACTCATACCGTCCCCCCCACAAAACTTGGGGGAATTGTCCCATCCACAATGGTGCCACAGCAAGTACCCCCAACTGTGCAAATGCATTATGCACCTACAAAACCCACCATCATCACAGCTCCATCCCACATCAACTTGGGGTCAAACCTGCCTTTCATGGCTCGTCTTAAATTTCCTGATTTGGCATGGTTAACAAACAACCCCATCCACCACCAAGCTTTCTGGCCACCCATGCCAACCAAGCTGCCATCAAACATTCCCAAGTTTGAAGGCAAAGCAGGGGAATGTCCCCAAAACAACATAATGGCATTCCATCTATGGTGCTCATCAAACAACATTGTAGACAATTCCATCAGACTGAGGTTATTCCAATGCACCCTCACAGGTGTTGCGGCCAAATGGTACATTGAGCTACCACAAGACAAGTACCCTGATTTCAACTCCCTATCCTTCATGATCCTACAGTATTTCCATCTCCCCATCAGATATGATGAGGGGGTGGAGATCCTGTTATCCTGCCGTCAAAACATAGCCACTTATATAACTGATCATATCCATGAGTGGTGGTTATTCCAACGCACCCTCACAGGTGTTGCGGCCAAATGGTACATTGAGGTACCACAAGCCGAGTACCATGATTTAAACTCCCTAGCCTTCATGTTCCTATAGTATTTCCATCTCCCCGTCAGATATGATGAGGGGGTGGAGATCATGTTATCCTGTCGTCAAAACACTGCCACTCATATAACTGACCATATCCATGAGTGGCAGCGACGCCGTAGCCTGTGTAAAATACAACTTGACAACAGGATCTTCTTGGATTGGTTCCTTAAGACCTTGCTCCCACCCATAGCAAAGGACGTCGCATCCGAACGTCCCCAATCCGAAGAAGAGGCCATAATGAAAGCTCAATAGTTTGACCTCATCTATGCTCAGTCTAGATACTTGTACACCGTCATCCCACACGCTCCCTGAGCAGGCACCTCCTACCGCGATGCACCGGGGGCATCCCATGCTGCAGATGGCATCATAGTATTGGTCTCCCAACAGCCACAACACCGACCGACACCACCTGTAGTTCCATCACAACCAAGCAATACTGCTAGTGTTGCTTACCAAAACCAAACTTTGGACTATGCCAGAATGATGTCCCAGTCTGGAGAAACAACTTCCTATGCACAACCTGCACCACCGCAGCAGGATCAGGCCATGGCTTTGCCAACACAATAGTATGTGGGGAAAATGCCCACATTTGTGGCACTGTCACCCCCACAAATATACTATGCAGCACCAATGCAAATAGTTCAATCCCCTGCCCCCACTCCACCCACTCCATTGGGACAAGTGTTCGCACAACAAAACCGTCCCAACCAGCCTACCCCCAACAATCAACAAGGGCAAGCTAGAAATAATCAACCCCAAAACCAAGGCAACAACCAACCATAGGGAGGCGTTCAACAACCGAACCCTCCCAACAATGCCATGGCAAACCAGCCAGCTCAAAACCCCCCATGACCAAACGCACCAAGACACAACGCCCCGTTGCACACAAACCAACATTGCATATTATGTGATGTTTATGGGCACTACACATTCAAGTGTCCCCTCATGGGTCGAGCTAAGCAGGCCATTCAGAACGAGGTTCAACAGGCTGCCAATGCTGCAAATCAAACCCAACCCAACCAAGCACCAAAAGGACCTCCTCCTATGGTGCTTCAAAACCCGCTACCAATCCAAGGGTTGGTGACAACCACTCCTCCTCCCCAGGTCAATCCCAATGCTCCGGGGGCACCTCCCACGACAGAAACAGGTGTTCACCACCTACTAGCCATGACAACTGAAGAGGTCAACTTACAAACTACACAGAATCAGTACGGTACCACCATCGAACCCGCTGACACATCAGCGGCATCAACGTTCAAAACAGTCAACCTACCTCTTCAATTACCCCCATTCCTGTGCCCCCCCGTATGCAGGATTTCCAATAACGCCACGGCTAGAGCTGCAGTTAGCTATAGCATTGTGGATAATTTGTCCCAAACACCAACCGCCATGTCCACTCTTGAGGTACTTAAAACTTTCCCAACACAGTGGAAAGCCTTACTAGCCGCCCTTGGGGTAGTAGACCCCTCTAACTCCAAGTTTATCACATTCTACACGGAGAACGGAGAACCACGCATGCCATTGACCATCGCCTTCCAAATCTCGGTATCTATCCAGAACTTGGTTGTGCACCAGTGCATAGTAAATGAGGGGGCATCTACGTGCGTTATGTCTACCCTGGTTTGGCAGAAACTTGGATCCCCAATTCTGCAACCATCCTCCACAAATATGTGGGCTTATGATGGCCATCCCACTAAATCCCAAGGAATCCTCCCCCATGTCCCCATCGGATTATCTGGGAAGACAATGCTGATCGACATAGAGGTCATCAATGCTCAACAGGACTATAACCTTCTCCTCAGAAGAAGTTATATGTACGCCATGAGAGCAGTTGCATCAACTGTCTTCCGTCTCATGATGTTCCCCCACGAAGGGAAGATCGTGATGGTTGATCAACCCACTTATCACAATCTGCAAGGGTTAATAGCACCTTCCAATGTTATCCCTACCATCACCACCATTGAGCCACAAGGGGCGACCACACACGCCAATGTCGTCCCTGCAATCAACACTATGGTTGAAAACACACCAACCTACCCATTGTTGAATGTGGGCCCTGGGTTGTTTGTCAATCCCACCATGACAGCTCCTTTCCCCTCAATGTCACTGCCACCAACACAAAATGAGACTGCAAACTTGTGCATGGTCTCATCCAACACCATTGCACCCAAACAATAACTACAGTCGTAGCCCCAACCACAACCACAACATCGTCCGCAGCCGCAACACCAACAGCAGCCGCAACATCACCCATAGTAGCAGCACTTCGCACAGCCATAGCCACAACCGCATCCCCACATGTAACTATCGGGTATTTATCTAGGATCATCTCCAGTCCATACGATTCCCTTCCTCTTCCCCCCACCTGGCGTCATGAGCAAGCCGGTAATGGCCACCTTAAGCTTACCCAACTTTACATTGGGAATTCCAGTGTGGTATCTTGATCCATCGGCTCAACCAGCAATGCCCCAGGTTTTTTTAACCCTACTACAACCCATCGTGGTCGAGTCTCACCCTCCACCCAGTCCGCAAAATCCAACCACCACTTTAGCCCCCGCACCACCCCACCCGATAAGGGCCAGGGGAAAGAATGCCAAAGCCACCGCAGAACCACGACAAGTCCCACCTTGCGTCGTCTGCGAGCAACAGGGCCACCCAACTCAGAATTTCCTTGAAATTCCAATGATCCATGCGCATTTAGATGCCATGGATACAAATGAAAACATCCCCATGGTTGAACTCCCAACCGCACCGATAGTCAGGAACAAGGCATTGAGAACAAACCATGCTTGTGCCCTTTGCGGCTTGTATGGCCATTATTCTCACCATTGCCAAGACTTATCTGAGTTCTGAATGGCTTTAGCCGACCTTCAACAACATTCCCTTGAATCAGAGATCACTCTCATCGAAGACGTTCACCCCCCACCTCCTTCTTCAAACACCATGTCCATTTACATGATGTCAAGTTCTACCAACCCTCTTGTCTCCACCACCACAAATGGTGAATCAAACTTGTCTCTTTCATTGTTTCCACAACCGCAGCTCCATCTGCAGCTGCAACCTCAGTCCCAACCCCAACCTCAGTTACCAGGGAAACAATGGGGTTCATTCCCAATCAACATGATCCTTTTCCTTTTTCTTTTCCTTTTCCTTTTCCTACCATCCAGGATCGTGAGTAAGTCTATCTTGCCAATACAAAATCTACAAGATTTCACATTAGGAGATCCTATGTGGTACATTGAACCACCTACCACACCTCTGAGGCCCCAAGATGTGTTGACTCATGTCCAACTAATTGAGATCATGTTGCACCTGCCTCCAGGTCCATCAAAGACTCCTCCTGTCTCCAGGACTACCCCTCTTCCTCTAACAGAGACTGGGAGCAAGGCAACAAAAGCCACAACCAATACCATTTACATGATCTCTAGCACCATTTTCCCTTCCGTCTCGTCGGCTATGGAAGATCCACCTGATCTATCCTGGCACCACTTACGCAATGATGGAGATATATGTAAAACCACCTTCGGTTTTACCCCATTCCCTTTAAACCATAGTGTGGAATCAGTTCTTCCCATAAAAGACCAGATTTCGTCATCCCGCCTTGACAATGACCTTCGTCTTGGCAAGGGGGCATACCTCTTTGCTGACTCAAACAGTCGACTCTTGAAGAAGCCATGCAACGAGCTCCACCTCAAGAGAGTCTATGCCTGATATAACCACTATGAGTCCCTTATAGTGTAGTTTTTTCCCTTTCTTGTTTTTCAACTTTTTTTAGCACAAGTCAGGGGAAGCACCATCAGCTACTAATCCAAAGTCACCTGAAACCGGTTCGAGACACCTCTCACACCTCCGGTCTCAAATTTCCATCACCTGATGAAACCATCGTCTCATGTTTAACAAACAAATTTCGGGACCGCTTCCCGAAAGCTACCTCGATTTACGAGCCACAACATGGCTATGCAAGTGTTTGCGGACCTGTACTTGTATCACTCTCCCCTACCGCTATTCATGTGGGTTTTTGGGCCACCGCCCGTTAAAGGTCACCATTTTTTCTTTTTGTTTTTGTTTTTTAACACATAGTTGTCTTTTCTATCCACCGCACCTCACGTGGACTTATGGACCACTGTCCACAAAATGATTTATTTTTCTTGCATGTATTTGGCATAGAAGTTCCCCCAGACTTGCACTCACATGACATGTAGTCAATTCCATCCACCGCAACACACACACACACTATCCTTACCTCTGCCCGAGATCCACCTCGGTTTGCGTGCCTCTGTCGCACCGATTCATGAGCCTCCACCGTGATCTATCCCACACATGTATTGGTATGTTTGAGAGCCTTCTGCTCCTTCCATACTATACAGATGACCTTTGGACCTCTGTCCACCATCCCGACATGGGGCACCACCTGTGCCACCACAATCGATTGACCATACCGGAGTTTCTTTTAAGTTCTTTTTTGACTCCTTAAAACAATGAAAATATAGTCGAGCGCAGTTGCTTCCTTTCCCGCTCACTGAAGTATAGGAAAGGGCGTCTACATCGTCTCATTTACCTCCTTTTATGGACCATGTAGGCCATCAAATGAAAAGGACCCCCTTGGCATATTCAAGCCAAGACCGTACCCCTCTGCATACTTTTATGCTTTTTCAGGCAGAGGGGCCGCACTTTACGAAAAAGCTCACCACGGGTTATTGTTAAGCTCTTTTCCAACCTTCTCATCAAGAAAATATTACCGAGCAAACTTGGTTTTTTTCATGCTCATAAAATTATTTGAATGACCATCTAGTCAGTATAGGTTTAACCTTTTCCGACCTGATTGGACTACCAACGGTAAAGAAGTCTCTCATCCCCCAAAGGATGGGTGAGCTCTCCTATGTATACTTTTATCCTTTTTTGGGCACAGGAGACTACCAACGAAAAAATCCCACACTGGAGTCTTCTTCGTGCTTTCAGACTCTCTAAAATTGAAAGCACCATCAAGCATTTACTTTCTCGAGCTCGCCAAAAATCCACGAGATCGTACCATAATAGTGTCCCTAGACACCACCCCACAGAAAATAGTTTGGCAGCATTCCCCCTTTTGGTCGCCTTTGTTCAGAGTACTCTGCAATGTGTTTTCCTTGGATCCCATCAATATCAAAAGCGTCTACCTCCTCCAAGTATTTCCTAGTTGCAGTGACATTCTTGGTATTATAGCTATGATCCCATTCCCATGAGTTACTTTCATTTGCTTCCTGGTCCTCCCTGCTATCATACTCTGAACAAAGGAATTTTGAGTCTACCACACTCCCTCTACCCCTGTTCAATTCTTTCCCTCCCCCTTCTCCCCCCCATTCAGTGGGTCAGTCCGCAGATTGTCTCACACCTTTCGGTTATCTCCCTCACGCTCCTGGTCAAGGAAACATCATTGCCTTGACTAGGGGTAGGTCTCCCTTTGTCGATGAAAACACACATATTCAAAAGGATAGACCTAGAGGTCCCTATATCTTGGTTTCATTAACCTCATTAATGAGTTCCTTGGACCATTTGACAGGAGTCCTCAATGCCTCTCAGCATGGTTGTTTCTCACGTGCTCGACTCCAACTACATCATCACATCGTTGAGATTCGTACAGGGTCTGTTCCGCACAGTACTTGATCGAAGACCACGTATGTCACCCGACTCTAACAAGGGACCTAAACAGGTTATGTCCCTTGTGATTTTTGGGTTGCGTTGGAGACAGTGTTCAGAAGACCCAACAGTGCTTCTATATAGATTTATGATTGATACAGCATAATTGTACCACAGAGACTCTAACTCTCGATCAGTGAGTCCATACAACTATGTAGCGTCCCAGATCTAGCAGGTCATCATTCATGAAGATATAGCATTCCATGGGAATGCCACAGGTCCAATGCACCAGATCAGTATTGTATTCAGCCTCACATTGAGGCAACCATTATTGTATCATCAGTTGTATATGATCGACTCTTGTATTTTAGAGCATAGATCAAATTATTATTTTTACATTGTCACGAGCATGGGGATGCCCGCCTCATCCATATACATGTCACACATTATTTGTATCTCACCCATTGATGGGAACCATATTAATATAAAAACCAAAATCCACCATGCCCCAGCCCCAGAAGCACCACCTCTATGCAGCAAATCCTATGATGTCCGTTGGCCATATGATAAGCTCCTCCCCTCACACATCAAGGGGAAATCTGTTAACCCAAAAAATCCCTCACTCAGCTCTACATGGCCTACACCACCCAAGGACACCCATTCACGACCCTCCATTAGACCCCCACACCCTCAAAAAAGGCTTAAGGATGAAGAAAAGGGCTTTAAAACCCCAAAAAGGAGCCTAAATAACTCTCCTAGGGGATAAAGTCTCCAAAAAGGGGCTAAAACCCCTCAAAGGAGACTAAAAACCTAAAAGGAGCTAAAGTTAGGGTGAAAGGGGATAAAATCCCAAAAAAGGGGCTAAAGCCCGAACCAAGGGCTTAAAACCCTAAAACCCCAAAAAAGCTATAAAAGGAGGGTGGGGAGTCACTCTCAAAACACTTCTCCCTTGCATACTGTTATGTTGCCCATGTATGCCTTGAGACCCTTTGTCTCTCAAGCCACCCACACTCCCTCTCCTCCATCCTCCATTGAGCCATAGCTCCCCCATCCAAGAGATGTGCTTCTCCAAGCCAGGGCATGGTGGCCCATTCCACCCAAAGAGAAGGTATAGCTTGTTATTTTATGTTTTTGCTTAATGATTTATTTGCTTTCTAATCCATGGTTTATTTGCAGGTTTAGTGCCTAACTTGTTTTTCAAGTTTCTAGTTTATAACAGTTGTTTGCAGGTTATTGGAAGCGGAACCCTAACCCATTGTTTGCAGAGGGGTTCTCCATCATTTCTCTTCTTTCTATTCTTTATTTCATTTCTGTTCTATTTTATTTCATGTTCGTTTTTATTGCATTCCATCCAGGAACCTATCCTTCCATCCTATAGACAGAAGGTAGCCATTCTTGCCCCTGTAGCAAGGAGAAATCCCTTCTACAAGGTGGACTATTCAGACTTTCTCATTAGGATCGTCATCTAATGTTTGTAGGGGAGTGCATAAGTTAGGTAACTCTAGACAGTTCTAGGTACTATGACATGAAATGTTGCATAAATCACAAGGAGACGGGGCTCGAGCTGAGGCAGAACAGGGAGGGTTCATGACTTTGTTCCAGTTTTTTGGTGGTGTCATACTCGCCATGTTTCCCCAAATGTCTTTCTAGGAGGAGGTGGGGCAGTTCTTGGTGCTACTTTCAACTCTCCTAGAGGAGGATGGTTGGTAGTACCAATAGTTTGCACAAGTGTTAAAACAACCTGTGGTGTGGGAGGTGGGTTGGAAGGTTTAAGGTATGAAACAGGGAGTCCCAATATCAAACCCAAGATATTGAGGGTTTCCATGACTGATGTACTCATGATTCTAGATGGTAGAAACGAAAAGCAAATTTGTTGAATATGGAATTCTCCCCATTGTTTTCCTGGTAATTGAAAGATAGAAGGGGTGGGTTGTGGTGAAGTTTTTGGTTGGGGTGTGGAGTTATTGGAAGAAACCATGTAGAGATTAGATATTTCCACTTTCATGGGTGGAGGTGGAAGAGCTTGAAAAGTGCCAACCATGGGGGGATTTTGAAAAATACCAGATCCAATGGAGGTAAAAGTTGGGATCGATGCACTAATGATACTACTATCAAGCATAGATAAGACATTCTTCATACAGGACGACCCCTTGGGATCATAGTACGCCAACTAGTCCATCTTAACTATCTTCCTGTCATGAGGGAACATCATTAAGTCATAATACATATTATGTAACCACTTTCATTGTGTACATATAATTATGTCCAAGGAGGATCTTGTAGTCTAACTACTTCAATGTTAATTAAGACTATCTTTCTAGCTCACTTGACAAAGATGTTCTGAATAAGTCCTTGTGGTTGGAGAGGGTGACCATTGTAAGCATATCGTTGTTGTGTGGATGGCATGAGTTGAGGGTATCCAAGCTTTTTCCAAACATGAGTTGACATGACATAGGTGCAATCTCCCTCGTCAACAATGCACCGATGAATGACCAAGCTATGAATGGAATCTGGGATTTGGAAGGATACTAAGGAGGGCATCCATGCCTCTACTTGATCCAAATAAAATGTTGGCAAATGAGTATTAGAGGGATCGATTGCACCTAAAGAAGAGAGTAAGGCTTTGCATTGTATAGGTAAATTTCTAAGGACTTATAGGGTTGACATGGAAGTAGGGGACTATAATAAGTCATCTAAAACGCTATAACTAGGAGAAACATGAGCGTTGGGATTATTCACAATGCGATGCAAAGGAAACCTAGGGACTTTTGGAATCCCATCAATAGGAGGCCTAGGAAAGTGCAAGGTGTCATCCATAGGAGTGGTGTCTTTCCCTTTGTTAGTATTCATAATTTTGGTTGTTGGGCCATATTGGTTGCATTGGGTTTGGAGATTCACATAAGAGGACTCTAGAAGAAGGTGTTTAACCCCAAAGTTAGGTGACTGAATTAATGACACTGAATGGGATGGGTAAGGTGCCATTATTTATCCCGTCACAACTCATTTCCCTGGTGGGGATGATGACTCTTCACATTGATTCACCTCATTCCATATTTTTCGTGCCTTATCCAAGTGGAAACAATCATGGGTATAGTTCCCATACACACCAAAAAAAATGCATAGATGGTTTGTTTGTAATTGAGTGTTCTTGACCTATTTAGGCATTTTGTTGGGGTATTTTCATATGGGATTCACATCAATTTTTTCACGATTTTTTGAATGTTGGTTTCCACCTCCCTTCCCTTGGTTATTTCCCTTATCCTTACCTCGATTCTTTTTCTTGGGCTGCACTTGTTGGGTATTATGCACAACTTGGGGGGGCATGTTTTGTTGGGTGTATACTTTCCCTTCTGAAAAAGGGGACAACAAGGTGTGGCTGCATTGGAGTGACTGGAAGTGGGCCAAGAAAATGATAATATGGTTTTATGGTTGGAGGGTCCATGAAGGCAGTAGAATCACTGCCACAGAAGGTACCATGAAGAGAGGTCCAATGAACATGGGGAATTGAGGCAGGAGCTGAGTATGAGGTACCCATTCCTATGTGTGATGAGGAATGTGTTAAATATGGGCCATATCTTGAAGTGGTGACTGGGACCTGATTAGGACACACTACATTTTGAACAGGTTCATATGTATAACAACTCACTAAGGGAGGGTAAGGTACATATAGGTTGGGTATCAAGGCGATATTGCCAATGACACCATCCGTAGCGTGGGATGCCCCTAAATAATATTTCTGAGAGGAGTATCCACAAGGAGCATCAAAGATGATGGTATATAAATACCCAAACCAACCGAAACCTCTTAACATGCAAAATCCCACTAAATGCAAAGAGGGGATAATCTCTCACCAACACCTAGATTAATCTCATGCTTGACCCATGTGTTAGATGTTCTTTCCTAAAAATTACTTCTTAATACTAATGAATTTAACACTCTCTAATCAAATCCTAGTCTTGTTTTATGCAGCCTTGGAGAATTTACTCTCCAAACCTACAACCAAGGCCCTAGAACCTAGACTAATGTTGGTTTTCTATCAGAGAAAAACAAGCCTACTTCAATTTAGTCACATTGCATTTAAAGGTTGTTGTTACTCAGAGGGATGCAGAAGTGAGAAAAATATGATGTTCTCAATTGGATTGGGTACCAAATTTACCACTGGAAAATGGAAAATACGTGTTGAAAATTTGAAAGAGATACCTGAACATAAATAACTTATAACCTTTCAAAACCTAAGCAAGATGCAACTTCTTAAGAAAAACAGTGTAACTGAAAACAACAATTCTATATGATATTCATGGAAAACTATAATGCAAATAAATATGATACGTTTCCTTTCCATAAAAACACTCCCAATGGAATCAAGAAACCTAAAAGATTCATGTAAAAAAAAATACAAATGCAATTGCAAACTTACACCAAAATGCAAAACACATTCATTGGAATTCTCGTCAAGAATGCAAATTCAAACCAAAGACTCTACCTATAATGCAAGAGCACTATAACCAATGATACAACTCAGACTATGATACTTCTATAGCCAAGAAAATAATTTTGATTTCAATAGAAAGTGATGTACACACCTACTATGTAAGCAACCCTTGCAAACTTGGGAAAATTTCAAAAAAATCATAAAAAACACCTATAGCCAAGTAATTTCAACTCAAAAAATGGGATTAACACTTTCCTGAAAGGAAACACGTTTATTCCCATTATTATATGCACCTTGTATAAAGGAAACCCACGTATGCCCATGAATAGATACAACTTGCACAAAGACAACTCTAACCTAAGTGCAAAGTTGAAAATTCTTTTTTTGGAGAAGTCAACACAACCCATGCCCCAGTTCTTGATTTAAAATGAGCTTCGTCAAATTTCATTCTCAAAATTACTTTAATTCTTTCTTATTTAGATTGAAATTTGATAGGTGGTAAAGATTTTGATAGGAATGCATGAATTCCAAGTTCTTATTCTACATAACAAGGTTCAGTCATTGGGTCATGAGGATCTTCCGCATGGTATTTATTTTTTTGTTCTCTATGGTGAGTGACAAATGTGTTTTCACAGATAGATATAGTAGCATAAGATAGAATCATTGAAAGCTACCTCATAAAATTTCAACCCATTCTCTTGACAGGATCATTCCCTAAGCAATTGAAACATCAATTACAACCACATCCATCAAAATTGAAATACCTAGACTACTAAGTGAACTTGAGGATCTTTAATTAGACCACATACTTTGATTTATCTAGAATTCACTGCATAGACATTTCTATATGGCCTACTAATATTTAATCCAAGCTTATTCATAAATTTTAATAGCATAACACTTGTACAAGACCATGAATCCAGCATGTAATTATGAAAACGTTATTCATGAACTATTAGAGAGATGAAGAAAAGTGAATGAATTCCTTTAGAGAGATAATAAGTTTGAGTCCCAAAGTGATGATAGTATATTAGAATACAACAAATTCCATGTATTATTCACCACTTATTTGTTTGTACTTAGCACAATTAGCTTATTCATGAAATTCTTAGAAATCCCTACAAAGAGTAGGAGCCTCATTCTCAACTAAATTTGTAGGTTCTAATTGATTAGGAGGCCTTTGATCTTGATGAGTCCTCAATTCCTTTTCCATATTTCATTTCCCCTGTGTTGTAAAATATTATGTTAAGCTCTTTCCACTTAAATTATTCTATTTTTCATGGCACTATTATGTTGAATAAAGATAGCTTTCATACTCTTAATTGCTTATGCTACAACTTTAGTGGAATCATGTGGGGAATCAATGATATCAATTGTCAATGATTTTTCCTTAGGATATGCTCTAGAATTATTCCCCTTGTAAAACATAGTAGATGAGACCTCCCTGAATCCTACATATTCTTATAGATTACAATAGCTGAAATTTGGGCTTCTTTGTGGTCATTAGGATCTTTATCTCCAAGTTGATAGCAAATAACTCCATTAAAGGCATCAACGTCATGAAAGAGAATAATTGCATTAGGAAGCTTAATTTTCTATGGAAAACTTTGAACTTACACATTGAACCTTTTGTTGAATTTTTCCATTGTTTCATTCTCATATTTCCTAAATGTTCTTAAGGTAACAAATAAACAAAGATTAAATTTTCATTCCCCCCATTTTTCTATAAAAGCACTATGCAATTTTTTTAGGGTTTTAATATTGTTAGCAATCAATTCTATAAACCAATCTAATGCATCTTCTTCTAAAGATAAGACAAATAATTTCTATCTGCATCATCATGCCTACCAGCATATTTATGAATTACATATCTAAAAGCATTTAAATGAGACATAGCACTAACATCATTATTTCCTTGAAAATAAGGCAATGTATCAATGGCTTTGTTTGGGATATCATGAGGGTGGCCAAATATAGTAGAAAAATCAGTGGGACTATATAAATAATCTTCCATTTTTATGTATCAATAGAGTTACTTAATATTAGATGTTCAATATCAAAGATAGACTCAAAACCTAGATTACTAATAACTCTACAAGAAATGGATTTGTTCAATCTTCTTCTTTAAACCCTTTCAAGTTCTGGCATAAGATGGATAATCCCTTCTGACTTCTTCTTGTAGAGTACTTAGTAATTAAATCCACTAGAGTTGTCAAATGAACAATAAATAACAAATCTTTAATAAGCATGATTTTCAAACAAAGTAAAAACTCCAGAAGAAACAAAGTCCTACGTTGTAGCATAATAAATATTTTATCCCCAGCAATGGTGCAAAAAATGTTGTCACCTAATTTGCACCAAGATGAGAAAAAACTCTAATTCACTAGGCGCGACTTTGGAGGAAAATTAAGGTTGGGTGCAACTGTCGCCACAATGCTCAACCCCTCTATTTAGGCCAACTCCTAAACAAATCCAAGAGAGATAGACCCTAAGAAAATAAAGCTAAACAAATACTAAATTAGTTAATTTAACATAAGTACAAAAATGATATTACGAAAAGATAAATAAGTACTTGGAATGAAATAGATCTAATCTAAGAGATATAACTTGATACAAATAATCAAATCTACAACATCCTATTAAATTCATGTCAATAAATAAGCATTTAAACCACTACATGGAATAGCTTGATATCAAATAGAGATTAATGCTTTTGATACTTTAACCAATATAAGTTAGTGAAGTTAGAAAATTCGATGGTTAAATACTGCCCTAGATTGTGGTTAATAACTAATTTACGAAAAACTAAATTGTGATTAAAAAATTAGTGATTAACATAAGGAAATAAATGTGTTTACAAGCTATTGGTGCATGGAAAATCCCAGGTACCGACAGTAGGGATTATCCCCAATAATCGTTCCCAACTAGATCATTTACTGTTTGGTATGGGGAATCCGTCTGGTTAGCGGCCCGACTACCATAGAATTAAAATAACGTTTTAAATATGTTTTACCGGTTATGGCTTGGTCCACCGTTTATATGATTTTATGTTTAGGGATGAAATGCAAGTGCCTAAACTAAATGCAAGTGATTGAAACACAAGAACCTCCAAAGAGCTACGCAAGTTCTTACCTCTCGCCTTACATGAATCGTTACTTCTCAATCACTTCTAAGTTAAGCAAAACTAATGTATTCTAAGTTGTTCTATGTAACCTGTCTCCAAGGGGAGCATAATTTATATCTAACAGAGTAATGTACCATAATGTTGTATATTGAATCCTACAGGTAGCTATTCAAATTCTACATACATAATCACAGCAGAAAATATAAACAAAGATAACTTCATTTTGTTAAAACATTCATTACTCATTGTATGCACAAGATTTATTACAGAAAGTAAAATCATTCATCATTGCAGAAATAATTCATTAAGTTAGAATGATCTCACAGTTGCATAGTAGCTAAATAGGCAGTAGTTCAACCTTAGCAATCCACAAAATCCATTTGAAACTTGTACAGTCCTTCCTCCAGCAAAATTGGGTTCTCCTTTATTCATAAAAGAAATAATTCTTTATACAAATAACAACATGTATGCGCTAGTGAAAAGTCATTTCTAATATAACCTCTACTCCTATTTATACCATTTTTCTAATGACTTTTGGACTACCCCTACCATTTGGGCTTCCTTGACTCTTCGACTTACAAGTTTCATCCTCTAGTGACTTACACTAGGAAAAAGGAAATAAGATAAAATAATTTACATAAAATGCCACATGTAGATAACAAAAAAACTCAAGAGGGGCCATCTAGTCTTCCAATGAATTCCTTCCATGCATCATCTTTTGCAGCAATAGTTTTCTAGTCTAAAGGCTCCATTAACTTTACAGTCACTTCGTGGACGGCCAGTTGCGATTTTATTTCTGCCATTTTGGGTGGGGTTACCCGATATAGGTCTTCCAGGAGACAATTGTTGACTGAGGCCTTTGCAATCTAGTCTTTTAGCTCTTTTCTAGTGATTCCTTCAATTTGTTATATTCTCAATTCATCTTCGTGCAATTTGTCCTGAAGATATTTCAAGTGTTCATCCTTGTCTGGAAACTCCTAGATTCTTGCCACTGAAGAGGTCCAACACTTATTATGTGTTGTGCACATTCTCTTGAAAAAATCCATGCACCTGTACAAATTCTTTTTGATCCCAGTGTTCAATATCAAAGCAGGCTTGATGTTGAACTCTAGAAGTTCTAGTTCAATTCTCAAAAATCATGTTGTCTTTTGCAGCAAGTGCTCAGGGAATGCCTCATTAGCTTCTATCCAAGTCAACTACCCTTGAATATTTTCTGCAAATTCTAGTGCCCTTTCTTCTTAAATCAATTGATATTGCAGAAATTTCTTGCAATCTTGTTTATGCTTTCTTGATCTTATATACCTCTGCCACAAGTTTCAGTTGGACTTGATATATTTTCCTCCAGATTAGGAAGGCTTTCTCTCGAAAGGGAGTGATACCAAGTTGTCTCTCATTGGATCTTTTCAACTGAGTTTCCAGTGAGTTGTTCCATGCCTCCATCTCTCCTACTCTAGCTCTTCGCTCTTCTGCTTTCCTATCAGTTGTGGATTTCTGCGCCTCTAAACTTGAAATCTTATTTTCCAAGTCCTTCTTTTCCTTGTCCATGATTGTAGTTGAAAGATCCAATGCTTAATTTTCTTGCTCTAAAGATTGGTATGCCTTTTGGAGACTTTCAAATTCTCAAAGAGTAGCCTCATGTTTCCTCTTCATTTCTCGGCCTTCTCCTCTTTCTTTCACCAGAGTGTCCTTCATTATTATCATCTTTTCTTTGTACTGATCTGCATTTTCCATCAATTTGTCAATATTATCAGCATTCGCTTGAGCGACT
The DNA here is from genome assembly GCA_001517045.1 of Pseudotsuga menziesii. NCBI lineage: Eukaryota > Viridiplantae > Streptophyta > Pinopsida > Pinales > Pinaceae > Pseudotsuga > Pseudotsuga menziesii. The sequence goes on from LPNX010573597.1 coordinate 42,767, forward strand.
GTGACGTTAATTGATGCCATTAGTTTTGGATCTTCGTTGGTGCCTTCATGACAACTTTCTCAGTCACTGTGACTACCTCAGGCTAGGTACCAACCTTTAATCTCTTCTTTGATCACTGAACAATGGTTTTCTTCTTTGGGTAGAATACTACCGTATCTAGGCAGACCACGACATGATGTTTGGACGAAGTAAAAGGCACTAATCCTAACTCTGCAAGAGGGAGATGACCTCCTATTATTGTGCCAGTTCATGTAGAGGGAGGATCTGTTGAATTATCCTATTCCAGACTCTCCCTATCTTTATCTTCCTATTCTTTCTTTCTTAATTCTTTGGCTACTTGTTCAGCTTCCTTTTGCGGCCTTTCTGATGATTCTCTTTGTAGCCTCTCTTCCTCTTCCCTTTGAAGTCGTTCTTCTTCAGCCTTCCATTGAAGTTTCTCTTCTTCCACTCTTTGTCTTTTATCTTCCTTAGCTATTATTTTATGATCTTCCTCTACTAGCCTTCGGGCTTCTTCTTCTCGTTTCTTAGCACCTTCTTCCTTCTGTTGCTGTTGTTCGATGGTGATGTTGCTTCCATTTCCTCCTGTTATTATTATATTCTGTCTGAACCGCTTATTCCAAGTAGTCATATTGCATGAATTTCTGAATATCTCCTCATCCTTGTCCCAATGATCAGAATATTCAAAATTCACCTTTACAAGTGCACAATGTGCAACCTTGCCCTTGGAATCATTCCTATGGAAACTCTTCTCATCGAAGTGGAAATTTTCTAGATTCTTTACAAAGTATGGCATGCTTTTTACCTTCGAGAATTTGTAGCCACCGATACAGAAAGGCCTTGGTGGATAAGCCACCTTCTTCATGTCAAAAATAAAATTTCTGAATCCATCTAGGAAAAGTTATCTTACTGCCTCTTTATGGACTATGTAATCTGTGGCATACCTAGGAAGTAGTGACGGGACTCTGGATCCTCCATACATACTTAGATAGGTTCCCTATTCAAAGAAAAAATAGTTCCCATAATCACATGTAACCTCTAGTGCACCCTCAGACATACACTTGCACTCCTCGAGAAAGATCGGCTGGTGTAGAGGCATCAAACATTCTTCATAAATAAGCTTGTAGAAGCTATGGTACTTATGAGCCTATAGAATATAATATGCAGTATAGATGGGTGTCTTGGCTTCACTCCAGCTAAAATTTAGTTTTGGAAATGGGTACAGGCATAAGATACAATCCATCAAATACGATCCCATGTAAAATTCTTATTTTCTCTAAAGTAGGCCTCCTAGTGTCGCAGCTATACAGGAAGACAAGTTGTTTGCTACAATGTCTACCCAATTAAAAATAGTGCTCTAGATTTCCACATGATATATCAATGGGATCCAACCCATCATTAGAGGAATTTTGGGGTCTAAATTGGGCTTCCTAAGGAAAATAATAAAATAATAGTTAAAATAATAAAATAATATTGATTAATTTTGGAGGAAGAAAGAAAAAAACCACTTTTTGTGTTTGTATTTTCGACATATATCCCCGTGTTTTTACTCAAATTTCCATCGGGAGAGCTCGTTGGATGCGGAATTTGATTCCGCATCCAACGAGTACCCACACTGCATACTTTTGACGGACCCCGCTACNTTGTAGAACTTCCCATTTTCCCTGCCAAAAATTATGTTGAGCATCATGGCTATAATCCTGTAGGGAGTGCATAAGTTGGTGGTCTCATATTCGTCAGAGGATTTTTGGCGAAATTGCTTCCCTGCTATCATCATCAGGTTTGCACATTAGATGTATTCTAAACTCAAAATATTTATCCAGTCATCTGTCATGCTAATTTCTGGAGAAGGTAGATTGAAAACCTTGGCTATGTATGCAGGGGTGAAGGAAGAAAAATCTTTCCCTTCAATGTTTGACAAGATCATAGTACTTGCGTCTGCTCCAGGTAAGATCCGGTCGATCACCTCAGCACAAGGGAAAAGCTATGGGCCTATGGATACCTTTGTGATGTCTGATATTTCTATGCTTTCATATAATGATATATCCTCTAGACTTGCATCTGGAACGCTCTGATCCTTTATCATGTGGTATATCTGACCCGCTTTAAACTCTGGTTCAGCCTCTGTAACTGCTTTTGTGTCTTCATAAATTATTTCCATTCCTGGAAAGACCTCCACATCTGAATCCTCCTCATGGACCTTGGCCTTCTTCTTCCCACCCTTTTTTGGCATATTATGGTGTGAAGACTGAAGCTGTAACATAACCATAGAAAGAAATAAATTAGTGTCACTGTGATCAAACAGCATGCATTCATATCAATAAGATATGTTAGAATGAAAATATACTATTCAGATGCAAGATATAAATGAAACCTAGATAACAAAACATAATATTGCATTCAGTGTTTAATATGATGGAGAACAATAAAAAAAGTCCTTACTGATTCATCTTTGAATATATTAAGTGACCCTGTGATGTAAATAAATTATGTAGGTTATCTAGATGCATCAATTTGTGGCAAGGTGTTCATTAGGTTAAAATAAGACTAAAAATAATTAGCTCAAGTACAAGATCTAAATGTTGTTTTGGGACTTAGATCCCTAGTTCTATAAACCAATATTCTGGTGTTTTAGGTCAATATGAAGAAGAACAATCAAATTAGGTTTTAATCCCTACACAAAGCTTGTCAAGCTCGTTTTTGTTCAGTATTCCTTTGATTTTGACATCAAAACACAGAAAAATCCTTTGATTAACTTCTCTATTACATGCAAGCAAACATTCAAACAAAAATGCAGTAATGGCTTTGCATTTCGAAACCCTAGGTTAACCCGAAACCTCACTGCCGGCCACAGGGGAAAAAATGCAGCACAAAAAGAAACCCTAGGCCGCACTCTGAAACACGACAGTCGCCACTGTGTGAAACCATCAAGTGCTCTCCTACCACTCTAAATAAAAAGGAAAACCAAACCAGGAAAATTCGGTGAAGCACTCACCCTATCACAGCTTCATCATGACAATCCCATAGATCCGATGGATCCATCTATATGGCTTGAAAAACCAAAACAAACGTTGCGACGAAGGTGAGCATCAAAAACTGACAAGGCCAGGCTAGTAGGCTCAACACGGTTACGGGATTCTAATACAACCCGGCTTTGAAAAAATTCAGTGGTTGATAAGTCAAAAATGAAAACCTAAAGGAGCTAGGGTCTGGCCCTTTAAAGAGTGACTTCGGATAGAGATGGTGAAAACCCAAAACCATAACCCTACAACCTAAACGTCGTTCTACCGAACCACTCTTAACATAAATGACACAATGCCAATATTTGAAGCCTAACTAGCAAACAATGGCGTGGATGCTGGTAAAAATTCTTAGCTCAAGCGATCTGTAGACTCCAAGTGGAAATCGACAATTCGGCATGCTCAAAACGGGGTAGCAGTAATAGTCCGTAAAAAACAACAACAACCGCTATATATAGAGAAAAAAATAATCAAAAAATTGTTGGAGTCATTATCCAACCCGCGCATATTTACTTTGTCAATTTGGCCTAATTATCCACTTATCCTAAGTTATTGACTCAAATTACTGACATCAGCACCAGCACACTCCTTCAATCAGGGAGGCCAACTAAGTCTTATCCTTCAATCAGGGAGGCTAACTAGGCTTCCTCCTTCAATCAAGGAGCAAATATGGGTTGATATTCTTGTCATAAATTCCCCAATTAGTTAACTGAATGTTGTTTCACCTAACAATCAGTTAAAGTGAATTGGAAAGGCGCCTTCCTCACCTATTTGTCTCTTTTGGGCTTATTTGAGTTAATTGGAGTGATTTACGACGCCTCCAACAACTTATGGTGACTCAGTTCAGTTCACTTCACTTCATCGGAGCTGACTTGAGTTAGATATGCACCCCCACCTACTGACAGACATGCGGCTAAGTTATATTTAGTTAAACTCAGTCATTACTGCCTCTGATTCAGTCAGGGCTCAGTTAGAGTCAATTATGGTTGTGATTAGTGGTTAACTGATATGTCTAGTGTGGCTAACTGATAGCTAAGCCACTCTCATGTTATGAAATTTGAATGACCTCCTTGGGATTCGAATTGTCTTGTTATTCATGCAAGTGTATCACATTGTATCTCTACTTTTGATTATTGAATACATTCTTACAGCTACAACTCATAATTGCAATGTGTTTCATGTCAAAATTCTGTGTAAATATTGATTTTGAATCTTCTGTTAGTTGTTCCTTAGTCCTTCAGATTACAGTGACTCAATTTTCATGTGGTATCAAAGACACTGTAGGACAAGGATATTCTTCTTGAACATATTCCTTGATGGATCTATGATGCAATTTGAGAAAAAAGCTCAAAAATTCCATCTTTGCACCAGAAGCGGAAAGTTTACAACATAATTCTTAAGCAAAGGAATTGTTGATCAAGCTAGCTTGATTGACTAAGCTGGGTGTGATGAAAACTTGAAAAGTTCATGCTGTCTGACCTTATGGTGCCCCTTTTGTGTTTTTGCGGGTTTTTTGGAAGACTTCTACTGCATTCGCTACAACAGAAAAATGGCCTATTTTGTGGATCTTCTTACTCCTTTCAATTACCATCAGTGGAAGGGGGACATGGAGATTCAATTGCATGCCAAAGGACTCTACAGAGTCACAATGGACACTGAGATAGAGCCAAACCATGTTGTAGACAAAGAAAGATACTGGAATAAGCTTGATGAACCTTTCAGGTTTCTATGCCTTTCGATTTCCAAATATCTTCACTTCCATATCACTAGATTAAAGTATCTGAAGGAAATTTGGGATAAACTTGTTGACCTGTTTGATAAGAAAAATGACATGAGGATCTATCGGCTAGAGAATGAGTTGATTTCTCTTCACCTGGGAAACTTCAAAACTATAAATGATTTCTTCACCAAGTTTAAGCACTTGGTGCTCCAGTTGAAGTAGTGTGAAGTGGATAAGAGGATTATCAGCTCATTCTCTCCATTCTCTCCAAAATTGGACCAGATTATTCAGTTTTTGTTTCCACAATCCATACCGAGAATCTAACAACCCCAAATTGGAAGATGTCGACCTTCAATTCATTCATTGAATCTCTCACAACAGAGCATGACAAGCTTGTGCAGATGGGGATCATAAGATCCTCAAAATATCAAGCATTGTTTGTTGGAGGTCCCAAATCCATGAATGGTAAGGGAAAGAAAAAGAATCAAAAGAATAATTTTGATGCTCCCAAGCCAAAGGAGAAGAACCAGCAACAAGATGAGCCTTTCGGCTCAAAGAATAACAAGAACAAAGGGAACCAAGGCAAAGAAAAGATCAAGTGTTCCTATTGTGGGAAGGGATTTCATCCTAAACATTCCTGCATGAAGAAAAAGTTTGATGAAATGATTCTTCTCCTTGAGAGGAACAATATCAATCTTCCTGACAGTGTTAGGAAGAGAGATAATCATGATCAGGACATCCAACCAGAAAGAGGATATGCCCTCATGGAAACTGTTTCGAAGCCTAGATATCTCCTCATAGAATCTGGTGCTTCAAACCATATGGGGGCAAGAAAAGAATCATTTTCATTCCTAGACTCCGATAGCATCATTCCCATCCACATGGGAGATGATTCTCATATCATTTCAAAAGGAAAAGGTACTGTAAAACTTGAACATGGAAGCTTCTTTAATGTTCTATATGTACCCTCCTTGGCCTCCAATCTATTGAGTGTATATCAAATGACACACACCAAAGTGCCCAAGAGATTTAATTTCATCCCAAATGGTGTTGAGATCTCAGAGATTGCATCTAGGAAACTCATTGCAACATGTCTAGCGAACCATCATGCTAACACCTATGAGTTTTCCCAAGTTTTTACCGGATGCAAAGCCCACCGCTCTTATGACTCATCGGAATGAGGTCAGTAGGTTGTGGCATGAGAGATTTAGACATTTGAACTTCAAATATTTTCAGCAACTTCAAAAAAATTCCATGGTTGAAGGCATCCCAACCATCAAAACCTCCAGTGGAATTTGTAAAGGTTGCATTGCCAGCAAACACCCTGAGCAAAAATTTGATCGGGGAAAGGCAAGTTGTGCAACAATTATTGTGGGGATGATCCACTCTGACATCAATGGACCCATGCCTAAAACCTCCATGAGTGGTTCAAGGTATTTGCTCACCTTTATTGATGACTTCTCCAAATTCACTTGAGTTTTCTTTATAAAGAAAAAATCAGAGGTTCTTGATAGATTCACTAAGTTCAAGGCATCTATTGAGAATTCCTCTGGGAGGAAGATAAAGTCTCTCAGATATTATAATGGAGGAGAGTATATCAAGTATGAGCTGCTGCAAATATGTGCTAAATATGGGATCCAAATCCAGCACTCCATTCCCTACACACCCCAGCAGAATGGCATAGTGGAAACGAAAAACTGGGCCCTCAAAGAGATGACTACCTGCATGATGGAAGCCAAAGGTTTGGCTGCAAATATTTGGGATGAGGAAATTAATTTTTCTGCTTACATTCAGAACAAGGTACCTCACTCTTCCATGAAATGAAAAACTCCTTTCGAAGCATACTTTGGTCACAAACCAGATGTGTCCAATTTCATAGTTTTTGGGTCCACTGCTTGGGCTCGAAGTCCACTTGACAAGAGGAAGGATTTGCAATCACAGAGTATTGAGTGTGTTTTCATTGGGTATCTAGAGGAATCAAAGGAATACAAAATTTTGAATATCAGAACCAAACAGATATCCATTGAAATAAGTGTCTGCTTTGAAGAACCTCTCCAAGAGGTAGAACTAGTCGAGGAAGAAACTGCTGAAATTCCCTCTTGTTCTGCTGATCATTTTGATGATGACAATGGGAGTGAAGGCTCTGATATTTCAGATATGATATCTGATATCAGTGAACATAATATATCAGGTTCTTAATCAGATTCAAATGTTCCCACTCATCTCCTAAAATGGTCCAAAAAGACACTCTCTTTCGTTGGGACAAACATTGGAAATCTTGTTGATCCAAGAAGAACCCGATCAGATTTTCAAAGAGCAGGTATTGCCCTTTCTTGTCATGATTACATGCTATCTGAGACCTGATATTTGATTATTGGTTCTGATCCAAATTCCTACTACCATGATCAAAAATATCCGAGATGGAAAGCTGCAATGGATGAAGAGTTCAACTCTCTCCGGAAAAATGCAACTTGGGAGCTAGTTTCCCTTCCACCTGGGAGGAAACTTGTTCAATGAAAGTGGGTATATCGAAAAAAGGTTACTGCAGATGGCTCAACCTGAAAGTACAAATAATTTCTAGTTGTGAAATGGTTCTCCCAAGTCCAAGGAGTGGACTATCATGAGACCTTTGCACCGGTGGCAAAGATAGATTCCATAAGGCTAGTTTTGGCCATTGTCACATCCAAGCACTAGGAGGTGCATCACATGGATGTCAAGAGTTTTTTTCTTCATGGAGGCCTGAAATAAGAAATATACATGAATCATACTGAAGGATATACATCATATCCTTCCTTGGTTTGTAAGTTTCAGAAATCTTTATATGGGTTGAAACAGGCCCCAAGATCTTGGTATGCCAAAATGGATTCCTTTCTGCTCTCATAGGACTTATAGAGATGCAAAAATGATCCAAATGTATATTTTCAGAAGTATGAAGGTAATATTATGATCATAGTATTATATGTGGATGATATTTTGATAACAGGAAGCACACTTTCTTCGATTGCCTATATAAAAACTGCTCCTCATGATGCTTTTGAAATGAGTGATTTGGTCCTGTTGAGACAACTTATCGGGCTTGAAATCACTCAAGACTATGATGGGATAATGGTGACTCAGTAAAAATATGTTTTAGACCTTTTAATTAATTTTAACATGGTTTATTGTAAGGCTGCACCATTTTCTTTCCTCTCACGAATCAGTCTTAAAGAGGGAAAATCCACTCCACCCATGGATTCCACTATTTACCGCTAGTTGATCGAAAGCTTGCTATACTTGACACATTCAAGGAATGAAATTTGTTATGCAATGAATGATGTATCATTATATATGTAGAAGCCTTATGAGATCTATTGGAAGGAAGCCAATAGGATCCTTCAGTACATTCAGGGTACTAGATCCTACGACATTCACTATACTACAGATTCTGAGCTAGAGTTAGTCGGTTTTACAGATTCATATTGGCCAGGGGATACCATAGATTGAAATTCCAATTTTGGGTATGTGTTTATGTTTGGTAGTGGCCCCATTTGTAGGTCCAGCAAAAATTAGGCTTCCATTGCACTTTCTTCAGTAGAGGCCGAGTACAGGGAAGGAGTAAATTCTTGCATCGAGGCAGTTTGGCTGCAAGGAATTTTGTCAGAGTTTGAGAATGGTAGTGCTTTTTACACAGTCATATTTTGTGACAAGAAAAGTGTTATCAATATCTCAACAGATCCAGTTCAGTAGAAGAGGACCAAACATGTTGAGATCTGCATGCACTACATTAGGGAGTTGGTGCATGACATGACAATTGTTCCGCAATACTGCCCTACAGATGAGCAGATTGCAGATATTTTCACCAAGAAATTTACTCAGAAAATGTTCTCTTTCCTTCATTCATTGTTGGGGGTGAGTTCATTGGGGTTAAGCTAGTTACTTATTTAGTGTGTAGCTTGAGGGGGGGGTTTGTTCCCACTGGGTTTTCCCCTTTTCCAAACTTAGCATTTATTTGAGCATTTTAGAGTTACTTTTTGTATAGGGTGACCTATGTCCTTTGTTGTTGGGGCCCTAGAATTATATTCTTTTTTACTCCTCCACATGAGTATAGATTAAGGGGGGTTGTTGGAGTCATTATCCAACCCACACATCTTTATTTGGTTAATTTGTCTTAGTTATCCACGTATCCTAAGTTATTGACTTGAATTACTGACATCATCATCAACACCAGCACACTCCTTCAATCAGGGAGGCCAACTAAGTCTTCTCCTTCAATCAGGGAGGATAACTAGGCTTCCTCCTTCAATAAGGGAGCAAATATGGGTTGATTTGCTTGTCATAAATTTCCCAATTAGTTAACTGAATGTTATTTCACCTAGCAATCAGTTAAACTGAGTTGGAAAGGCACCTTCCTCATATATTTGTCTATTTTTGGCTGATTTGAGTTAACTAGAGTGATTAAAGGCGCCTCCAACAACTTCTGTTGACTCAGTTCAGCTCAGTTCACTTCATCGAAGCTTACTTGAGTTAGATATGCACCCCCACATACTGATTGACATGTAGTTGAGTTCTATCCAGTTAGACTCAATCATTATTTCCTCCGATTCAGTTAGGACTCAGTTAGTGTCAATTATGGTTGTGATTAGTGGTTAACTGATGTGTCTAGTGTGGCTAACTAGTAGCTAAGCCACTCTCATGTTATGAAATTCGAATGACCTCCTTGGGATTCGAATTGTCTTGTTATTCATGCAAGTGTATCACATTGTATCTCTACTTTTGATTATTGAATACATTCTTACAGCTACAATTCACAATTACAGTGTGTTTCATGTCAAATTTCTATGCAATTTATTCTGAATCTTATGTGAGTTGTTCCTCGGTCCTTCAGATTACTGTGACTCAATTTTCATAAAAACAAATGCAATCAATACGGTCACTAGGGTAATTAAGTCGCGTGAGAGAAACTGATGTTTTAATGACCAGAGTGTCACTTCATCGACAACCTTACCAAATCGACGCGGACAAATAAGTTCATCACAACAGTATCAGGTCTAAATGTCAAGTTTTTTCGATACTAACAGCAGTACTTAAGAAAATATCCTGAAAATGCATTGTCGGCATGAGTTGTGGAAACGTTCCGCAGGGAACATCGAACACAAAATCTTAGTTTCATCGAATATATCGACACAAAACTCCAAGTTATGTCAATACTGTCTGCAACACTCATTTCAAACCCCCGAAAAGAAAGTCGTCAGCTAACTCATAAAAGATCCCTGTTGGAAAACATGTCGGTTGGAAAACCTAAGTTCCTGTCGAAAGTGTTGGCCTCCAACATTGAGTTTTTTGAAAGCATCAGCTGAGCTCAGCAAGACATCCCAAAGAAAAGTATCCAAAAAATGTCGGCAATGAAACGCAAGTTCCGACGATAATGTCGGGTTGAAATAATTAGTCTTACCGATACCGTCGGGTAGAAATTATGAGTTTTTTCGACGAAGACAATAAAACTCATCAAAATATTCCAGAAAACTTGGGATTTTGAAAACATCGGACCAAAAAGCTAAGTCCTCCCGACGTGTCGGTTCAACTCGATGAATTCACCCGATATGTCGGAAAAAAGTTCAGTTTAAACTTAGCGAAAAAAATCTTTTCTGACTTGTGAGAATAAAAACTAAGTCATGGAAAGAAACTTTTTAGGAGAAAAAGCAGTCCAGGAAAGGTTTAAAGCTAAAAAATATAAGGAGGGGCCCTAAATTCATAACAATTTTGGGGTAGTGTTTGCAGTAGCAATAATTGGTGACTAGCTTGTGAACACAGATCTTTGAAAAAGAAATCTTTTCAAAACAAAAATTTCTATATGTAATTTGATTAGAGAAACCTATACCAGTCTTCTTTCAAGATCATTAAAGAGTCTACTTTTCCAGGAATGTAAGATTCAGAGCATTACATTGATTGTAGTCCCTTGGCGTATGGTAACCAGGATTACAAGTCTCGATAACTCTCTTGGGGCCAAAATGTGAGATTCATTTTACCTCTGTATTTGGTTTCTGCTATATATAACACCACGGGATCATGACAGAGTTAGACATATGTATTCGTTTGTTCTTCATTCCCATGTCTTTTGCATTCTTTGATGCTTAATACTTTTGTCTTTTGAGACTTCCTTGATTGCTTCTTTTACATTTGACATTTGATTTAGGTTCTTCCATCTATAATGTCATTTTGTGTGAGTGATGATTTGTTTCAGCTCACAGATGGAGAAGAACCTTTTTACCAATTCATTTATTTTACTGATTTATTTCTTCAGTATATCTTCTTGATACATACTTTCTGTTCTGGAATTTTGATGATTTATATTAAGCCTTTTGGATTTCATTTTGTGGCATGGGATTATTTTGAATACCATACACCTGTCCATTATGCTTCCTTTTCTTGGTTTTACCGCAACAAGCTTCCTAGGACATATATTATTGTGAAAGTAGATGGAGACCCAAGATAGTGTTCTAGACTTCATATACCTTAGTGATTTTGCAGGATTTAAACATGACTTCAATGTGCTCTTGAAATAACTTCCCTTCAGCAGTCTATCAATTTAAAGAACCTTATATTTGAAATCTTGCACAAATATCTTCCAATAAGCAATTCTTGGATTAAAAGTATTTGACAATTGTTCAAATTCCTATATCTCCCAAACACAAAACATTGAGTTTCCTTATTCTGAAACAAAAAAAACTAAAATAAAGTAAATCATTGAAAGAAATAAAATGCTTAAAACTAATGAAAACGAAAGTAAATCAGTAGAAAGAAAGCAAGTAAAACCTAAAATAAATCAAGAACAGAAATGGAAAAGGTTTATTTATGTACATAAGGACTCCCTAAAAAGCTAGGTGAAATAAGGTTTAAGAACAAGACCATTTACAAGAAGATTCTCTTCCTTCCCTTGTAAATCTTGTAACTTATTGTTCGGGTACACAGGGTACTCCCAAAAGACCGAACACCTAGAGAAACCACTTCACACAAATAGATCACAGATCAATACACCGATGTTTGTCACGTGGTTAAAACCCTCGAGAGGGAAACAGTCCATGGCCCCAGCTAAATAGCTACTTGGAGCAATTTATTATGCAAAAGAAAGAAAGTTACAAATGAGTTTTTCATAATCGATCAACTAGCCAAGGACCCTCCATGCTCTTTAAACAGAAATCATGGACCAAACGAGTGTTAAGCCACGGATCAATGGTAGGTATGATCTAAGAGAAGTTGAACTGTCGGATCACTTTATGTCTAGAACATATCGTGACCGTCTGATTAGAATATTTACAAATGCATACTAAAGAAACACACTTTACCTAATGGATATATTACACAAGTTTATCTTAAATAACTCCTAAGTGTCTAAATATCATCACACTTATAATTCAAGGGGCCTATATTCTCAGTAATATGAAAGGGGCCAACCCATAGATGTTGGAATTTAGTATGTTTCCCCTTGTCATCATGTGGGTGATCCCAGTTTAGAACCAAGTCTCTAATCTCGAAAATCCCTTTCCCAGATTTTCGTTTATCAAACCATATCTTAACAATTTATTGTTGTTGTTTAAATATTTCCTTATACTTAAGTCTGGACTCTTCAATCTTTAGCAAAGTGTTAATATGAGCTTGTAAACTGTCACTACTAGAAACTCGTGAGGCTTGAGCTAACTGATATTATGGAAGTAGGATGTTTGGGGGTAAAAATAGCATCTTTCCCATAAACTAGAGTATAAGGGGACACTCCTAAGGAGTTCTTCAGGGTGACCCTATCTACCCATAATGCATTGGGAAGAGTTGTGTGCCAACTTCTCTAATTTTCAATAATAGTCTTTTTTAGAATTCTGATTAGATTTTTGTTTGTGGATTCCGCTAACACATTTCTATGAGGATAATCATTGGCGGAGTAATGCAATTTGATTCCTTTTTCACTAGAGAATTTAGTCATTTTAATGGATGAAACATAAGACGCATTATAAAAAACAAGTGAAACTAGAACCCCAAACCTGGTCATGATGTGTTCTTGTAAGAAGTCGATGACCATGTCGTCGTTCACTTTGCGTAGTGGTACTGCTTCTACCCATCTTGTGAAGTATTTCGTAGCTATGAGAATATATTTATGCAGTAGTGAAGAATTCAGATTAATTTCTCCACTGATGTCTATGCCCCATTGTTCAAAAGAATCTAAAATAATAACAAGTTGTAATGGTATGGTTGCTTTTGCTAATCTTCCATGGATTCTTTGACATACATCACACTTTCTCACATAGGCATGAGCATATTTAAATAATGTTTGCCAATAATAGCCATCCCTAAGGATCTTGTGACCAATAGTATCTCCAGAAAAGTGTCCTCCAACAGGGCCATCATGCAATTATTTGACAACTTTGGAAGCATCCTATTTCTCAAGGAATCTCAAAAATACTCCATTGTAGTTATTCCTGAAAAGAACTCCATCAATTATTTGGTAAGAAGCTGACTTTAGACGAAGCACCCTTCGTTGCTTAGAATTCCAATGCTCTGGTTAATATCCTTGTTTAAGATAATGTAACAAGTCTCTATACCAAGATTCAGGAGTAGTAAAAATAGGCCACACATCAATCATATTTAACTCTGCTTCATTTTCCCAATTATAGTAGTCATCATTATGAACTTCTGTAATTAACTTGCATAACCCTTGAACTTTGATAATATTGGTTGGTTTGAACTCTAAATCATATTCCTGCAATGTTGTCACCCAATTCCCTCTTCTTTCACCCAATTCTCTCTGTACGAAGAGGGTTATGATAGCAGGATGAGGGACTATTACCTTGGTTCTGTTCTTTAGAATGTAAGGTATGAATTGTTTCATTGCTTTAAAGACTACATATTCTTGTTTATATACAATAGGATAGTTCAACTCAGCCCCTTGTAACCTAGTGCTCATTAATGATATTGGGTACTCATCTCCCAATTCTCCCTTTTGTGTAAGCACTGCTACAAGTGAGTTTTCAGAAGTGAAAGTGAACAGAATAAAATCCTTTTTGAAATTAGGACTTCTTAGTGAAGGTGCATGGGCTATTGCTGCTTTGATGTCATTAAAGGCAACCTTCTCCACATCAGTCCATTTAAATTGTACACTATGTTTTACCATTTTTTGCAAAGGTTTTACAATTTGCACAAAGTCAGGAACAAACCTTCGAAAAATTTTTATAGTACCCATAAATGATTGCATACCTTTCTTGTTATGCGGTAAGGGAATATGTGATATTAATTCTATTCTCTCTGGGTCTATGGATATTCCCTTTTTTGAAATGATATCTCCCAACATTTTTTCTTCTAACATCGCGATGATTCTTTTCTTTGGATTCAAAGAGATGTCGTACTTTCTATAGCGATCAAAAATCTATTTTAAATGAAAAACATGATCTTCCCTTCTCTTTGAGAAAATGGTTACATCATCTAGATATACCACTACATTGTGGCCAATCAAACCCCGGAAATCGATATCCATTACCCTTTGAAACATAGCTCCAGCATTGGTGAGACCGAAGGGAATTCTTTTGTAATAAAATGTTCCCCATTTCGTTCGAAATGTAGTTTTGAGCCTGTCTTGCTCAACTACCAATACTTGGTTATAGCATGAAAACCCATCTAATAAGGAGAACAATTCAGAACCTGATACCATTTGGAGAATCTGTTCCATTGGTGGAACCGGATAGTTATCTTTATCTGAAGCCCTATTCAGATTTCTGAAGTCGACGGGTAAGAGACAGGGAGGTCGGTAAATAAGCAAGGGTCCTATTTCATTTTCCTGCTTGCTTTAAGGGGGTATGGACATAGTTAGTATAATTACTCTACCCCGCATCGTATACCGATGAAGGAACATAATCTATTCGGATAAGGCCACAAATTGATTTGTGTTGTGGGTAAGAATCATTTGAAGGTTTAATCTTAATATAATTTGGTGTGATATGCTCTTGCTATGCGTGCTCATAATCTTATTTCACTTGAATTTTTCCTCACTGGGACCAAATTGGATACCCATTCTGAATGTCTGATTCTGAAAATAATCTTATCATCAAGTAATTTATTTACTTCACTTTGTATTATAGGTTCCAGTTTTGGATGTATCTTTCTCAGTTTTTGTTGGAATGGTTTCACGTCTGCTTTAATGGGAATAACATGATACACATGTCATATGTTTTCAAGTCTTCATATGTCCAAGAAAATATATCTTTGTATTGCTGAAACAAATTGATAAACCTGCTTCTTTCTTAGGGAGAGCAACACTTTCCCAAGTTCATGTATTTGGGCTCAACTTCTGTCCCTAAATTGATCAGTTCATATTGCATAGATGAACTATTTGTCTTGACATTGGCTGGATTTTTGAACTTCTTATGTCAGTCAAACATCCCTTGTAGTGACCTTACTCCTTTGGGAATAAAATTCCCTTTGGTTACTTCTTTGTTTTTCAGATTTTCTTGATGTTCTTCATAATCAATAACAAAGTCCTTGAAATTTTCCTCATTTGTCAGGAAATCAATAATTTGCTCGTCATCATCAAACACCCTCATGTTTGTAAAATTATCTGGTACTTCTAGCCTAAAAATGAGTTCAATAGCGCATTTATTATTAGTAGGTATTAATCTAGCAGCAAAAACAGCTAAGAGGTCTGTTGCAGCATTCTGTAATCTAGGAATTGAATTTATATTGAAAGCATTAAAATGTGACATCAGATTCCAGACCTCAGATTGATACCCTTTCAGGTGTGGTGATAAGCAATGTATTCTGTCTCTAACCTGCCTGACTACTATTTTGGAGTCACCAAAAAATTTTAATTGTTTAACGTTTAGTTCAATGGATTTTCTCAGGCCCTGGACTAGAGCTTCATACTCAGCAGTGCTATTCCTACATTCAAACTCTAGTTGACAAGAGAGAAAATGTTTTCTCTTTTCTTAGTCAATGAGGACACAACCAGCTCCTGATCCCTCTTGTGTTTTGGAACCATCTAAGTACAAAAACCAAAATCTATCTTCTAAATCTACTTGATTAATGTCACTTTCTATGTTAGAAACTAATTTTACTATATTACAATGAATATCATCAGTCCGTGAAAAATGGAGTTCGGACTATGTGTCTGACTCACGACTAGCTTCTTCAACTTGATTATTCCCAGCTTCAAGCTCTAAAAATTAGTTACCTGAGACTGAAGATGCGAAGTTTCTAGGTTCATTATTTCCCTCCAATTGAGTTACATTGTGTTTCATGTGTGGTTCCCTCATTACCTTAATCTGATTTTGACTGTTATTATATGGCAGCCACATGTGAAACCAATCAGTTGAAAAGTACCCATTCAATTTTGCAAACCAATCCCTACTCAATATCAAACCATATGCCTCTGGTATATCTACCACCATAATGTCTATTAGCTGTAAAATTCTCTCATCTACAGATTACCAAATCAGCACATTTTTCATTTCTCCTGTTACCTTAACTACAGATCTGTCCAACTTATGATCTTACATGAGGATGGTGCAGGTTGACCATTGATATTTTTACATACTGAGAGTGGCATGACATTAGATGAAGCCCCAGAATCCACTAAACAATTATGCACATTATGATTGAAAATCTCAAAAGACAATAAGAATGGCAAAGTTTGAGATTTGGACTTCCCTCCAATGCTAGCTTCATTAATTTCTTTATCAAATTGAATTTCATCATGGGACCTACTGGGTTATCAATCGAAAGCCTCCAGAAGCTTCTTTCTTTGCTAGGGTAAATTACGTAGTTCAAATAAAGAAATATTCACTTTTGTTTCTTAATTTCTTCTACTATGTCATGCCCCATATCATATTCTACTAGACCTTTCTTACTGCTTTCTGTTGTATTCTCCACTATATTTACAGGCTTACTAACTACTAGAACTTTATCTTTTGTGTTGACCAGATCATATTTAGATGTTGTTTGGGTAGTACTGCTATTCTTCTTCATAGTTTCTTGTATCCTCTTAATCTCAGGCAGTATTAATCTTTCATCCATTATTGTTCCTTTACTTATGGTTGTAACATAAACTAATGAAAATTGGATCTCTTCAGTAGGCTCCTCTTAATTTAGTCCCGGTGTGGGTGCACAATCCCATAAGACCATTGTGGTTTCATGTGTTTCTTTTGGTTCATTGGTTTTTTCCTCCTCCACCTCAGGCTCTGTTATTTGAGCATCTAATATTTGGTTCATAACTAGAGTCATTGAGTTTATCCACGGTGGGAAACTCTTTTCAGAATGAGGCTCTTGATGGAAAGAGCAGAAATGATCCATTCATGCTTCATTAAAATTCAAAACAGAATAATTATACGCAGGTGGTTCATATGTTCCACTTTCTTCTTTTTTCTTGAAATAAGGTTTGAACTAGTTCTTTGATGAACTTGCTTCCTTATCCTTTTCCAGATCTACAATCTTATTTGATAACTTTTGTACCATCTTGACCACATTTTCCAATTCATTTGAGTGTTCTTCCTTAGGTATGGTTAACAACAAAGTTTTTTTACCACTAAAATTCTTTACCTCTGGTTTTGCAGTGTGTTTGTTTATGTTGTCAAGTTCGGATTCTACTTTATTGGCTTCCTCATAATTCTCAATCAACGATCGTTTCACTACTCTTTTGGAAAGCATGTTATGTTAGGACAAAGTGTTGAAGTATAGTACTCTATTAAAGTTTCTTTTGCAGGCTTTGTTGTAGCATTAAAATTATTCAGATGAGCAGCAAACCTCAGGTTAAAATCTTTCACTTTCTCTTTCTTATCCATTTTCAGAGAGAGCAATTCTTTTGTAAGGTTGGCTATGGTTCTTTTATTGCCAAATTTTATTTTAAACACCCTTTGAAAGGTGTCCCAATCTGTTATGGAATTGGCTTGTAAACTGAAAAACCAAGCAAAGGATTTAGCTTCAAAAGTATGCGGAAAAATCCTGCATACAACACCTTCATTTTGAACACCTAAAAGTTCCAAAGCTAAATAGTAACTTTGCAAGTGGTCTTCCACGGAAATTCATTTCCCAGGGTCAAACTTTGGTAGATCCCTTTCCGTTTGCTTAGGTAAGTCATGTAATGGAGAATCCAAGTTAAGTGGTGTTCTTACTCTCCATGCAGGTTGATTAGCATTAGTATTTGGGGATGCGTTAGCATTTGCGGCCATGATTCGACGAGGAGTCTATGGTGGAGACTAAACAGGTGATTGTAATGGAGACTAAAAAATAGGGGAATCTGGTCCCAACTGATCAAGCGGTTGGATGATCTCTTGTATGGATAAATCTACCAACTCTTCCAAATTTTTCACCAATATAGAATCTTCAGTATAAGAAGTTACTTTCCTTGAATCCTGCCTTCTTGGTAATGCATGGATTTCTTTCAATCCTCCAAGTTTTTTTACGTAATATCTTGTATGTCTTCTCAAGTGGTTAACTTATTCAAATGGAATAGGGTAAAGGTGTTTTGAACCATCTTCGTTATAGCCTACTCTTTCTTCGGAAATGAAATATTCAGGAAACTTAGTCTCAGAGCTATCACCAATGGAATAGTTTCTAGTAAAGGGATTTCCTCTACCAGCCATGCACTGGCGGCCCTCCTTCTAGCACCAAATCTATTGATGCCTAGAAATCCCAGGTACAGACAATAGGGATTCTCCCCAATAATCGTTCCCAACTATATCGTTTACTATTTGGTATGGGGAATCCATCTGGTTAACAGCCCAGCTACCATAGAATTAAAAGAACGTTTTAAATTTGCTTTATCGGTTGCGGCAGAGTCCACTGTTTATATTATTTTATGTTTAGGGATTAAATGCAAGTGATTGATACACAAGAACCTCCGAAGAGCTTTGCAGGTTCTTACCTCTCGCCTTACATGAATCATTGCTTCTCAATCACTTCTAAGTTAAGCAAAACTAATGTATTCTAAGCTATTCTATCTAACATATCCCAAAGGGGAAAAGAATTTAATATCTAACAGAGTAATGTACCGTAATGTTGTATATTTAATCCTACGGGTAGTTGTCCAAATTCTACATACATAATCACAACACAAAATATAAACAAAGATAGTTTCATTTTGATAAAACATTCATTACTCATTGTATGCACAAGATTTCTTACAGAAATTAAAATCATTCATTATTGCAGAAATAATTCATTAAGTTAGAACAATCTCATAGTTGCATAGCAGCTAAATAAGAAGTAGTTCAGCATTAGCAATCCACACAATCCGTTTGAAACTTGTACAGTCCTTCCTCTAGCAAAATTTGGTTCTCCTTTATTCATAAAAGAAAGAATTCTTCATACAAATAACAGCATGTATGCGCTAGTGAAAAGTCATTTCTAATCTAACCTCTACTCCTAATTATATACTTTTTCTAATGACTTTTGGACTACCCCTGCCTTTTGGGTTTCCTTGACTCTTCGACTTACAAAATTCATCCTCTAGTGACTTGCACTAGGAAAAAGGAAATAAGATCAAATAATTTCATAAAATGCCACATGTAGATAAGACAAAAAATCAAGAGGGCCTAACTGGTATTCCAATGAATTCCCCCCATGCATCAACTTCTGCAGCAATACTTTTGTAGTATAAAGGCTCCAATAACCTTACACTCACTTCGTGGACAGCTAATTGCGATTTTATTTCTGCCATTTTGGGTGGGGTTACTCGATATAGGTCATCCAGGAGACAATTCCTGACTGAGGCCTTTGCAATCCAGTATTTTACCTATTTTCCAGTGATGCCTTCAATTTGTTGTATGCTCAATTCATCTTCATGCAATCTGTCCTGAAGATATTTCAAGTGTTCATCCTTGTCTGGAAAATCTTGGATTCTTGCCATTGAAGAGGTATGGCACTTATTATGCGTTGTGCACATTCTCTTGAAAAAATCCATGCACCTGTCCAAATACTTTTCAACCCCAGTGGTCAATCTCAAAGCAGACTTGCTGCTGAACTCTAGAAGTTCTAGTTCTATTCTCAAAAATTCTAATGTCTTTTGTAGCAAGTGCTCAGGGAATGCCTCATTAGCTTCTATCCAAGTCAACTTCCCTTGAATCTTTTCCTCAACTTCTAGTACCCTTGTTCTCAAATCAATTGATATTGCGGAAATTTCTTACAATCTTGTTTCTGCTTGCTTGATCTTATATACCTCTTCCGCAAGTTTTAGTTGGACTTGATTTCATTTTTCCTCCGGATTAGGAAGGATTTCTCTCGGAAGGGAGTGATATCAAGCTGTCTCTCATTGGTTGTTTTTATATGAGTTTCCAGTGAGATTTTTCGTGCCTCCAACTCTCCTACTCGGGCTCTTAACTCTTATGCTTTCCTGTCAGTTGCGGATTTCTGCGCCTCTAATTCTGAAATCTTATTTTCCAAGTCCTTCTTTTCCTCGTCGATGATTGTAGTTGAAAGCTCCAGTGCTTCCTCTTCTCGCTCTAAAGCTTGGTATGACTTTTGGATTCTTTCAAATTCTGAAAGAGTAGCCTCATGTTTCATCTTCATTTCTCGACCTTCTCATCTTTCTTTCACTAGAGTGTCCTTCATTCTTATCATATTTTCTTTGTACTGATCTGCATTTTCCATCAATTTTTTGATATTATCGGCATTCGCTTGAGCGGCTGTGACATTAATTCATGCCATTTGTTTTGGATCTTTGTTGGTGTCTTTCATGACAACTTTCTTAGTCATTGTGACTACCTCATGCTGGGTACCAACCTTTAATCTCTTCTCCGATCTCCAAACAATGGTTTTCTTCTTTGGGTCGAATACTACCATATCTAGGCAGGCCACGACATGATGCTTGGATGGAGTACAATGCACAAATACTAACTCTACAAGAGGGAGATGACCTCCTGTTATCGTTTCAATTGATGTAGATGGAGGATCTACTGAATTATCCTGAGCATTATCCTATTCCAGACTCTCCCTATCTTTATCTTCCTGTTCTTTCTTTCTTAATTCTTTGACTACTTGTTCAGCTTCCCTTTGCAGCCTTTCTGTTGATCCTCTTTGTACCCTCTCTTCCTCTTCCCCTTGAATTCGTTCTTATTTGGCCTTCCATTGAAGTTACTCTTATTACACTCTTTGTCTTTGAGCTTCCTCAACTAGTAGTTTCTAAGCTTCCTCTACTAGCCTTCGGGCTTCTTCTTCTCGTTGCTTAGTAGCTTCTTCTTGGTGTTGTTGTTGCTCGGTGGTGCTATTTCTTCCTTTTCCTCTTGTTATTGTGATCTTTTGTCTGAACCACTTATTCAAAGTAGTCATATTGCATGCATTTCTAAATATCTCCTTATCCTTGTCCCAATGATCAGAATATTCAAAATTCACCTTTACAAACTCACAATGTGCAGCAACCTTTCCCTTGGAATCATTCCTATGGAAACTCTTCTCACCGAAGTGGAAATTTTCTAGATTCTTTACAAAGTATGGCACGCTTTTTACCTTTGAGAATTTGTAGACGCCGATACAGAAAGGCATTGGTGGATAAACCACCTTCTTCATGTCAAAAAGAAAATTTTTGAATCCATCTAGGAAAATTTGTCTTACTTCCTCTTTATGGACTATGTAATATGTGGGATACCTAGGTAGTAGTGACAAGGATCTTGTTCCTTAGTAAATCCTTAGATAGGTGCTCTCTTCAAAGAAAAAATAGTCCCCATACTCACATATAACCTCTAGTGAACCCTCGTACATACACTTGCACTCCTCGAGAAAGATCAGCTCATGTAGAGGCATCAGAACATCTTCACGAATAAGCTTGTAGAAGTTGTGGTACTTGTGAGCCCATAGAATATGATATGTAGTATAGATGGGTGTCTTGGATTCACTTCAGCTACA
Source organism: Pseudotsuga menziesii (assembly GCA_001517045.1). Classification (NCBI taxonomy): domain Eukaryota; kingdom Viridiplantae; phylum Streptophyta; class Pinopsida; order Pinales; family Pinaceae; genus Pseudotsuga; species Pseudotsuga menziesii. The sequence goes on from LPNX010573597.1 coordinate 64,352, forward strand.
ATTTAGTTTTGGAAATGGGTACAGGCATAAGATACAATCCATCAAATAGGACCACATGTAAAATTCTGATTTTCTCTGAAGCAGGCCTCCTAGTGCCGCAGCTATACAGGAAGACAACTTGTTTGCTACAATGTATTCCCAGTCAAAAATAGTGCGTTGCATGTCCACATGATATATCAATGGGATCCAACCCATCTTGTAGAACTTCCCATTTTCCCTACCAAAACTTATGTTGAGCATCAGGGTTATAAGCCTGTAGGGAGTGCGTAAGTTGGCAGTCTCATATTCAGTAGACACTTTCTGGTGAAATAGCTTCCCTGCTATCATCATTAGCTTTGCAAATTCGATGTAGTCTAAATGCAAACTATTTATCCAGTCATCTATCATGTTGATTTATGGAGAAGGTAGATTGCAAACTTTGGCTATGTATGTAGGAGTGAAGGAAGCAAAAGATTTCCCTTTGATGTTTGGCATGATTATAGTACTTGTGTCTGCTCGAAGTAAGATCCATCTGATCACCTCAGCACAAGGGAAAATTTCTGGGAATGTGGATACCTTTGTGATGCCTGATCTTCTTATGTTTTCATATAACGATATATCCTCTAGAGTTGCATCTACCACGCTCTGATCCTTTATCATGTGGTATATATGACCTTGTTTAAACTCTAGTTCATCCCCTGTAACTTTTTTCATGTCTTCATAGATTATCTCCATTCTGGGCAAGACCTCCACATCTGAATCCTCCTCATGGACCTCGGCCTTCTTCTTCCCACCCTTCTTTGGCATATTGTGGTGTGAAGAGTGAAGCTGTAACATAACCATAGCAAGAAATAACTTAGTGTCATTGTGATCAAACAACATGCATTCATATCAATAGGATATGTTAGAATGAAAAGGTACTATTCATATGCAAGATATAAATGAAACCTAGATAGAAAAACATAAGATTGCATTCAGTGTTTAATATGATGGAGAACAATAAAAAAGTATTTACCGATTAATCTTTGCATATATTAAGTGAGCCTGTGATGTAAAGAAATTTTGTAGGTTATCCAAATGCATCAACTTGTGGCAAGGTGTTCATTAGGTTAAAATTGGAATGAAAAACATTAGCTCAAATACAAGCTCTAAATGTTGTTTTGGGACTTAGATCTCTAGTTCTATAAACCAATCATCTGGTGTTTTAGGTCAAGATGAAGAAGAACAATCAAATCAGGTTTTAATCCATACACAAAGCTTGCCAAGCTCGTTGTTGTTCAGTATTCCTTTAATTTTGACATCAAAACACAGAAAACTCCTTTGATTAACTTCTCTATTACATGCAAGGAAATTGTCAAATAAAAATGCAGTCATGGCTTTTCATTTCGAAACCCGTAAAAAACTTCCTGAAACCTCAACACCGGCCACTAGGAAAAAAATGAAGGACAAAAAGAAACCCTAGACCGCGCTCTGGAACGCAACAGTCACCATTGTGCGAAACCATCAAGTGATCTCCTGCCACCATAAATAAAAAGGAAAACCAAACCAGTCGAAGTCGGTGAAGCACTCGCCTTGCTGCAGCTTCATATTTACAATCCTAGAGATCTGACGGATCCATCTCTATGGCTTGAAAAACAGAAACAAACGTTGCGGCGAAGGTGAGCATCAAAAACCGACAAGGCCAGGCTAGCAGGCTCAGCGCGGTTACATGATTCTAATACAAACCAGCTTGAAAAACTTCAGTGGTTGATAAGTGAAAAATTAAAAACCTAAAGGAGCTAGGGTCAATCCTTTTAAAGCATGACTGCAGATAGAGATGATGAAAACCAAAAACCATAACCCTACAACCAAAATGTCGTTCTACTAAATCACTCTTAACATAAATGACACAATTGCAAGGTTTGAAGCCTACCTAGGAAACGATGGTGTGGATGCTGGTAAAAATGCTTGGCTCAAGCGATCTGTAGACTCCAAGTGGAAATCATCAATTTGGCGCTCTCAAAACGGGGTAGTATTAACAGTCCGTAAAAAACAACAACAACCGCTATATATAGAGAAAAAAATAATAAAAAAACAAACACAATCAATGCAGTCGCTGGGGTAATTAAGTCGCACAAGAGAAAACGACATTTTAATGCCTAGAGCATCACTTCATTGGCAACCTTACCAAATCGACACGGATAAACAATTTCACTGCGACAGTATTGGGCTAAATATTAAGTTTTTTCGATAATGTCAGCAGGACTTAAGAAAATCTCCCGAAATGCACTATCGGCATGAGTTGTGGAAACGTTTCGCGGGGAACATCGAACGCAAACTCTTATTTTGTTGAACAAATCGGCACAAAACTCCGAGTTATGTCATTACCGTCAACAACACTCATTTGAAAACCCCAAAAATAAAGTTGTTAGCTTACTCATAAAAGATCCTCGGCGGAAAATATGGCAAGCAAAAAACCTAAGTTCCTACCGAAAGCATCGGCCTCCAATGTTGAGTTTTCCGAAAGCGTCAGTTGAACTCAGCAAGACCTCCTGAAGAAAAGTCTCTGAAAAACGTTGGCAAGGAAATGCAAATTCCATCGATAATGTTGGGTTGAAATAATTAGTCTTGTCGATACTGTTAGGTGGAAATTCAAAGTTTTTCCGACGAAGATAATAAAACTTGTCAAAATATTCCAGAAAACTTGGGCTTTTGAAAACATCAGACCAAAAAACTAAGTCCTCCCGACATGTCGATTCAAATTGATGAGTTCACCCGATATGTCAGAAAAAGTTTAGTTTTAGCTTAGCGGAAAAAAGCTTTTCTGACTTGTGAGAATAAAAACTAAGTGATGGAAAGAAACGTTTTACGAGAAAAAGCATTCCAGGAAAGGTTAAAAGCTAAAAAATCTGAGGGGCCCTAAAATCATAATAATTTGGAGGTAGTGGTTGCAGCAGCAACAAAAGCCTAGTCTAAATTGTAGTTAGAGAGTTAGCAAATTGTAAGCAAGTGAGTTGCAAGATAGTGTCCACTTAAGGGATGGACAGATAAGAAATAGAAATTTAACTACAAAATAAAAAAATATAGTTTCAAACACACGTAAATACACGTCACATCTAAACTACATGCAAAAAGAGGACACAAGGAAAAGAGGGGACTAGTGGTGAGAACCATTTTTTCCAAGCTTTACAATACTTTTTGGGACTTTTTAGAAGTTGCTTGTTGGTGTTTCGATGAGATAACAATAGCCAAGATTATAAAAAAATGAAGAAAATGGTAAAAGAGGATAAGGAAGCCTTGGGAAATGAGCAAATGAACCGTAATATTTCTAGGGGAAAGGACGCTCCTTTGGGGATGCCTAAGCGTTCAAATAAGGAGCTGCAACTTGACTGCCACGTTGACCTACAAAATGGGTGCCACCTCAACATGCAAACAGGTTTCCACTGACACAACACTTTAGAGAATATAAATAAAATTAGTGAGGTAAATTGATTTTTGGAGCTGAGAAGATTGTCTGGACAACGTAAAAATGAAGCTTGTCCTTGATGTGCTTGGCTATCCCTTCAAATATACCACTTGTATTCCTTAAAAATCAACCTATAAGGAAAATTTGTAACTTAAGCCTAACAAATCTAAAGCATATGAGATAAATAAAGCGATGCATGCACTTAGATTGCTTGAAACATATCTCTTATTCATATTCAAAAGAAAAGAAATAAGTAAATATCAGTTAAACTTGAATCTACTTGATATTTTTTATGATACTTGTATATTCTATTTGCAACAAAATACCGTTAAAAAATGTTTTTTTTAAGATTGAAAGAGAGAGAGAGAGAGAGAGAGAGAGAGAGAGAGAATAGTGCTAGAAAAATTAGCAATGGATTCAACGAGAACCAAGAGGAACTTATCTGAAAGGTCATCGAAATTGTTGATGTAATTGTAACTTCGGAATGTATTCACTTGTATTTCTTATGTATTGTACCTCGATGTTTATTCTGGGAAGTGTTTGTAATGTAATTGAGTCATGCCATGCTCTGATGTTCTGATCGGGAGTTTCTATAATGTAAACAAGTCATGTCAAGTCACGGTGGGTAACCCTCCTATTGATCAAGGGTTAAATTCCCCGTAGTTGCGGGGCCCTAGAGTTGTTAGACTCACCTAGTGAAGTCGACCCTAGTGAGTTATTGTCAAGTCAAGAATTAGTATAAATAGAGAATGAGCCTCTCTATTTATCACACACTCACTCACACTAAGTTGTAGTGCATAGCTAAGGGAGAAGAAGTTGTTGGGGCTAGAAATAAAGAGGCTACTATTGTCGGGAGATCATCTTATTGTTTTGGGTTTTACTTTTGGTGTTGATTTTATCTCTAAGGAAGTTGCGAGGTTTTCTCCATTTATGGTTTCCCCAAGGAAAAACATTGTGTTCATTATCTCTTGTGTTTGATTGTTGTGCTTGTTATTCTCTTAGTTAAAGATCCTAATATAATGCTAGCTTAAATTTTAAAAATCTAACATGGTATCAGAGCTAACCTAAGAAGAAGACACTCTGCAGCTGCGGGAACTAGGGCTTACTACTTTTTGGATCTCTCTCCACAGATTTTCAGCAAAATAAGGTTGGGATGACTCTCCTCCCTAGGGTGCATCTTTCTGTCGAAACAGAATATGATTCTAAGCTTTTTCAGTTTTGGACCCGACACTACTGCCGGAAATTAGGGCTTTCCATGAAAGTGGAATTTTTTAGTGAGCCCAGGCCTAGATTGATATCCTCCTCAAAATCAAAGTTTAGAGATCAAGATCAAAGCATTTGGTTGGATAGAACTCTGGGAAAGTCAAACCCTAATCTGCTCCTGAACCAGCACTGCAGAAATTCAGCTCCAAATCCAGATCCGACATATTGACCCGATAAGATCTAAATATTTTGTATTTCCATTTTAGGTTCTCAGTTAAGATGTCTCATCATACCAATATTGATGAAAATCTTGAGCGAGCTGATAACTTCCGAGCCTAGAAGTATAGGATCTCCCTGGTCCTGGAAGAAAATGAGTTGGACTCCTACATCAATGAGGAGGTTCCAGTTCCAGAGGAAGATGAGGCTAAGGCCTTACATAAAAATAAGTTGGTTATGGCTAAGAGGATTATTGCTGATTCAATCAAGGATCACCTCATACCACAGGTGTCCTCCCTCAAGACACCTAAAGCTATGCTTGATGCCCTAACCAAACTGTTTGAAGGGAAGAACATAAACCGGAAGATGACTTTGAGGAACCAGTTGAAGAATGTAAAGATCCAGAATGAGGAGACCATACAGTCATACTTTACAAGGGTCTCCCAAATCAAAGAACAACTTGAAGCAGTAGATGAAGAAGTGGAGAATGCAGAAATTGTGATGACAACCTTGAATGGTCACCCTAGGTCATGGGATTCTTTCATCCAAGGAATTTGTCCTAGGAAGAAGCTAATCAAGCTCAATAGACTATGGGAAGAATGCTCATAAGAAGAAGCTCGAATAGCAGCTTGAGAAGAAAAGATGGGAAGTGAAGATCAAGCTCTCATGGTACACTCCAAGAAAGGAAAAAGGGAAAATCATCATCACCAAGGTAAGCATTCTCATCAGAAAGATAATTTTGTGAAAAAGGATCCATCCAAACTCATATGTTATACATGTGATGAAAGAGGACACTTTGCTAGAAATTTCCCCATGAATACGAGTGGATCTAAGAAGAAGAAGAACTCCAAAATAAGAAATCATGCTCACACTGCTGAGGATGATGATCCCCCCAGAAAGAGAGTAAAATAAGAAAGTGAAGACTCTTCAAGTGATGAAGAATATGTTCTGATCTCCGCTCTCACGGGAACTATCACACATGGAAGCAAATATTGGCTTGTTGACAGTGGGGCTTCCAAACACATGACAGGATTCAAGGAATCTTTTGAGAAACTATCTGAACATAATTCAACCCATAAGGTGAAACTTGGGGATGACTACCAATATCCCATAAAAGGTAGTGGTAAATCCTCCTACAAGCTAGACTCTGGAAAGTCTATGAAAATGAAGGATGTCTTGTTTGTGCCAGGACTAAAGAAGAATCTTCTCTCCATATCGGCATTGGATGTAAAAGGCATGAGGGTTGCATTTGTAGATGGCCAAGTCCTCATGTGACCAAGAGGAAAGACTATTGATGATGCAATAGTAATTGGAGAACAAGGAGGATTATACAAACTGAAGAGCCATCTAGAACAAGCTTTTGTCCATGACATAGTAGAGCCAAATGAACTTTGGCATAGAAGGCTTGCACATGTGCACTACAGAGCACTACCACTTGCAAGCAAAGTTGTTGAAGGACTTCCAGAAATACAGTCAAAACATGATGGAGTCTGCAAAGGCTGTGCGAAAGGAAAGAACACAAAGAAGATATTTCCAAGTAGAGAAAGCAAAGCGAAAGGAATCTTTGAAATCATTCACTCCGATATATGCGGTCCAATGTCATCCAGTTCTTTAAGTGGGTATGTATACTATTTTTTTTATTGATGATTTTTCTAGGAATACATGGATATACTTTATGAAGAACAAATATGAAGTTTTCAGCAAGTTCAAGGAATTCAAATCCTTGATCGAGAACAACACAAAAAAGAATATCAAGACCTTTCGACCAGATAATGGCGGAGAATTCACATCAAATGAATTCAAAGAGTTATGCAAAGATTCAGGTATTAAGAGGGAGTTATCCACTCCATATAATCCACAACAGAATGAGGTTGAAGAAAGGAAGAATAGAACTATCATGGAAGTTGCAAGAGCAATGCTTCGTGATCAAGATCTTCCCATGCATCTATGGGAAGAAGCTGCCAGAACAGCTGTGTATGTACAGAACCGAACTCCACACAAAGTACTCGAGAACAAGACACCTGAAGAAGTCTTCTCCGGCAAGAAACCAAAAGTCAGCCATCTCAGAATATTCAATTGTCCATTGTACATACACATTCCGAAAGAAAAGAGGACAAAGTTACATTCTTCACGAAAGAAGGGTATATTTGTGGGATACTCTGAAAGCTCGAAGGCTTACAAAATATACTTCCCAGGATTCAAGAAGATTGACATCAGTAGGGATGTAACATTTGATGAAGACTCAGCTTACAATAAATCCAGAAAGAGACCTGCTGAATAACATGAAGAAACAGAAGCACCCAGAATTCATGACACAACCATGAACAGGGAGTCTCATGTTTGTAGATTGAAGAAATCCCTGTACGGTTTCAAACAGGCACCCAGGACATGGTACAGCAGAATTGATGGCTTTCTATCCAGTTTGGGCTTTACCAAAAGTAAAGTAGATTCCAACCTTTACTACAAGGTTGAAGATGGCAACCCAGTGATACTCCTACTGTATGTAGATGATCTGTTTGTAACAGGTATGGATGGATTGATTGCTAATACGAAGAGGAAGCTTGCAGCCGAGTTTGAAATGAAGGACTTGCGTATGATGCACTATTTTTTAGGCATGGAGGTGTGGCAGAATGCGGATGGAATCTCCCTCGGACAAGGGAAGTATGTAGTAGAGATCCTGAAGAGGTTCAGGATGATGGAATACAAGGCCATGACCACACCTATAGCATCGAACCTGAAGCTATTGAGTGATGCTTCATCAGGAGCGGTTGATGCTACGATGTATCATCAGATGATTGGGTCCTTGATGTACCTAATGAACACAAGACCAAATATTTGCTTTGCTGTGAACACCTTGAGCCAGTTCCTGACAGATCCGAGACATGTTCACTTGATTGCTGCAAAGCATATTCTGAGGTACCTGATGGGTACAGTTGATTATGGGCTCAAGTATGAGGCGAATCAGAAGATTAACTTGGAGGATTATGTTGATTCAGATTGGGCAGGCGGTGCCATCAATAGGAAGAGCACTTCAGGGTGTTGCTTCAATATGGGATCAGGTGTGATCTCTTGGTTTAGCAGGACTAAATCCTGTGTGGCACTGAGTACAGCTGAAGCAGAGTATGTCACAGCTTGTTCAGCTAGTTGTGAGGTAGTATGGATGAGGAAGCTACTGTCTGATTTATTTGATCTCTAGTTGGATACTACTTGTATACATTATGACAACCAGATTTGTGTGAATTTGTCGAAGAACCCGGTGTTCCATGACAAGTCGAAGCATATCAAGATCAAGTATCACTATATCAGGGATATGGTGCAGAAAGGAGCAGTGAAGCTCCAATATGTTGCGACGAACGAACAGATAACTGATGTGTTAACGAAACCATTAGCTAGAGTGAAGTTTGAGTACTTCAGGGAGAAGCTTGGTGTTCTCCAAATCGAGGTTCCCTCCAAAGGGAAGTGATGAGTCTGTGAGCCATTCTGACATGGTCAAAGGATTGGTTCCCTCCATGGTCAGATGTAAGAGATGATCCATTCTGTCATGATGAGAGGATTGGTTCCTCGCATAGAGTGAAGTTTGAGTACTTCAGGGAGAAGCTTGGTGTTCTCCAGATCAAGGTTCCCTCCAAAGGGAAGTGATGAGTCCATGAGCCATTCTGACATGGTCAGAGGATTGGTTCCCTCCATGGTCAGATGTAAGGGATGAGCCATTCTATCATGATGAGAGGATTGGTTCCTCGCATGTCAGATATGAGTGCTGATCCATTCTGATGTGACTGTAGGATTGGTTCCTACATGATTATATATAAGCGTTGAATGCCATTCTTGGAATGGAGGCACCTGGTCAGTTACCAGGAATACTTAGACTGGGACTGAGGGCCATTCTGATGTGACTATAGGATTGGTTCCTACATGATCAGATGTAAGTGCAGAGCCCTTTCGACATGTACATAGGATTGGTTCCTCACATGGTCGAATGTAAGTGTAGAGCCCTTTCGACATGTACATAGGATTGGTTCCTCACATAGTCGAATGTAAGTGTTGGGCCTTTTTGACATTGGTTGTCAGATGTGAGTGTTGGGCCTTTCTGACAGGGTTGTGGGATGTGTTCCCACATGGTCAGATGTGAGTGTTGGGTGTGCCTTTCTGATATGATTATAGGATTGGTTCCTACATAATCAGATGTAAGTGTTGGGCAGGCCATTCTAACTTAGGGTTAGATATAAGTGTTGGAAAAGACCTACATGGAGGCTAGGCCTACAACCAGCATGAAAAAGGGTTGGCTCTGTAGAACTTCCTATGATGAGAAGAATCAAGAGACAGCACCCGTGATGATGATCCAGTAGAGATGTTCCAAAACCAGGGATGATCCAGATCAAGAGATGATCCATATCTAGTGATGATGATCCAGATCCAGATGAAGATGAATTGAAGATGAAGATGACTTGAAGATGAAGATGACTTGAAGATGAACATGACTTGAAGATGACGAGGACTCGATGATGATCCAGATGATACAGAGAAGAAGAATTGTGCTGATAAATTGTGTCGAGAGAATACCTTCCTAGTTAAGAGGGAGTGTTGATGTAATTGTAACTTTGGAATGTATTCACTTGTATTTATTATGTATTGTACCCCGTTGTTTATTCCGGGAAGTGTTTGTAATGTAATTGAGTCATGTCATGCCCCGATGTTCCGATCAGGAGTTTTTATAATGTATACAAGTCATGTCAAGTCATTGTGGGTAACCCTCCTATTGATTAAGGGTTAAAGTCCCCGCAGTTGTGGGGCCCTAGGGTTGTTAGACTCACCTAGTGAAGTCAACCCTAGTGAGTTATTGTCAAGTCGGGAATTAGTATAAATAGAGAGTGGTCCTCTCTATTTATCACACACTCACTCACACTCAGTTGTAGCGCATAGCTGAGGGAGAAGAAGTTCCTGGAGCTAGAAAGAAAGAGGCTACTGCTATCGGGAGATCATCTTACTGTTTTCGGTTTTTCTTTTGGTGTTGATTATATCTCTGAGGAAGTTGTGGGGTTTTCTCCATTTATGGTTTCCTCGAGGAAAAACACTATGTTCATTGTCTCTTGTGTTTGATTATTGTCCTTGTTATTCTCTCAGTTAAAGATCCTAATATAATGCTAGCTGAAATGTTAAAAATCTAACAGAAAGAACAAGGTTGCTCTAGACTAACATTAATCTTCTCAATAAACGGGAGAACTTGCAAACAAGAGACAAATGTGAAGGAGACTGGGTCACATCATCCTTCCTCTTCATGGTACAATTTACAATAAAATCATCAATATAACGCAATCCAATTATGGTAAAGATTCTTAAATTAATTACCCTTCAAATAAACTAACAATTAGATATAAAGCAAGTATGAACTTAATATAAACCTTATCCAACTAGGTAGTAATTCCCTTTCAATGGCCTAGTAAAAGAAATAAAGAATTTGAAAATGCAAAAGATGCAGATTATCTTCCTAATAGCATGAGAAAAAATTACATCCACATAATGACAAGATGATCTCGATATGACCTCCAAAGTCTTTCTTTATTAAACAATACTTCTCTCCAAAAGAGTAGTTACAATAGTGCTATGAGCATCAACCAACCCAAGAAATGAAGGGTAAGGGCGGGGGGGCACTTTGTTATATAACATTTGGAGCAAGAGAGGCACCCCTCCAAGTTTCAATAGTCATGCATGGGGAAGTGTGCCACCTTTAGGATCTAAATAAATCCTTATGTGCCACCTATTAAGTTTTTAATGGTTATACCAGATCTAATAACACTTAACATTATAACATAATAACCATATGCAAAAGGATCACTGAAAGATAGAAAAATACAACCACACAAAAGAACACAAATATTTATCCCAGGAAACCCTCATGGGGAAGAAAACCCAGCAAAACTTCATCTGTACAAGATGTATCAAAAGTACAAAACAAGACCCTGGACAGGTGCGCCTTCTTCCAGCATGTATATCTATCTCTCTCTCCTGTGTGCTATACATAAGTGAGTGTGTGTTCAAATGAGGAACACACCTCCTCTATTTATACTCTTTTTGTCACTTGAATTTTAACCTAACAAGTAGGCCCCACTTAACTGACTAGGTCGACTTCACTTAGGAAGACTCAATACAATATTATATTATATTCATTAGGGTACTATTGACCCGACTTACAATGGAGGATTTACCTCATGACTCTATGATGACCAAATACAATAGTAACATCTCGACGGAGGAATAATACATCTTCCTTGTGGTACATCAGTAAAATACATTTAGAATGTCCTTTGAAGTTACAATATTTCAACACTCCCCCTTAACGAGAAGGGTATTCTACTGACAACATCATCATCAACTATAGGAGTAACGAGAGAGATATCATCTGCAACATTATCAAGGCGATACATCTATACGTCATAGGAAGTTTTCACAATCAGTAATTGGAACAGTTACACTTCAATGTCTTCAGTACTGGAACATTGTCTTCTACAAAACTGAGTCCTTATCTTCTATAGCACACAATCACTTGATCCTTTGCGGAAACACTTCGATCTTCTTGATCCTTTGTAGTAGCACTTCAATCTTCTCAATCCTTTGCAGCAACACTTTGATCTTCTCAATCATTTGCAGCAGCGCTTTGATATTCTCGATCCTTTGCAACAACACTTCGATCTTCTCGATCCTTTGCAGCAGCACTTCGATCTTCTAGATCCTTTGCAACATTACTTTGATCTTCTCGATCCTTTGTAGCAGCACTTCGATCTTCTCAATCATTTGCAATACCACTTCAATCTTCTCGATCCTTTGTAGTAGCACTTCGATCTTCTTGATCCTTTGCAGCAATGCTTCGATCTTCTTGATCCTTTGCATCGGCACTTACATCTTCTCAATCCTTTGCAGCAATACTTCGATCTTCTCAATCCTTTGCAGTAGCACTTTGATCTTCTCGATCCTTTGCAGTAGCACTTCGATATTCTTGATCCTTTGCCACAACACTTTGATCTTCTTAATCTGTTTCCGCAACACTACCTGCAATACACATGATCTCTTTGCAAGATGATCAATCCCTATCACTTTAGGACATAGGTCTAATGATGATGAAATCCTCCATAATCCTACTCCCCTTTAAGGAGGAGGGTCCATAGTATCGACCAACTGAATCATCTACAACTGAATGTAGATATTGTATGCACATGAATGCAGGACCTGTCGTCCGTAAGGACTCATCATAGAGCATCCTCAGCACTAAAGCTAGGACCACTCCCAAACGAGTGTTATTCTATGGATTCCGTGAGGAATCATTGTAGAGAATCCTCAACACTAAAGATAGGACCACTCGCAAGTGAGTGCTATTCTACAGTACACTCTCCATGTGAGAGTAACATATGTCACTGCAGATCTGGCATCTGTAAGGACTCATCATAAGACATCCTCAGAACTATAGCTAGGACCACTCCATGCGAGTGTTATACTACAGCCTCCACAAGGACTCATCATAGAGCATCCTTAGCACCGAATCTAAGACCACTCCCAAGCGAGTGTTATTCTATGGCATCTACATATAAATGTAGGTACACTCTCCATGCGAGAGTAACATCTTCTAGTGCAGATCTAGCATTCGTGAGGACTCATCGTAGAGCATCCTTAGCATTAAGGCTAGGACCACTTGCAAGCGAGTGACATTCTATAGCACACTCTCCATGCGAGAGTAACATATGTTACTGCAAATCTAGTGTCTGTGAGGACTCATCATAGAGCATCCTTAGGATTAAGGCTAGGACCCCTCACAAGCGAGTTTTATTCTACAACATCTACATATGAATGTAGGTACACTCTCCATGCGAGAGTAACGTTTGCAAGACCATACTCAGCTAGTAAGGACCACTCTCAGGAGAAGAGTGTTATTTTCCCACAAGACCATCCTCAAGAGAGGATAATATCATCCACAAGTGAATGTCGAACCTCGTCAACATCTTCAGGCGCACTTAGCCTCTTTCATATTGGAGCATCACTGTCAGCAATGATAGTCTCATCATCACTCCCCCTTTCCAGGGAGGATCTATGTCATCAACATGCTCCCCCATTTTCCAAGGAAGGTTCATAACTTCGACTTGTTCTTCCTTTCCGAGGAGAGTCCATATCTTCAACCTGTTCCTTCTTTCCGAAGAGAGTCCATATCTTTGACTTGTTCTTCCTTTCCGAAGAGAGTCTATATATTTGAATTTTTTTTCTTTCTGAATAGATTCTATATCTTCGACCTGTTTCTCCTTTGCGAGAAGGGTCCATTTCTTTTACTTGTTCTTCCTTTCTGAAGAAATTCTATATCTTCAACTTGTTTCTTCTTTCCGAGAAGGGTCCATATATTTGACTTGTTCTTCCTTTCCGAAGAGAGTCTATATCATCATCATTGTTCCTCCTTGCGAGGAAAGTCTGTATCATCATCATTATTCCTCCTTGTGAGGAAATTCTATGTCATCATCATTGTTCCTCCTTGCGAGGAAAGTCTTTTGGAACTACACCAATCTTGTTACGGAATCTTGGTCAACACATCAACAACTTTCTCATCGGTACTCACATACTGGAGTTTTATAGCTCCCTTATGTACCATATCCCTTATGTAAAATATTGGTTTTTTATGTGCTTTGATTTATCATGGAATACAGGATTCTTTGTCATCTTTCTGCAACTTTGGTTGTCACATAGAATCACCGTGGTATCCAATTCCAGATGAAATAGACCTGTCATCAATTTCCGAAGACATATGGATTCTCAAATAGCGAAGTAAGTTGCTATGTACTCTGCTTCAGTCATGCTGAGAGAAACAATGGATTGTTTCTTACTAAACCATGAGATCATGGTGGATCCCAAATAGTAACATCTACCTGAGGTGCCCTTTCTGTCTACAACACTTCCTTCCCAGTATGAATCCGTATATCTATACAATATGTATTCATGATCTCTATCATAGTATAGTCCAAATTATATCGTACCCTTTAGGTACCTCATTACATGCTTTGCAACTATCAGGTGAACTCGTCTAGGTTTAACTAGATACTGACTCAAGGTGTTCACAACAAAGCATATATCTGGCCTTGTATTCATCAGATATGTCAACGACTCAATAATATGTATGTATTGAGTCACATCCACTAACTCCAATGATTCATCAGATAACAGCTTCAGGTCGGTATCCATGGGTGTGGCCATGGATTTACAATCCAACATACCAAATCTCTTTAAGATTTCCACTGCATACTTTCCTTGGTTTAGAAAGTTTCCTTCTAGGCTCTGCCACACTTCCATCTTGAGGAAATAGTGCATCAATACAATATCTTTCATCTCAAATTCTCCAGCTAGCTTCTTCTTGCTTTATGTGATCCATTGAACTCATTTCCATTCAGAAATAGGTCATCCACATACAATAAGAGTATGACAGGTTCATAACCTTGAGGTAAAGGTTAAGATCAACTTTACTTTTGGTAAAGCCCAATACTATCAAGAAGCTATATATTCTTCCATACCAAGCTCTAGGAGCTTGCTTCAGTCCATACAAAGCCTTCTTCAACTTACATACATGAGTCACTCTGTTTTCGACTTCAAATCCTAGTGGTTGTTCGATGTAAACCTCTTCATCAATCATACCATTCAGGAAGGATGTCTTTACATCCAACTGGTGTGAATCCCACTTCATCATGGAAGCAAGTGCCATGATGGTTCTGATGGAAGTGTACCTTGCTACTGGAGCAAATGTCTCTTCATAATCAATTCCCTCTCTTTGAGAGAATCCTCTAGCCACAAACATTGCAATTTTCAATACTTCCATCTGCAGCATGTTTTATCTTGCAGATCCACTTAGAAGATACCACACTCTTGCTTTCTGGTTTGGGTAATATATCCCAAACATCATTCTCCATTAATGACCGGTATTCTTCCATCATTCTACCATCGACATATCCCAGTCTTCCGCATTCAACCTTGAAAGTTGGAACCCACATTACTCTTGGTAAATCTTTAGTCCATCAAAAAGTTGTTCATCATGTCGTACCATGTCGAACTCAGAGATCTTCTACAGTCACTCCCCCTGAAGCGGAGCAACATCCTCCCTCTGTATTATGTACAAGAGTGACATATAGAATCCTCTACTACCAATCTTCTATGTATCTGTTTTAGGTTACTAGATACCAAGATCCCTTTATCTTGAACTTTGTCTGAAAGTTCATCTTGCACCCATCTGTGAGCTTGTTATCTTCTATAGGTTTCCATATTCAACCTTGTAGAAAATGTTAATATATTTATCACTCTAGGTGATCTTCAAGATCCTTATGTAATTGGATGTGCTTATCTATGGGTTCCTTATGAGCTCATACAAATCATATTCTGCGCATGTGGTTCTTTGCTCGATATATACTTCTACTTTACCTTTTGAAGTGAGTCTTGTTAATAGAGTATGTCATGCCATAGTCTATTCCCTCTTTCTGAGACAAGACAAGAGCCTTGCTTTGTATACTTATTCTTGTAGATCCACATGGAAGACACTACGGACTTCCCTTCAGGTCTCAGAACCATATCCTATATAGCATTCCCCATGATCAACTGGTACTCTTTGATCATAGCTTCTTCCATAGCTGGAAGGGTTTGCATCAATGATGTCACTCAACTGTGCCACATAACTAGAGTGTATCTGAGGCCTCTTACTTTAGTTTGGAATTTCTGCCATACTTTTCTTCATCTTCAATTATCTCTCGTGACCAAGATGATCTTCATCTATCGAGATGGATCTACCTCTCTTTTTCTTCTGAAGCTCTTTCTTCCGTCACGATGTCTCTGACCATGGGAGCTTCAGGTTCATATTTATTGGAGTGAATCTTGAACTATCATCACTTGTTCTTCGGAACAAGTCTTATCCTCATTTTCTTATAGGTGGTTGTATACGACCTTTCCTACAAGTCACATATACCATTTGCATGGTTAGAAACATTTCATAGGACATATGCATAATGTCAAATTCTTATGCATCATGCAACTATTTTAACCAATACAACATTCATCCATATCTCATATACACACCGAAACTTTCTAGATGCCTGTCATCTCTATAATAATATCATTGATATTGTGCAGTAATCCAATATGTCAGCAAAGAGGTTTCATTCTAGATAAGTAGCAATGGAGTGTTGTATAGCACCATGGGCGACTTACCCATAACATGCATATTAGTAGTATATTGTCATGAATGCAAACATTCTATCATGCATAATACACAACATATATATGAAAGACAATTCAAATACTTATTGTTGTTTGTTTGGTAGATTCCTTTTTTTGTGCTTTGTCTTCATCTCCTTTTGGATCTGCAGCTTTTTCTTTGACCAATGAAATTGCTTCAATCTAATGCTTGCTTGAAAGCTTTTTTGGAAGACTGCTTCTGGTGGACCTAGGGTTTGAAAGAGAAACCCTAATTTTTTTTAACTTATGTATCTTTCATATCTGACTAGATAGAAAGATGTGCCTCCTCAAGGCAAGCTGAGCAGGATACTCATTTTCCCAAAATTGTGAACAAAACTGCAAAATATATGATGCCCTAGTTTTCTTCAATTTCTTCTACAGAATTGCCTGATCTTGTGTATGTTGCATCTCTGAAATTCCTGCTCCTCTAAGTTTGAAACTTTGTACTGAGGTAGCCTGATCTGTCTTCTTTCCAACCCCACAGGTTAGAGCAGAATTGATTTCACCAATTGGGACTTAGGCAAATTTTCCCAAGGTGACTTATTTCAATACTGTTTAGCATAGAGAACTTGTATGGACTTCTACGTGTCACTGTTTCACCTTCGAGGTCTGAAACTTTTACCACATAAGCTAAAGTCTGTGCCCTATCTGCAAAATATTGCGAATTTTTATTTGGACTTTCCTAGACAGAGATATAGAAATTCTCCCTAGGTCACCTGTTTAAGGATGAATCATGGGAGAGACTGGAACCCCGAGTTGGAGGAATCATATCTCCCTAATGTTCAGTGGTTGTAGTTGTAGTAGTGTTTGGGCTGCAAAAAGATTTCTTTCAGGGTAGCTATGATACCATGTTAATACCAGATCTAATAACATTTAGCATTATAACGTCATAACCATATGCAAAAGGATCACTGAAAGATAGACAAGTACATCCACACAAAAGAACTCAAAGATTTATCCTGGGAAACCCTAATGGGTAAGAAAACCCAGCAAAACTTCCTCTGTATAAGATGTATTAAAGGTACATGACAAGACCCCAGACAGGTGCGCCTTCTTCTAGCAGGTATATATCTCTCTCTCTCCTATGCGCTAGACACAAGTGAGTGTGTGTTAAAATGAGGAACATAGCTCCTCTATTTATACTATTTTTGTCACTTGACTTTTAACCTAACAAGTCGGTCCCACTTAACTGACTAGACCGACTTCACTTAGGAAGACTCAATAAAATATTATATTATATTCATTAGGGTACTATTGACCCTACTTACAATGGAGGCTTTACCTCATGACTCTATGATGACCAAATATAATAGTAACATCCCGAAGAGGAATAATACATCTCCCTTGGGGTACATCAGTAAAATACATTTAGAATATCTTTTGAAGTTACAATATTTCAACACCACCTATAGATTGAACAATGGGACAATGCTCCACCACTAGAGTTAATTGGGGCCTCATCTAACATGACTAGAGTGAATTATTGTAGCATGAAACACAATTGACGCTAACTAGAGCCTCATGTGCAACCTCTAGAACGGACTATGAGACCAAGAAGCACACCCACCTAAATGGGAATATTCCCTTCATAGCCAGTCACCTAAAATTGTGGAATTTTGTCTCCACAACTCATAAATCATGAGTTTTTGTCCCCAGAAGGTGTGCTAGGCCTATTTTGAGGGTCTAAAGAGGTTATAAAGGTGTTATACACCCTCTTCAATCAAATGCTACAACATCATGACATAATACACCCTCAAGAGACCTAAAGTGACTCTAAAAATGTCCATGCAACACACTATGAGATGTATGATAATACAAATAGACACGGGTCTAAGACACTAGACTAAGACAAATGTATTAGTACATGCTCATGGATTTGGAGGCATGACTGAGTGAAAAAAGAAATTGACAATTTAGATCACAAGAATCTAAATTAGTCTAAGTAAAAAAAACACTCCAAAGCAACACTAATATAAGTGTCCTAGTTGGACTAGCCTTTTATAGGAAAAAGCCTCATGTCATCTCATTTACAAATTTATTTTACAGGATCATGGACCATGTGATGAAGAAGAAGAAGAAGAATGCTTGGCAAGGCCTTAGCATTGTCCGTCTTTAGGTGCATCATCATCTTTAATCTTCATGATCATCCTTGTGCAAATTGAGTGGTAATAATATGCATGCTTTCGAACCTTGGTTTTTGCTCCATATGTGTTGTCATTGTTAACACCCTTTCCCCCAATATTTCAACATTTTTTTGGTCAATATTACACTCACAACACGCATCCTTGTCCATTGTTCAATTTGATAGAGTTGTCCACTCAACCCTTATCCGTATGTTCTTGGTGTTGATTCTTTGGGTACTTGTTGGAAGCAGATCAAAGGAAAGGAACACTCTGAGCTGTATCTCTTCCTAATTGGGATTGGAGATTGTTAACAACCACTTTGTTGACAATTCTCTCTTATCAATGTGGGTGGATCAAAGATCGATTGAGCCTATGAAGGGATCATGTAGACCTATTTTCTAATGCTTATAGAGCAAAAGTATACAAGTCAAACATATTTTTGGTTTATCAAGATCGATGATCGTCCTACTTGGATTCCTTCTTTATGAAATTATATTAAGATAGGATCGATTGTGCACTACCTCAAGATCTCATTTGGAACAAGACGCTCAAATGTGGCTATGTAGGATTGGTTCCTTCAAAAGATTTAAAAAAAAAAACTCATTTATGGAAGTACAAATATTTTAGATTTGCAAGTCAACTAATATTTGTCTCACAAATTCTACAATCTTCTCACACTTGCTATGTTTCTTGTTGGCTCCCTAGCAAGGAAAAAGCAAAATCTCAAGTCTTTTCTATGGTCCAAATATGGTGGTTAGAGTGGGATTCCTATGGTTCAATTGGATGTGTGTCTTATGCCCAATGAGGGCAGCGATCTATGCCTTATTGATGGTGCATCGCAAGAGAATATTATCGGAACAAAGTGGGTGGTACAATATCTTGAGAGCTCCACCCCATGGAAGATGGTACAATATCTTGAGAGCTCCACCCCATGGAAGACTTTATTGAGGCACATGTTCCAATCAACATAGCATATCCATTAAGTTTAATGTATTTAACTAATGTAATATACTCTCTTCCCTACACCTTTTCAAGATTTGTATTTTCTTTAATACAAGTGCAAGTCAGAGACCTAGAAGTTTGTCACCCCACTGGTAGGTTGGAATTTGTCTTAATTCCATATTAAGAGTTGGAATCATCAAGGTTAGTGTGTCATTGAGCATCCAAGGTCCTAGGTTCATAGATTAAGTGGGAAGGATGTTTCATCTTAAAATATCCTTGAATTTTGAGGCGAAGCACTAAAAAGTACTAGCTCACTTGAAGGCTCTCATGTTTGGTAATAAGTTGGATATCAAGGATATTAAGGATACTTCTTTCTAAGAAGCTATGTCGGTTGAATATTAATATGCAAGGTCAGAGAGAGTGGGATTGGGGATGGAAACAACAAAAACATATTCAACATTGACTCTAAAAAGATATATTCCCTTC
The DNA here is from genome assembly GCA_001517045.1 of Pseudotsuga menziesii. Taxonomy (NCBI): domain Eukaryota; kingdom Viridiplantae; phylum Streptophyta; class Pinopsida; order Pinales; family Pinaceae; genus Pseudotsuga; species Pseudotsuga menziesii. The sequence continues at coordinate 83,987 of LPNX010573597.1, forward strand.
TCCGCGAAAGCACCTCGTGTCCCCTATTCTAAATTCTCAATGGACTTCTTATGATACTAACAATAGGTGGATTTGTACAATGCACAATGCTAAGTCTTTTCGCCTCAACAAGTAATGAGGTTTTGCATGGGTACTTATTTACCAAACACTTCCATCCAAAGATCAAATGGGATCACCAATAGTCAATGTTTAATTCATGGTCATCCAAAGACAATGAAATGTACTCTTTAAGGATGCAAGTTTGCCAAGAATTGTTGAAAATATATCCAACTCAACAATCAGTTCTATTTCAAGGCAATGTCATTGTTGAGTAGCATTCCTGGGAGATTCACGATTGTTTTTTTTTCATTTTTGGGAATTTGGCATTGCCTTAAAATCATTGCAGTGTTCACTCTTGTATTTTCTAATGAGGTCAATGCATTTCATTATTTTTATCATGTTTGACGAAAAAAGGTGTATTTGTAGTTGTTAGATGAAGGCTATAATACCAACATAGATTCATCTTAAACTTGGATCTAACAAGCAAGGAGAGGGATCCAATTTCTGGAGGTGTAAATTTTCTATATCTAACTTTTTTCTTGTTCATAAAATTGTATTAACTTTTTTATATGTTTATAAAAATCTACACTTTCGGTTAAAATAGATCTATGTTGGTTTCAATTTCAATTTTTTAATTTTATAAGCCGGTATCTATTTTTTAATTACTTTTCATTGGGTTTTTTTTAAGAGGACATGAATTTTTTAAATTTATTTTTAATTTTTATAATCTAACATAATGCTACTTTAGGTGACAAGATCTCCCCATAGTGGGTTGTAGAGCATCTATTGCAATAATTAAAAATGCTAAAGAATTAAATGTTTCAACATATTCTCATTTTATTTTTGCTTAACAAGCTGAAGAACATATTATTCATTTTTGTCTATATTAATTTACTTTCATTTTTACTTTAAATATATTTATGTGTATACAAGACCTACTTTTCAAAAAATAAAAACTGAACAAATATTATTCATTTTTATCTATATTAATTTACTAAATATACCATGCGTAATTTTCAAAAAATAAAAAATAAAGCCCTTTAACATGAATAAGTATGTTTTATGGATAATTAAAACCAAAAAAATCATAATTCTAGATAGAAGTATGTTTTCTTATAACTAAACCCAATTAAGCAAATTTATCATTTTATGTCTAATTCCATAACTATTTTCTTAGATATTATACAGCATAAGATAAATCGTTTTATAATGTGTAATTGCAATTCCACGAGATTAAAGATATTTTAATAACTCTAAAAAGAAGCCATTGAATGTGCAATCCCAAGGAAGTGAGAAAATGTGTAACTTCATAAACAACGTCAAACAACGTCAAAGAGAAGCGAATGAAAATGTGTAACTTCTTAAACAACGTCAAAGAGAAACGAATATACCATCAAAAGGATGATATATTTATGTATATGCGCATGAAATGAAAAGATCTTGAAAAGATCTTTGTTTACATTCCAAGCCAAATCAAGATGGCATATGTGATGTCAATGGCCATGCTAAAACAAGAACCATTGTATTTCCATGACAATAAAATAACGTTACAAAAATATTACAACGACGATATCTGCCTCTTTCGATCAAAGTTTTCTACACGACTGAAAGCAAATAACATATCCACCATCATTTTCTAAACGACTTTTGGCATTGAGTTTGGACTGATATAATTTTACACGGCCGTGCCAAATCGATTCATATACTTTGTCTTTTAACATTGGAATCCAAATGAAATAACTTAATTTCAAAACTGGTATTCATGGGTAAGGCATCAAGCACCGATTCAAACTGTAAAATATTTTGAATTGTAAAACATACTCCGGAGCACCGATGGTGCAAAACCAGTATAAACAAGTAGACCATAATAATAGTTACTTTACGCCAAGATGCGATATTGACTAAGATTTAAGGTAACAAAAATATTACAGGTTTTTTGTTTAATCGTTCTTCAGTGTTTATACTTTATTCATCTTTTACTAATCGATATATCTTTAGTTCAATTCATATTGAATCATCAATTTTTTTGTATACCTAAATTACCAAAATCTCGACTGTTCATGATTTGTTTTAGTTCCTTGCACATCCATACTGGCCTTCATGATAAGGCCATTGCCATCACAAATGCGATTTTGATTTGGCTCTCTCAATATAGGCATTCAATAGAAATCATATCTTGCTTAGCAGAAGGGTCGCAACTACCACTAAACACTATTTCACCAGCCAAACTGTAACTAAGTATGCTAAATCAATGTGTAGTACTGTGATCACTGATATCTATGTTCTAGCAAACGATTAGAATGCATAAACATTCAGGCCTGAATCATCTCTACCTCAGAAGCTATGCAGTTTCATGCAGTGACAATGTTAACGATGGATTTGTGTGATAAAACGTGCTCTAGTCTATTGGTCTCCTTAAAGGCTCTATACATCAACCCAAAACATTCATGGTCATTTTCATCATTATGTAAAAAGTGCCAAGGGCATAGCATTCAGAATTCAATAACAGTTACACATCATTACATTTGGAACTTATCTAACTTATACCTGAGAACCAAATATGATATTTGGTGATTATTAAATGCTGAAAAAATGCAGAATGTTATACACCTTTGGTAATGTATTTTAACAAAGTGAAGCCTTTGAAAATTGAACAATACGCCATAAACTGTAAACTTAAATTTGTATATTATATTATCTGTGAATTGCTCTCAGATCTCTTGAGAAGTCTCTGTGACATATAGACGTGCCCTTGACCTTAGATGCATCATTGATGGATTGTAGTGAGTAGGTGCTGAATCCTCTATTCATACCTCGCAATCTTTTGTCTCAGAAATCTTACCATTTAAAACAAAACTTTTAATATGCCCTCGTAAACCCTGGAATACTTCTTTAATTCTGAAGATTATGCCCCAGCATCTGATGCATCCATGCAGACAAGATGATCAAGCTAAATAAAGACATCACAAAATATATATGGAGGCGGGAAGAGGCAGCATATGCCATACAACCAAGCCAGACCCAACCCTGGACAGCAACAGGGAACCTCAAAACAGTTCTATTGTAAAGTTTTAAAAGCAGCTACTCGGAGAAACTTTCAAAATACTTTCACAATTGCAATTAGTTTACAGGGAGTAGAAAATCATCCTCCCAAAGACATCTCATAAGGCCTGCAATAAATGTTACAATAAGTTACCACATACGCAGATGCAAGGAGTGCAACAGCCTCTGTTGCTCAAAAGAGGCAATACTGGTCTTGAATCTCTACCATGTATCCTAATCTCTAAGCTGATAACCAAAGTGCGTTCTATTGTTGCTCTTTCTGCAACTGATTTCTACGTAAGCTGCAGATACAAGCTTATGAGAATTCACAAATCCAACGGCAATAGAATATGCCATTAAACCATGATAGTTTCAATAAAAATTGGCTACTATCAATTCAATGACATGCACTCTCTTAAAATTTTGATCCATTTGCAAGAATGAACTCGAAACCCGCGAGCTTGCAACTGCTTGATAATCAAACTGAATTACTGACAAGTACAACATTAGCTCCCAGACACAATAATTAAGACAGTGGCTACTGATGTGGATGATTAGAAGTTTTTGTTTGCATTGACCTTGGTACAAATACAGGAGATTGAGAACGCGTTGTTGAACCGCGCAATGGCCTGCTTTCCTGGCAAGCTTGATATGGCAAAACAGCATGGCAATCAGATGAAGTTTGTTCAGAAGGGCGTGCATTCAGTCTTGGTGAATTAACCTTCTTACTGATTTCCACTGCTGGAGTAATTAGAGGCCCCCCATAAAATATGGATTTCTCAGTGTACAGAAGATTCTCATGTTGGGTAGCAGAACTTGGTAAGCCTAAAGAAACACCCACTGAGCCATACTGCCTTACAGAATGAGATGGAAAGACTTGATTGTGGGAAGAATCACTCTGAGCATTGCCTTCTGGAGCATGAATTGTTCCAATGCCTCTGCTGAGTTCAGTTCTCCCAGGTATTGGCATTGAAATATATCTCCCTGCTCTCTCATCCCAGAAAACAGATGTGTTCTTATTTTCCATGGTATTTCTATTTAGTTGGCTTGCATTTGACTGCATCAGAACCAGGTTACTTCGCATCAATCCATCATCAACACTTTTATGATCAGGTACTTTGTATCTGTCACTTGCAGGAGCCACCCCGGCACAAAGAGGTTGCTCCAAACAAGATTTACAGATGGGTAAACTGTGCCTTGTGTTTGGTGTATCTGCTGCTGATGTCGGAGGCATTTCCCTCTGTGCTCTATCTATAGGGGCTGACATATGAACCCCAGCTTCCAAGCCATATCTGCGTTCTACAGGAAGAGGACTTAACACAACCGAGTCATTTGTATGACTTGCACTGCTATAGCTGCTTCTGCTTTGAGTCCCAGTTTCAATTTCATCCTTACTAGCATGACTCGGGGGATATGTAGATTTTAAAGGCGATGGCATCCGTTCATCTCTTAATTCCCTCCTGATTCCAAAATCAGTGCTCATACTGCTCCTGCTACTAGCATTGCCACTGGAACTACAATCAGTATCTGGCAACCGTGCCCCTAAAGGCCGTAAAATAGATGAACTTTCCCTAGCCTTTGTTGCTGCTCTCATAGCCTCATTAGGGTTCAGTTTTGCTAGCTTCCAAGCACTGATTCTAACTGGACGCTTCTGCACCTTGTTTTCTGACATATTTACCGCAGTTGAAGCATCTGGATCAACTGTAGATGGCACCCGACCAGGACCCAAATGTGGAATAACTTCATCCTGTTGGTCGATACAGAAAATCCTCATCAGAAACCTGCTATGAAATTAAAACTCCATGCCTTGCAGAACATAAATATGTACCTGATGTTCCACAAAGACTCTAGGTGGCGTACACCATGCACCCTTGTACTGCAAACCAAGAGAACTCGATCTACTATTTTCTGTTATAGCAGAACTACTTGGTGAAGAATGTATGCTCTGTCGATCGCCCTCAATGGATAACCCTGGTGGCTCGCTTTGTGACCTCATTGCTACGACATATTCATATGTTGTAATGCCCTGTCACAACATCAAAGAAAACTGCTTAAATAGAAAAATAGAAAAATAAAATCATGAAAGAGAAAAATTTCAATGAACATTTGCAAAAACACTGACCTTTCTAATCAGAATAATGTGAAAAAAGAAAAGCTCTCCCAATGGTACTGAAGCGAGCAGAGAAACTGCCGTACACAGTGCCTGCATCAATAAGGCCACACAGAAAATCACCTAGGGTGACAGTTGTGGATGTTTCTTCCCTTGATCCAAAATGTAAAGTTCCAACTATGCCTTGCACATTTTATGTGTGTTTAATAGATTTCTAGAACTAAAAATGTGAAGATTATTTGTATAAAAACTCTAGTTATGCTTTGTACATGATAAAAATTCTCGCACGCAATGGGAACTGTAGTTGTTCAGTAGCTATATTGCACAGATCAGATCTAATGACATTGAGTTGTCTATTTGTTGGAATTGCAATGAATATTGATTTATTTAATGTGTGTGTTTCTCCTTTTTGGGGCGAAAAAAAGCATAGGGGTGGGAATCTGTCCTAGACATTTGAAACAGACCCCATACAAATCTCCAACAGATCCATGCAGCAGCCCTTCTGATACAGGTCCATAACGAATCCAAGACGTATGAAAGGAGGACTTGGATCTGATCCATAGTCACTCAGCCTATGGACAGGTCTATGACCATAAACCAGTACAGACCTTAATTAATTTTGCAGAAATTAAAATGTCTCTGTTTGCTAGTTCATGTGCATAATTCTGATTAAGTAAAGTTTGCAGACTGTAAAGGGAGAAAACTGTACTGAACAAATCAATCACATACACAGTAATAACACCGATTTTACCCTAGAAACCCATTTGAGAAATCAGCAAGAAATGCCTTTTGTTTTGGCTCTTTTTACGATTAGGAATGATTCCAAATAGGAGCTATACACTCTCAAACAGAGATTTTGTGTATTCTTACTCCTTGGCTGTGAATTCTTACTCATTGATTTTGTGTAATCTTACTCCTTGGTTGTGCATTGCAGTAATATCATAAAGGTGATGCTGATCTGCACTTGAGTCCTCACCATTTCCAAGCCAGCCCGAAATATATTTCATCATCTTGACGAAGATCAACTTCTCAAAGTTGAAAACCATACTAAAAGGTTCTTATTGAGGACACAAAAAGCATGCTACCAGAAACTCCAGGAGCAGATTTCCTTGGATTCCCCTGCCTGTTGCCATAGCTGTGGCCATTGCTGGTGTGCCAACATATGAAAGGCTGCATGGATGAATGAGTGGCTCAAGGGAAAAAAGTCCATGGGTGCAGCAGCATTCAGCAAGTTCTGTTCTAGATTCCTGCCTCCCTTTACAAAATAGTGCAGGATGCTTGAGATAGGTAAGGGGGTCAGTGACAACAAGTAGAAACACAGTAATCAGAACCAAATACACCTCTCCTCTCCAAAGATCAGAAAGCAAAGTTCCACCCTGCACTTTAGCTGAATGTACAGTATTCTATGTTTTCTGAGGACCACAAACTAAGCAGGATATAGTATGTGATAGCTAAAGTGAAATTTGTTATCGTGGACTATATCTCCTCACCAGAGGTGGGATTCTTAAGGGAACTAAAACTAGGATTCTGGAGGAGCAATTCAAGGTTTACGTTTCTGATTTTGCCAACAATGATTTGCAGTAGATGGTGTGCTATCAGATTTCTCTGCAACAGCATTAGAGGTGATAGCTTGCTATTCCCATGGAAGGAAATTCAAGGCTTAAAGCCACAAATTTATAGCCCATTTGGCATGGATATGTTTTCCTTGTGTCAGAATTTTGCATTATTGATGCTGCTAGTTTATAAATAGATAAAAGGCACAAATATCATCATTTAGTTGAACTCTAGACCAGGGCACATGGCTTGATAGGTATCCGGAGTTAGTACCCGTGCATGAAAACAGGGCATAGCAATAAAAGGATTTTCTATTGGGTTTAGGGCAGAGTATCTGCCAGCTGGAGGAGCTCACACTTTAGTTTAGTTTGGACTTGTGCATGCAATGGGATGAACAGCAGTGTATACTTCAGCTTACATGTGGTCAAACTGCTGTGGGATTGAGTTGCATGTGGGTCAAAGTTTCAAACAGCACATGTTCAAACTGATGCTTATCTGAGTTATTACAGCAGTTAGAAACTGGAGTTGGCGTGCAATCTAACAAACACGTTAGAGGTTGATCTTGCACGTTGGTTAAGACGAGTAATAGTTGAGTTATGAGATGACAAAACAGCAGTAAGGGCATCATGCATGCTGATTCACACAACAGTCATGAGGGCAAATTGGTGTGTAGTCAAACATCAGTCTATGTCAAGTAACAGCTAGAAGAATGACGCAGCCTAAAGACACAAGTTACTTTGTGTTTCAGTTAAGTAATTAAAGTGCAATTTCAGAGTATTTTTGGACTGATTTGCACCAGATTTTGCCAACAGTGGGGCTTTTCATGCTGATCTATGACTCATGCACACTCATGCAAGCAGCCAATACATACTGGATCAAGAATAAAGGACACTTGTGGACAGATTAAAGCATGTCTTCAGGAATACCTTAGCTTGCTGGCAGTTTCAGTGTCTAAAGAGCGAGCATCATGCAAATTGGACAGCAGTTTTCATCAGTGTTGGAAACATCTCCGATTTCTCCCGAGATTTCCAATTTCTCAAGAGATTTTCATGTTGCCGATTTGTCCAATATTTTCATAATTCTTTAGGTCTAAGTTTATATTTGCCGACATTTTCCTATAATTCTCAATATTTCTGATAAGTATCTTTCCAGAACCTCGGCGATATATTCGCCAACACGATATTTGCAACATTGGTTTTCGTCAGTTCTGGAGATCTATCATTAGAGGGCACACCTTCCTAGTTCAATTGAGACCTAGGGCGCACTTACCTAGGCTGAGTGAGGCCTATAAAGACAGTAGAGTTGATTGTAAACGAGATTAGGATCCCAGAGATTTGCCATTGTAATTCCAGTTTGACAGTTGAATAAAGCTAGACCATTGATCCACATGTTGTGTTTCCAGTTTTCCATATGCTTGATATTTGAATATCTTGACCCCTTTTCCGTTCAAGTTGTTAAGCTTAGTTTGTATATTTTGAAGGTCCTTTACCTCTTATATGCCTAAACTATTGCAGGTTTCAGTGAGCCCCTCAATCCCCTGACAACCTATAGAGTAGGAAATCCACTCCTAGCCTCCTCCTAGCATCCAAGACAAGGTTGACATTAGCACCAAACCCAAGTGTTTGAGTATACTTTGTTTCTGTGGCAGGATTCTCCATGTTCTAGCTTGACTTTGACCCCATCATCCCCTGGTAGGCACAAGTCTTCTTTGATTCCTCCCACTTAGTTCTAGTTCAACATAGTAGTTCAAGTACCTATAACCCAATCCTATTGTTCAATTTACTAGTAAGTTGTAGGTACAATTAGGGATGCACCCCTGATGTTGGCATGAACCAATCCTAAGTGAGAGGCATGTACATTGAGGTGACAGTGAACATAGTGTCTACAATTGCACCAAGTCTCCATTGAAGGAAGTAGAGCGGGTTCAAGTGTAATCAAGAGGAAAGATCACATCTAGTTTCATCCAATGTGGTAAATATATCTGTTACAAACATCGCTGATATATCGGCAACATCGCAATATATCACAATGCTAACCCCTTGGCAATAGATCAGTCGATAGTTCCCCTGATTTTTTGGCAATTTTTACCCACTTTTATCGAGATTTTTTGGTGATTTTTTCAAAAATATAGCAACATTTTGCCGTCTTTTTGCTCATTTTCTGGAGTTTGGGAAAAAATTTCATCGTGCTCATAAACAAATGTCACCTTGTTCAGTAGCAATTGGTAATACTAATATTAAATGGTAATATTAAATTCATTTTTTATCCTTTTACTTAAGTTTTTAACATTACCATTAATTGTTTCAAGATGTTTGAGAGTGGTTCCAGCCTCATCAGACTTCATATGCAAAAAGTAGAATTTTAGATCCCATTCAAAATTCAACAGGCTCAATAGTTTTCAGGACTTCAGGATTGCAAAGTTTCCAGCGGATTCTATCATGTATGAGGGTATGGGATTGGCATTTAATCAAGCAAATCAACCCCTCTATGTACCTTGATGTTGGGCAGCAATGTACAGTCATGTTTACGAGGTTTAATGCAGGCAGAAACTGAAAATAAGCACCCAGATTCCTAAATAATGGCAAAACTTCACATATTGATGGTGAATCTAGGCCAAGTATGGGTAGATCTGGGTATGCTGAGTCGATTTCGGGTCTGTTTCTGATCTTCTTGCAGCAACAAACAGCAGTGACACCACATTCTGGGTGGACCTGTACACGAAGGAAAAACATTAGCACAGTATACAATGGGCAGGTCGTGGTCCATTTCACCTCCAAATTAGTAGTAAAAGGAGTATCTCCAGAGGCATATACCCTAAATCTACATCTCCTATGTCTCATTTCTGGCCACCACGTGATCTGTTTGTAGTAGCCATCATAATCAGGGTCCATGGGCCTGAATTCATTAGTTCATGGGCTGGCACTTTAACTATGAGAACATGTATTTTATGGAGCCACCAGGGGATGGCACTCTCTGAATTCCAATAAATCCATGAGCGACTACTCCTTGCCATCACACAAAGCCACTACTTTGTCACCATGCTAGTTGTTAGTTACAAAGGGTCTTTGTCATGTGTGCTCGATTTATGGAGATTGCGCGTGGAGGTGGTTGTTTGAGGTGCCTCTCCTTTGGTTTATTCAATCCATTGTGGAATGAAATATGATATGGAGTAAAGCCATCACATGGGGCCGGCATATGCTATCATATGCCATGCTTTTGGATGTGCACCTTTTCATATGATTGGGAGGTCGTTTAGATTTGGTGGTTTTGATCAAAGGATGACTCTAATATAATTTAATATGCCTTCACAACTCAACCTTCAGGAGGGCATTCACTTGGGAGATACGTCTATACCATGGAGACCCTTTTTTAAAAGAGTTTGCTACATTCTTTATGGAGGATCATTAAGCGTAGGAGGTTATTATGTGAACATAACAACTTTGACTCGGCATTATTCATTTCATGGAAGTTCCTTCTCCTTATAGACCTTTGTTATCTTTAGCATTGACCACTTCTTTTAAAACGTTTGTTAGGAGTTGGCAAGAAACCTAGTGGGGTTTTATCCCTTTTTTGTTGAAATAATGTAACTTCGAAGAATATTCTACTTATACTTTACATTATTATTAATATTCCTCCTTCGGGAGATTTCATTAATGTAAAAGTCATGAGGTAAATCCTTCGTTCCAAGTCGGGTCAATAGTACCCAAGATAGATTAATATAAATATTATTTTGAGTTTTCCTAGGTAGGTCGACCCAGTTAAGTTAAAAGGTCAGTCAAGTGATGAGTATAAATAGGGAGGCGCCCTCCCTCACACACACTCACTCAAGCATTGCGCAAGAAAGAGAAAGATGAAGGATAAAGAACGAGGAGAAGTGTTTTTGGTGTCTTTGTCTCTTATGCTAGAGTTTGGTCTCTCTCTTATGAGACCTTGTTCTTTGGGCATTGTACTTTGGTCATCTATATTCAAGAACCTTTGTTGGGTTTTCTTCCCCTTGTGGGTTTCTCAAGATAAATTGTTTTGTACCTTGTGATTGTGTTTCTTTCAGAGATCCTCCTTATGTTGTTATTGTGAAAATGTATTAAATGCTCATGAAGTTAGAAATTAAGTTGTAACAACATATAAACTTAATATGGTATTAAAGCAAGACTGAAAAGAGCAAGTTTCACAGGGTAAATCTCTCTCCTTCTATGGACAAGAAAATTAGGGTTTCCTACTGAAGAGGAATTTTGGAGTGCAAGTGACATTGCGAAGTGCACCCCTCCTAGGCACATATTTTGGCACCTGCATAGAAGTTTTTCAGTGGACAGATCCTCAGGAAAAACAAACCCTAGTTTGACTTGGAACCAAAAAACCAGAAATCCAAAACCAGAACTAGAAATTGCAGTCCATAATTTCGTGAGTCCAGTTTCAAGGGTTAAAGTTTGGATTCTTCAGAAACTCACTGTGAAAACATATTCGCCTCAGTCAAGCACATCTTTTGGTAAGTTCAGTTTCCATTTCTGAGAAATTTCATTTTTTTGTCATTTTCTGTTCTCCAGGACAAGATGCCTCCAAGCACTAAGCTTGATGACAAGTTGGAAGGCACAGAAAATTTTCGTACTTGGAAATACAGAATTGGACTCATTCTAGAAGAGAATGATCTTGTAAAGTTTATTAAAGAAGCTGTGTTGGAGCCCGAAGAAGATGAAGCAAAGGAAAAGTACAAGGACATGATTAGAGCCAAGAGGATCATAGCAGGTTCTGTCCAGGATCACTTGATTCCTCAAGTATCCTCCAAGGAAATACCTAAGGAGATGTTTGATGCCCTACCAAGAATGTATGAAGGAAGAAACATTAACAGGAAGACGAATTTGAGAGCCCAACTCAAAAGTACAAAGATGAGAAAGGGTGAATCTACCCAAGCATATTTCACAAGGGTTTCTCAATTCCAAGAACAACTAGAAGTAATTGAAGACAAGATTGATGAAGATGAATTAGGAATGACCTCTCTCAATGGTCTTACTAGACCATGGGATTCTTATATCCAGACAATTTCTGCAAGGAAGGAAAGTTTACAATTTGAAATCCTAAGGAAAGAATGTGTTCAAGAGGAAGCTAGAGTTGCAAACCGAGAAGCACTACTTAGAGGTGATGACCATGCTCTAGCTGCTCATGCTAGAAGAAGAAGAGGAAAACCTCATTTCAAGAAAGAAACTCGTAAGGAGTCTCATCCTCCTAAGAAGTTTCAAAAGAATCAAAAAGGAGATTACAAGCAGAAAGACTTCTCCTCTTATCAATGTTACCATTGTGATAAGGGACACATTGCCAAAAATTGTACAAAAAGAAAAGAAAAATATAAGAGGAAGAATAACAAAAGGCGTCATGCTCATTTAGTCGAAGAAGAAGAACCTCCCAGGAAGTCAGCAAAAGAAGATATTGAAGAATTTATTTTGTTCTACGCTCTCTCCGAGTCCATGACACCTGGAAATTACACATGGCTAATTGATAGTGGTGCTTCAAAGCACAAGACAGGTCAGAAGAAGACTCTCTCCAGTCTTGAAGAAAAGGATTCCCCTCAGAAAGTTTCACTAGGGGATGACTATAGATATCCCATCAAGCGAATAGGAGAAGCCACATACAAGCTTGATTCAGGAAACCCCGATGAAGATGAAAGATGTGCTATATGTACCAGGCTAGAAGAACCTACTTTTTATTTCAGCTTTAGATAAGAAAGGATTCAGGGTTTCCTTTATAGATGATGAAGTTCTTATATGGCCTAGAGGAAAATCTCTAGAAGAGGCAGTTGTTATTGGGACGGAAGAAGGTGGGCTACATAAACTAAAAGGTCACTCAAAAGCAACCTTGATTCATGATACTATAAATCCATGTGAGCTATGGCAATGGGCATAGAAGGTTTGCTCACATAAACTACAAAGCCTTACCACATGTGAGCAAGGTTGTAACAAGTTTACCTGATCTAAAGATTGATCATGAAGGAGTATGTAAAGGATGTGCAAAAGGAAAGAACATAAAGAATCCATTCCCGAAAAGTGACACCAAGACAGAAGGAATATTGGAACTTATTCACTTAGATGTATGCAGTCCAATGCCCTCAAGATCTTTAAGTGGGAATGTATATTATGTAACATTCATTGATGATTACTCTCGTAAGACTTGGGTTTATTTTTTGAAATCAAAGGATGAAGTGTTTGGAAAGTTCAAGGAATTCAAAACCTTGGTAGAAAATCTTTCAGAAAGAAAGATCAAGACACTCAAGTCAGATAATGGAGGAGAGTGTTACCTCCTAAATTGTAGGGGTAATTTTTGAGCTTTTTGCTAAAGCAGTGAGTTACTCTAAACGGTAAAATAGTCGATGGCAACCAATTGACTGTTGAATCGGTGGTCTCACTCTACAATTCAATAATAAAGAAAATGGGACAGTTATTATGCTGTGTACAAGTGAAGCAGTCAACAATGGCTATGAAGGAGAACTTTGGCCGCTTCAATGAAGTTCTTGTGCCAGGATGCCACTGTCTGCCATGGAATTTTGGGAATCAAATTAGAGGTCATCTTTCCTTACGCATATACAAGCTGGATGTGCAATGTGAGACAAAGTCAAAGGATAATGTTTCGTGACTGTAATTGCATCTGTGCAAAACCGTGCCCTTTTAGAGAAAGCAGTGGATGCTTTTTATAAGCTTAGCGACCCAAGGGGGCAGATCCAAGCTTACGTCTTTGATGTCATTCAGGGAAGCGTCCCAAAGAAGAACTTGGATGAAGTTTCTGAGCAGAAGAATGATGTTGCTAAGGTTGTTGAAGGGGAAAATTTAAAAGGATATGTTAAACTATGGATCTGAGATAGTGCAGACTCTCATTATTGATGTAGTACCTGATGAAGCTGTGAAGAAAGTAATGAATGAAACAAATACCGCTGCTAGAATGAGGTAGGCAACTCAAGACAAAGATGAGGCGAAGAAAATCTTGCAAATTAAACGAGCAGAAGCTGAAGCTCAAGCAAAATATTTGTCTGGTTTGGGTATTGCCCGTCAACGGCAAGCAATTGCAGATAGTCTTAGGCACTATGTATTTGCTTTCTCAATCAATATGCCTGGGACAGCTGCAAAAGACGTGATGGACACGATTCATGGTAACAAGTTACAGTTGGAAACTCAGTTGAATGTGGGTAGTAAGAGGAAAACATATTCTGGAAAGAAGATTACTGGTCTTCAGTTTGCACCGAGAGGAGATTCTCGATAGGGTACCACGATCTCTTTGTTGACAACCAATTGCAAAGACTAAATCACCGATAAATTATCTTTGGCGATTGATGGATCCTGTTACCACCTAAGTTGTACTTAGTCGGTGTTATCAAGTGAGCGTGGTGAACCAGACAAAGATGATTTGTTCGGACTTTAGAAGACCTTCAGACTTGCTTCTGGGAAGTGTTTTTTTTATCTACCACATGTTCATACCCCCTTGGGGGAGTTGTAATAAAATGTTCTAGCATGGTAGTGTCTGTAAAAGACTCGGTCTCTTGGACTGTATTTGTCAATCCGATCAGCCCAGAGAGTTTTTTCCCTTGGTTATTATTGGTTGTTGAATAAACGACGAATAATTTCTAAGTTTTTCACTCAATACCTCCAAAGTTGGGGTGGTGTTATCAACCCAAATGGCACTTCTCCGTCTGAGTGCCGACATTCTTTATGTTGGTACACAAAAGGACATATTAGGATTGAAGTTTGCCAAAACACTATAGATGGGCATGACTTGGGATGCATTTACCCTAAAATCAGCTTGCTATATAATTTTTCTAAGTGTTGAGTTGCATACGCGACTATCTCCATTGCAACTCGCATACTGTACGCAACTATCTGCATTGCAACCCGCGTACATCAACATACGCAGGTTTCCTTTGAGCAACTCGCGTGACATACGCGGGTTGCCTATATCAATAGTCGCGTACACCTTAGTTTGACCTTAAAAAATATAAAACACGATTAATTGAGATTAGTTGGGCCCTAATCCTTAACTATCCCAACTGTTTAAACCACCCCAACCTTCGAAATCACTCTATTTCCCAAAGTATAAATAGAAGCCTTAGGGAGGGTATTAGGGAATCAGGATTGGAGAGCAAAGTTAGGCTGGTGGTATATCTTCAAAAGTCTTGGAGCAGCAAAACTCAAAGTCCTTTGGTTGCAAAGGAGTCCTTGTCTCAGAAGCTGGGTTGTACTCTTATCTCATTCACTGATTATTAACAAAGAGAATTCTTCTTCCAACATTGTGTTGAGTCTATTTCATGTATTATGGTTAATGAATGTATTTGATTATATATTTGATATATTATCTATCTAACCTCTTATATATACATGCATGAGATATTACTTGGAGAATTTGCTCTTTACAGGTGAAAGAGGTGCATCCCTGGAAGCTTTGGAGAGAAGAGGAGTGGGACAAGATCAAGCTTGGATCAACCGTCAGTAATCGGGTGAGTCAAGACTTTCTTCCTATTCCCTTTCTATTCTCTGGTAAAGCTGATTGTCTACATGGTTAGTAGTAAGTTGGTAACCCCAAACCCTAGGTTACAAGGGTGCTTAATCCTGAACAACAGAACTCGCGACTCTGCTGGGGAGTCCAGCCAGCTGTGGGTTAGTCCTGTAGATACTTGCCCAGTCTTTGCTCTGATTGAGTGTATGGTTTTAAATCTTGGCTTTGATTTGCAGTAGTGTTTTAGAAACCTATATTATTTTTTCTTTTCGAAAAAATTTTGTTGTGTACGCGGGTTGTTGTGCTACAAAGTTGCGTACTACAACTACTATATACGCGAGTTGCTCCATAGGGCAGTCGCGTACAGTACGTGGGTTGCTCTATTAAACAGTCGCATACATCTTTTAGCAGCAATTTTTTTTTTTGGGTAGGGTTGCTTGTCCCTGTCTTATTTGGATTTTGCTCTGCTTTGGGGTCTCCTATTGCTGGCATCTTGCTGTAGGTCTAAAAGTCCTGCACACCATACTTTGTGCTTTTCAATAAGCCCTTGAGTTTTTGTTGTTTAAGTATCCTTTCATTTAGCAATTTGAAGTGGATTATTCTATTTGGGTGATAGGTTCAGTGCTGTGTATCTGAATCAGTGATCAAGATTTTAGATACCTTATACTCTGTACTACTTTCAAGTAGTTTCAGTTTGTCACTTGCCCTTTAGTGATTTCAGTGGATTTCATTTATTGTTTCTTCCCAAGCTAGGTGTTTGCCAAGTCTCCTCCTTAGGTGGTTGAATTTGGTTCTTACAAGTTTGCTATACTTCATATTGCTTGCTTTATGGTCTGATTATTCAAGCATACTCAAGAATTTTTGTATTTTAGGTGCATAGAAATTTTTGAAGAGTTTGAAATGTGAAGAAAAGACATTGGAAACATTTGCATTTTAATTGCATATCGTAGTTTTATATTCAGTATTTTCGAATAAAATCTCAAAAATTACAAAAAATAAGTCTTAGTCTTCTCATATTTGGTTGTAATTTCATGAGTTCATATCTACAAAAAGAAAAAGAAGCTTGATTTAAGTAGTTATAATTTGTTTTGGAATTCATTTTATACACCCTTTTACTTTTCTTATCAAGTCTATAATATCATAGTCATTCACACCACTTACCCTCTGACTAAGAACAGCCTTTAAAATGAACGCTATAATTTAAAATTTATTAGTATATTTTGTTTTATAGGGTCATACACCTACTAGCTTAGGCTACACTTGTGGGATAGGAAGTGTAAACTCTCCACAAGTACTTAAACTCAGACGTAGTTGGCCAATCGATAGGTAAATCCTTCTCTGTGTTGATAGTATCTGGGAAGCTCCTCTCAAACAAGAGTTAAGCACGAGGCCGCGTGGAAGCTTGGACCGAGGAGATAACCCTCTGATTCTTTGTCAAAACGTAGACCAAGGTTTTTGCGTATCTAGGGATTTTGTCCTAAACAGAGTTTTGGGCTTTGCTACCTTGCCCATGCATACGAATCAGGCTTGCAACTGTTCCCCCAGACTATTGATATAGTTAAGGTAGCCTTTAGTCTCTTTGACATCTAGGGTTTATACACAGGTAAACCGAAAGGCTATTTCTAGTTCACCTTGGATGGGCTTGGAAGGTAACCTTTGTTGAAAGTGTAGGAGGGCGGTGGGTGATTCCTCTGCTTGTGTCTAAGAACCTCTTCAAGGACGCCAAGAAATTGTCTCTCAGCTTTCTTCGGGAAATCATATCTTATATCCCTTGTGATTGTTGAAACTTTAGGAAATTTTGTAGTGATTGCTCTGTGGTTTGCCTATGTTTAGCCGACCTTAGGGTGTGAAGAGTCAAATTTACAATCGTGGAGGACCAATCTGTCAGAAGGTCACGAAGGTTGCAAAACCTTCCTCCGCTTATCACATTGGAACCTCCACCTCCCCCGCAAAGGCGGAGATTAGACACGGACGGTTCTTTCGAACCAATAGGAGTTAGTGAAGTTCCGGGTGAACCAGAACTTAGGGAAAACTGTTTTGATTTAACTACAGTTGAGATAGAAGACTTGCAGGCTGACAAGTTTGCAAGGAACTTTAATTCACCTCTGACTGACTTAAACAATCCTGTGATCGTTCAGGTTCGTCCTTTCAATTCACCCATGATTGGTGTCCCTCTGGGCAAACTAATGTCTACTGCAAGAGAAAGTTCTTCTACTTCCACCTTAGTCGTTCCAGCTGAAGGGGTGCCACCTACCCCGATAGGCGCCCCTAGAACAAGTATAGCTACTACACCTTTAACTCCAGCTAGCCGAGTGGTTCAACCACCGGCTCCCACAAGTTTAGCAGGTACTTCTAGTGGTATTGTCACTGGGATTCCTAGTGTACCTTCAATTCCTACTTCCTACTTCTAGGGTTTTCCTTGGAATGGAGAGCACGTTCCCCCATCCACTCCATATGTAGGTCCAACACCCACATATGTAGGGGTGTAGTTCGGAAACCCTAATCCTTATGGTCAAGATTTTCAAACTCCGATTTCAGCTCCTTTCTCGCTTTTCAGCAGAGGGATACCTGCTCCTGTGTTCCAAACCCCAGCTTCGACTGGGGCAGCTAAAACCTCATACATTGCACCGCACATAAAAAATCCACTGGCTTATGGATGGAATCCTTTCCAAAGCAGCCCAACCACTTCGCAACCGGCAGCAGGGGGCAACGTCGCCTTCAAATATGGGAACATGGGGGCAAGTCCCTCTAATCCCCAAGCTAGTACTTTTAATGCTCCGGTTAAACCCAAAATCCCTTTCCTGGCAACGTTAAATTTGCCAGATTTGTCGAAACTAATGAATGACCCAGTGAGACATAACTCCTCCTGGACACCCGTTCCTACCAAGCTGCCCTCGGATATCCCAAAATTCGAAGGCAAAGTTGGTGATGATCCAAGAGCTCATGTCACCACTTTCCATTTGTGGTGCTCTTCCAACTCACTGAACGACGATACAGTTCGGTTGAGGCTGTTCCAAAGAACTCTAACCAGTACTACAGCAAAATGGTATATTGAACTGCCTTCTGCTGCGTTTGACAGTTTTTGGGACTTGGCTAATGTATTCCTTAGTCACTTCCAACTTCCTGTCCGATATGATTTTGGGACAGACTTCTTCTCTACCTTTCGGCAGGACAAGGCCACTCATATTTCGGATCACATCCAAGAGTGGAGAAGACGGAAGAGCCTTATCAAAGCCACTATTCCTCCTGAATTTTTATTAGAATGGTTCCTTAAATCCCTATTGCCATATATATCTAAGGATGTATCTACTTCGGGAGTGACCAATGAGGAAGAGGCTGTCCTCAGGGCCCAGCAGCTAGATTTGATATATTCTCAGTCTGGGATTTTGTATGAGATCATCCCTAATGCACTGAGGCCAACACATAATGTAGAGAAACCTAAGCCTAGACCCCATGCTGATGGTGTGGTTGGTTCTATGAAATCTCCCACTGTAGAATCTTTGGCTAAACAGCGCCATGAGTTGTCTATCAAACATTCTACAGCGGAGGCAGCAAAGGCTGCCCCCTCACCCCAAAATGCAAATGTTTTTTCACAATCCTCTTAGTAGGGCAATCAACAGCCCGGTGGGAAAAAGAAGAAAGGAAAAAAAGGTGAGGGAAACCAAAACAAGCAAAAACCCACAAACAATGCTGATGGGGGCAAAAAAGAAAAGAAGAAGGTGAAATCCCATGTAAGTTGTGCCATGAAGATCACCTGACCCATCAATGTCCCCTTATGGAACAAGCTCAGACACTGTTAAAAGGCCAACAACCAGTTGTCCTGAAGAATCCTTTTCCCCAAGGACAGAATTCTGCTTCAGCTTCAAATGTAGCAGGGGCACCCCAAATGCTCCTGACCCTAATTATATCAACATGGTTCGATCCCAGACTTTACTCTAGACTAGGAACAAGAACTATGAAACAGAGGCTCCGGAGAAGGGTAAGTCGATAGGTGAAACTTCCAACCCTCTCACGATTGAGAAACCTGCCAAACCTATGCCCAAGATACCGAAAGGTGTCTTTAAGAAAACCTTGCACAATCCCAATGCTAGGGCTGCAGCAAACTACTCCGTAGTTGAAGATTTAGCCCAGACTCCTTGTGCGATGTCGGCTTTAGAGGTGTTGCAGAGTTGTCCCGCCCAGCGAGATGCACTCTTAGTAGCCTTAGGCAGTATGGACTCATCGAGCCTCATGGCGAAGTTTAATTTGTCTGATGTCAAAATTCGCCTGCCATATCATGTAGCCTTATCGATAGATGCCATCCATGGTAGAAAAACCATTGGAAGGGCAGTTGTCGACGAGGGTGCTTCTACATGTGTCATGTCCCTGTCTTGCTGGAAAGCTCTTGGATCTCCAGAGCTGGTTCCATCGAACACCCTACTTACTGCTTTCGACGAAAGGTCATTTCATCCACATGGTATCCTACCGGCTTTCAAAATTAAGTTGGCAGGGAAAGCAGTGTCTGTTGAGGTGGAGGTGATTGATGCACCTTTGGATTATAACTTTCTCTTGGGAGAAGTTGGACTTACGCCATGTTAGCTATTGCATCAGCCGTATTTCGGGTAGTAGTGTTTCCACACGAAGGGAAGTTGGTTACTGTAGACCAACTCAATTTTACTCAAAAAGGCCACATGAAAACTAACGAGTCCACCGTACCATTGGTTGATCAAGTTAAACCTGCTTCAAAGAGCTTAGGGGCTGGAATGTATGCATCATTGATGGGCACATTCGATATTTTAGCTCCGATTAATTATCTAGGTTCTACTAGTGTAGGGAAGTCTATAGCAACGGTTGTTGATAGAACAGATCCTTGGGTTTTTCTTTCCCACCATGAACCTGAAGTGCCCTTATTGGCAGCGAAAGGAGCTTATCAAGCTATCGTTCATACCACTGTTAACCCATTCCGATCCCTCTCATAGTCTCAAAGGAGCCGGAAGAAGCCTATCTGCCCACTTGGGCATTGAATTCTTTGCATTCTAGAGACTACTTAAATATGGTTTTGCCTTCGGATGAAGCCATTCTGGAAGCCATGTGTGGACGAGATAAGATCTGCGAAGATCTTCACCATTGATCCTATTTTCTTCCAAAGTTAAGCAAGATTGAGAACCAGGAGTTCCATATGAGACTGGCAGGTGATGTTGATACACCTATTAATCCCTTACCAAGGGAAGGAATATTTGTTGAGGGGAATATGGCAAACATTTCCGCTACAATTCCTATCAACATCTCTGCAAAGCCAAACGTTGTGGAAAATGTACAGATCGACGCGAACTGCTCTTCGAAGGAGATTGCGATCTATACAGCCTTGTTTAAGGAATTCTACGACGTATTTGCCTGGTCATATGAGGAGATGCCAGGCATAGATCCATCAATAGTCGAGCATGAAATCCGAACTTACCCTGATGCTAGACCCGTACGACAAAAGTTGAGACCTGTCAATCCCCGTAAAGCGGCATCAGTTAAGGCTGAAGTTGAGAAACTGCTGAAAACCGGTTTCATTTACCCGATATCTTTGATAGAATGGGTATCCAACCTTGTTCCTGTCGACAAAAAGCAAGGGACTATACGCGTTTGTACTGACTTTCGGGATCTAAACAAAGCCTGTCCTAAGGACAACTACCCCACGCCATTCATAGATCAAATCATTGATGCCTGTGCAGGAAGTGAAGTCTTTTCGTTTATGGATGCTTTCTCCGAGTATAATCAAATCCAAAATAAACCGGAAGACCAACATAAAACAGCTTTTATCTATCCTTGGGGTACCTTCGTGTACAAGAAAATGCCCTTTGGATTGAAAAATGCAAGTGCAAACTTTCAGCGGGCAATGAATTTTGCCTTTCACGACATTAAACCATTGCCGAACCCTACCTTGATGATCTGCCAACACAATCTCGTAAGAGGATCGATCACCCAGATCACTTGCATTTGATTTTTAAACGATGCAAATACTACAAAATTCGCTTGAATCCCCACAAATGTGTTTTCTGTGTCGAGTAAGGGAGACTGGTCAGATTCATTGTCTCCAACAAAGGCATTCAGGTGGATCCTTTGAAAGTTGAGGCCATCGTAAATCTGCCTCCTCCTCGCTCTATCAGGTAGCTTCAAAGCCTGCAATGGAAGTCCAACTTCCTTCAACATTTTATTGTAAATTATGCCAAGATCACTAAAGGTTTCATGCGCCTATTGAAGCAGGACACCCCATTTGTATGGGATGAAATCGCACAACTTGCATTCGAGGCATTAAAGAAAGCTTTGTTGTCGGCACCGTTATTGCGCCCGCCAGATTACTCTCGTGACTTTATATTGTATCTGGCCGCATCCGAGTCAACCATAGGGGTAGTACTAGTCCAGGAGGACGATAAGCTCCAAGAGCATGTGTCTACTATCTCAGTCGTGCTTTAGCTAGCCCTGAACTTAGGTATTCCCACGTCAAGAAGTTGGCCTTGGCAGCTGTGTATGTTGTTCAAAGGTTGCGTCACTACATCTTACTAAGGACCACGACGGTAGTGGCGAATGTTAATCATTTCCAATATGTTTTGTCCCGACAGATAGTTGGAGGCAAATTCAATAAATGGATAGTTATTCTTCAGGAGTTTGACTTAGATTTCTAATCCGCCAAATCCAAGAAATCCTTAGTTTTTGTTGAGCTCATTGCAGAGTTTCCAGTAGAGGAAAATGTAGCCATTGAAGAAGACTCATTCCCAGATGAGCATATCTTTTTGATCTCCACCTCTTACCCCCGGTACGAAGATATACTTGTCTATCTCCAGACTTTGAAGTACCTTGCAGCCTTCTCTCGAGAAGAACGGCGCAAACTACGCGTACATGCCAAAAACTACCTCATTATTGGAGATACTTTATATCGTAGGGGGGTAGATTCCGTTTTGCATCGATGTCTTACCCACGAAGAAGCAGAGACTGTCCTAAATGATGCCCATAGTGGAGCATGTGGGGGTCATTTATCTGGGTTAGCAACGGCCCAGAAGATCTTACGTTCGGGCTATTTCTGGCCCACGATCTTTAAAGATTGTGTGGAAGCTGTGAAGCACTGTCATCCTTGTCAGCTTTACACCAGAAAGATGCGGTTGCATCATGCTCCGTTATTTCCCGTCATCTCAGTGGGCCCCTTCACGAAATGGGGAATAGATTACATGACGTGCAACCCAATCTCGGCTAGGGGACACAAACATATCATTGTCGCTGTAGATTATTTCATGAAGTGGGCAGAGGCAATGCCTACCTATAAAGCTGACGAGGAAACTACAGCTTTTTTCGTTTTCAACCAAATTATCGCACGATTCGGTATCCCTAAAGAGATTGTCACTGACCATGGCAGTCACTTCCAAAATAGTATGATGACTGAATTGACCACTATGCTAGGGCTTAGACAAGAGCATCCATCTTCTTTCTATCCTCAAGCAAATGGTCAAGTTGAGGCTGTAAATAAAACCTTGAAGACTATTCTCAAGCGCACTACTAATGCAGCCCGTTTCAATTGGCACATCATGTTGTATCCTGCACTTTGGGCATATCGGACCAATGTGAAAACTGCTACAGCATTCTCTCCTTTCCAACTCGTTCACGGAGTGGAAGCAGTCACCTTGGTTGAATGCGAAATCCCGTCCTTAAATATTGATATCCATGTGTTGCCTAATACCGAGCTAGAAGAACGTTTATTACATTTAGAACATCTAGATGAGCAGCGTAGAGATGTGCTGACAACAAACAAGGCTCATAAAAATAGGGTAAAAAACCAATACGATAAATCGATCAAACCTCGGGATTTTTCTGAATGAGAGCTTGTCTTGCTCTGAGATCAGGACAAAGAACCCCTAGGAGTAGGGAAATTCAGGTCTATGTGGTTAGGACCTTATGTCGTGTCAAAAGTGTTGAAGAAAGGTGCGTATGAATTGACAGATTTCGAGGGTATTAAGCTGCCCGAGCGTAGAAATGGGCTCTACTTGAAAAAATACTATGCTTAGGCTTAGCGCTTTTTCCTGTATCTTTATTGTATGTATTTTATGTACAACAGTTCGTCGGTTTGTGTTCTTATACCATCTGTTGGTTGTTACAGATGTCTTCCGAGTGGTTCATAGGTTTCCAAGATGGCGCTAGTCGCCACACTTGTAACCTAGCTTCAGCCGCATGGGTCATCTATTCGCCCTCAGGACCGCTAGTTGCCTCTGGAGGCGCTTGCCTAGGTCCTGCTACCAATAATATGGCCGAATACAGGGCTGTCATTGAGCTTTTATGGGATGCTTTGTCACGTGGTATCACTCAGCTGGAAGTCTAACTTGACTCTCAACTGGTGGTTTCCCAGCTCAATCGAGCTTATCAGGGGTGGAACCCCTATTTTACTACGTCAATTTATGCAAGTTAGGTTATTGGAAAGAATTTTTGAGTTTATTACATTCAATCATATTCCAAGAAATCAAAATTCATTAACTGATGCATATGCTAATTATATCTTGGATTGGCACTTAACACATTTTGCATAAAAATATACAACAGATACATTACAAAACACATGTAAATAAAACCGGCAATATATATATGTGTGTGTGTGTGTGAATATCTGTCCATATAGATAGGTTGAGTTTTTGATCCTCAGATCCAGTCATAACTGTATAATATACAAAAAATATACAAAAAATGGATCGAAGTCCATAAAATGCTCCTAGGTCTAAGCTTGACCACACTGGTCATCATGCCCACCCTGGTCACCTGGACCACCATAGTCCCCCTGATCATCCTGATCACCCTGCTCTCGGGCTTCTTCAACTTCCTCAGCTGCAACAGCCTCAACGGCGTCAATGTACACAAATACTGCTCTAGCTACCTGCCTCATAAGGTGTATCCAGACAGGTGGTATACCAACCACTAGCTCCTGCATAACGACAGGGATATGCTCAATACGTAAAGTAGGTACTCTTTGGGTAAGCCTGACCAGCTTTCCCTCAAGAACCCTAATCAAACCATGGTCTTCTCCCGCCACAAGACGCACATACATACGTGGATGCATATCCCTGCCGTTATGCAGGAGCTAGTGGTTGGTATACCACCTGTCTGGATACACCTTATGCTCAATACCTAAAGTAGGTACTCTTTGGGTAAGCCTGACCAGCTTTCCCTCAAGAACCCTAATCAAACCATGGTCTTCTCCCGCCAGAGGACGCACATACATACGTGGATGCCCAGCAGGGCGGACTGATCCAATATCTACATTTTAACATTTTAAAGGATTAAAAACTCTTATACATATGTATATATCTTTATGACTAAAATTCATAAAAATTTAAAAACTTGAAAACAAATATACCTGACGCTCCCCATGCTCCTCCAGGAGGGAGGACAAGGTCGGTGTCACCTCCGAAATCTATTCCAGCATATGGAAACTATTCAAGTGTTGGTACCTGTCGCTCCCACCATAAGTAGAAGTCGTCATCGTATACACTCTGAACCGATCCACCGCCTCCCTAGCGAAGGAAGATTTCTCCCCACCTACTCAGTCTAGGCTGACCGGGAGAACGAACTGGTAGTGGTACTGCAAGACTCAAACCAGACACCCTCTCAAAGAAAAAGGCCACCAATATGCTAGAATAACCGAAGTTTTTCTGTCGGCCTCTTTTACAGTCAAAGAGTTGCTTCCTCATTATCGAGATTACTCTCAAACACCAATCATATAGGGCTCCTTGTAGACAGTCCACTGCAAATCTCATTTGGTTTCGACTTGCAAGGTGAAGTGATGATGACCCTGCAACCCTCACTATAGTACTCACCAACACCTGTAATGGCAAGCTGTGAATATGAACAATAGGGATGCAGCTACCCCTCTTTTGAGTACCAGGAGCACAGTATATATCTATGTAGTTCTGCACGCTTAGAAGGTCACCGCCTCTACCGGTACCTTCCAAGTTAATCGGAGCTCCCCGTCGTGACAAGCCGGAGATAAAGTAGACATCTTCCAAGGCAATCTCTAGAAACTCACCTTGTAGGTCAAACATACCAAGATCATGATCCCAATAGTTTATCATAAACTCTATAGTACATTGGATCGCATAGGTGAGGTACAAAAGCATTTAAGCAACCCACTTTGCCGCAAAGCATTTACCGTGGGGGCATCCCGTAACGCTTCTTGGTCCATGTCTTCATGCTCCCTCTCCCTCCACTCAAGCACCATGTTTCAATCTGATAACAAGCCATTTATCAAACATTAAATTCATAGAAAAAATTTGTTTTTTGGCCCTACATAGCTTTTTCCTACTTCCCGCAGTGTACACGACTGTCTTTTGGACAAGTCGCATATTGTACGCGACTTGCTTTCGGGCAACCCACGTACAGGACACATGTATGCGACTGTGGATATACCATACCTGCGTACACAGCATGGCTGCTTTGAGGACGATGGAAAACATCAAATTTTAGCCAAAAATTGAAATTTGCTTGGATCAAATGAAAGAGCATGGAGTGTAGTTTTACCTGGCACTTGCAATTTTGAGAATTGTCCACTGAGTTGTCCGCAACGAGCAATCAAATGCAGAGGTAAAACTTGTCTATTTTGGGTAAAAAGTCAAACGGTGAGTTTTTTATTTCTATTTTGAACTATTTATAAAAATATTATTTTAAAAGTGGGTTTTTACCTATAGTTCATATTTTTTATAAAAATCAAACTAATACCGTGTCTTTTTCTTCAATGTGAGAGGTCTAAGGTCGTTTAAAGTTGTTTTTCGCTCATATAGGATAGGATTTCGGTCATTCACATGCATTTTTGCATTCACACCTAATCCATCTTAACCCTAGAATTACCACTTTGACCACAGACTATGGTATTTTAACCATTAGTACCTCGTTTATGCCATTGTTCTTCCGTGGATAGGACTTTCCTCACATGAGTATCCTCGATTAGAACCCACTTATTGTCTTTTGATACTCATGTTGCATTTGTCATAGGTTTAGGGGAGTCTCCTTAGTTATTTTTCACGCCAAATTGAGCCTCATTTTGGTCTCTTTTTACTAGCTATCATTTTATAAGACTTCCCACCCTTATGGAGTTTCTTTAGGCCCAGGTCTAACTCCTCAAAATAGACTTGACTGCCAAGTAAACTTGTCCATTCAAGCTCGTTAAGAATATGTGAATGGGCATCCACATTGGTGGTAGGTCATCTCTTTCTCGGACCATGTGGAATAATACGAGAAAGGATCACTCTCTTTTCTGCGGAATTGAAAAAAGTATTCTCAGGTATAGGTTTATCACTTTTCCAGACCTGAGGGACTAAATTTATGGAAAAGGAACACCCGGTATGAGCTCAGTTTTCTCTTTTTCATGCTCTAGACCTAAACATGAAAAAGATTCCGAGTGTACTTTATGTCTTTGTCATGCTCGTTAAACACCAAGAACAAAACATCGAGTTTATTGTTGTAAGGCCCATTCCTCGTACACAAATGGATCTTTCCAAGTGATCTTGCTTTCTTTCACACTCATAAAACTCAAGCTATATGCTGCTCTCGAAGGAGCGTTGGGTAGGTGGTAATTTAACATTTTTCGGACCTCCCTGACTCAGTACGAAAAATGGTCACCTTTTCTTCTACGGAAGTTAAGAGAGTTCTTTTGTGGTATGTTTTACACTTTTTCGGCTTCAGGAGACTAAATTGGACGAAAAAGGACTTCCCCTGGAATCTTCTTCGGAGTTTTCAGACTCTCTAAATATGAAAACACCAAGTGAGCATGTACTAGTTCGGGCTCATAAAATCCACGAATCAGTGACACTATCAAGCATTATTCCCTCTTCTCTTCAAGCTTGTCAAAAAATGAAGAAAGACTTGAGTTGACTTTCCTGGACTCGTTAAAATTTAACAGGAAAGATAAGGAAGAAATTTTCTTTTGATTCTCAGTCGGTGGCAACATGTCTTCCTTGAACATAGCACTCTCTGTTTTTTCCGATACTCATGTCTCAGTGTTCACTTTTAGTTCAGCTATCACTTCGAGTTTCTTACTCCTCCTCTTGTCCGTTATACCTAGAGAATCTGATCACGTCTCCTACATGACAGATAAGTCTAGTTGTATTATCTGCAAAGTTAAAAGCTGCCTTGGGTCATCTATGTGTCTTGCTCACTGTTCAAGGATTTAGCCCTGCATCTGATCTGTATCCTGATTCCATCATTGTTCTATATGTTATTACGTATGTATCCCTTCCTTTATCCAATTCCTAGTCACTCTTGTCATCCGTTGGAGGATCTATTGCCTTCCTCATCACAGTATGGTTTCACATCAGCACTTCCTAACGACGAAGACCTAGAGTTTTTGACAATAGTACCTTAGGATTCGCTTTCATTATTGGTGAATTCATTTGCTTCCGTTGTCAATTATCACCTATTGGTTGCCAATCTGTTGAATCCTATCCATGTTCGACTTCAACAACATCTATTCACATGGCCTGAATTGTACTGGTTTTTTTGGATTTTTGACGAAGACCTTAGGTTCATATCTATGGCCTAAGTTGCGCAAAATTATGTTGTGTTCACTTACACAGTTTCCAGATCTTTGAAGATTCATCATTATTGTATATTGTGGTTTCGATCCACCTTTGTAATATACATGGTCTTGAACCCGTATCATATGATGTACTCAAATATTGTAAAGCAGCTAGTGTTCCAGTATATTGAACATGGCATCCTCAGATATGACTTTGTATATGACATTACTATGTATTTGTTTCAGGTACTTCCTCTGCTCCATTGGACCTCTGAGTTCTCCAAGAAAATGATTATAATGTATTTCGGCCATCGCTTCCCTCTGACCTCACACATTAGGGGGCATCTGTTATCAACCCATATGGCACTTCTTCGTCTGAGTGCCGACATTCTTTATGTTGGTACACAAAAGTGTAAATTTGAGCATATAGATCTGTAGACAAATACACAACTCACAAAGAAGATCTCACAATTTACTCAGCAATTGAAGAATGAAACAGTGCAAAAGGCTTGCAGCTGTGAATGCTTTCATTAATCAAAAAAGTAATCTGATGATAATTACAATGAAGTAAAATGGCTTTAATAGCCACAAGCAATTCAAATCCACATGAGGAAGTTCGAATTGATTAGACTCTACTTGACTATAGGTAACCAAGACCTTGTCTAAATCATTATCGGAGGACTCAGTGGTTAACTGACCTTGTCTAAACCATAACAGGAGTTTATCGAAGCTCTAAAACACAACTCAAGTGTTACATTCAGTGTTGACTAAGGTTAACTGATTGTGGTAGGTGAGAAATGCGCCCCACATGTGTGCAGTCAAGTAAACCTAGCGCTAACTGAATGTGGAGGACTAGAACTAAATGTAACTGACTCTTAACTTAGCTTGACTAGTCATTAACTGAAGTGAACTGACCTTGGTTGGTTTCGGCACTCCCAGTGGCTTCCTAAATTGTAGGGATTAGTCTAGGAGGCTCCTAAACTTATGCAATCAAGTGCAATAAGTGGCA